>JAWPHD010003101.1:0-228608 GCA_037043455.1 Cyrtodaria siliqua
CAGGCAATTGACAATAATATCGATCATCACCTTCGAGAAGATGTTGAAAACATCCAACCTGGTTTTGGCTTGGGTGTAATCTCTTTATTAAATTTACGCACATCTTCTGTAATGTCCTCAACGGAATACATGTTTGTTTACAAGTAGTAACCGGTGTGCATGTTCGCTAAAATTGATTTTATTTTTATATAAATAAATTATTTTTGTACCCAGATACCGTTTTTCACACTATTTTCCTATATTAAAAAACAAACAAATTAAAATATTGGCCTAAAAAATACTAAACCAAAATACTAAACTTAGCTGAATGTGTGTGGTGGCAGTGATTACTGTAACAGAAAGTGTAAGTAACCACTGCGGGGAGTTTGCAGTGGACCCACCAACAATTTAAAGTTTTAACAGAAATGATAGGCTATGCAATAATGAAATTATTGTTAAATTAGATTTCAACGACGCCCCAGGAGCAGGGAGTGGCTTGCTAAATGAACATATCAAATTATATATCCCGAGACATTGGTTGTCAAATTATTCGGAATATCAAATAACACATTTATTCGCATTTACAAACCCAAATAATTATGCAGCTAGCGGTGTCCCTCGGGTGGATACATATTAGATTGAAGTTCAGCTACAACATGGCCAAATAAAAAGACGGTAAAAGTAATAGAACGTTTTAAAAGTTGACAGTGTTCTATATCAGTACATCAGTACTTGGTGATGATGTTATTTCAAGTGTGTGGGTTTTATGTGTTACTTTTAAAAACCAATTGATTAATTTTATTTAACTTTATCACGCGTGTTTTTACATCACCTGAGTCGAAGGCTCAATGTGATCTATTGGTGATCTATTGGGATCACTCTTCGTCCGTCGTCCGTCGTCGTTAACTTTTGCTTCAAACGACATCTCCTCAGAAACCGCTTGGCCAATTTTGACCAAACTTCACATGGATGATCCATAGATAAATGCTTCTTAGATTCTTAAAATTAGGTCAGCGCGACATCCAAGATGGTCACCATTACCATATATGGCCGAAACTTTAAAAAATCTTCTTCTCAAGAATCACTTGACAGATTTCGACAGTTTTACTTTAAAACGATCTCCTATACATTGACTATCAAGTTTGTTAAAATGAAGTTTCCGGGGTCAGAAATGACCTTGCCCTGGGGGTCCAAAGTTTGTATATTGAGATTTTGCATGTTTTTCATAGACTTATATAGGAAAAAACTTTAAATCTTCTTCTCTGAAACCACAAGGCACAGAGCTTTCACGTATTACATGTAGCATCAGCTTATGGTCCTCTACTAATTTTGTTCAAATGGTGACCTTGGGGTCTAATTTGGTCCCGCGCCGGGGGTCACAGTTTTACATAGACTTATATAGGAAAAAAAACTTAAAAATCTCCTCTCTGAAAGTACATGAGCCAGAGGTTTAATATTTTGCATTTACTATAAGATTATGGTCCTTTACCAAGTTTGTTTAAATGGTGACCCTGGGGACACGTTTGGCCCCGCCCCAGGGGTCACATGTTTTACATAGACTTGTATAGGAAAAAACTTTAAAAAATCTTCTTCTCTGAAACTGCTTGAGCCACATGTTAATATTTTGTATTTGCTAAAAGCTCAGGGTCCTCTACCAAGTTTGTTCAAATGGTGACCCTGGTGTCAAATTTGGCCCTGCCTCGGGGGTCACAGTTTTACATAGGAAAAAAAAAATCTTCCTCTCTGAAACTACAAGAGCCAGAGGTTTAATAGTTTGCATTTGCTATAGGCTTATGTTCCTCCATCAAATTTGTTCAAATGGTGACCCTGGGGTCAAATTTGGTCCCGTCCCGGGCGTCACAGTTTTACATAGATTTATATAGTAAAAAAAATCTTGTTCTCTGAAACTACAAGAGCCAGAGTGTAAATATTATGCATTTACTATGAGCTTATGGTCCTTTACCAAGTTTATTCAAATGGTGACCTAGGGGTCTGATTTGGCCCCAGGGGTCACATGTTTTACATAGACTAGATAGTATACATTGTATATATTGTAATACCGCACTCATACCTTAAACTGAAAGCTTTTTGCGTCAATGTGACGACGAATATTTTACAATCGGCTGTTTTAATGAGATTCCTTCATGTTGAAAGAATAATCTGAATAGCAGTCGGCGATTTGAATTATTCAGATAGTTGTTAAATATATTTAGGATTATAGCCTTGTTTTGATGTAAAATAATAGTCAGCAATGTCACGATTTTATCTAAACTAATATCAAGTACTTTACTACTAGACTATTCTGATATGCGGACAGTTTTATTTTACAACTAATTTTTAGATTAAAATGATTATCGGTTACTCTATTTAAAGGGACTGGAGGCAGTCTGGAAGAGGAATTGGTGCCAATTAAAACACAGGAAAAAACCTTTATAATGTGCTTCATTTTCATATGAAATGTGCACATGCCTTAACTAGGCTGCGTATCAAGATTTCTAAACGTATTTCTTTTACATCGATTGCGAAGCAAGTTCTTCCTACTTATGTCTTCTCATGAACAGACTCAATAAAACCGAGTCCGCCACTTTTTTCTCTTGTTTGTGTTTGTTGCTTCCAATGGATCACCTTTTCAGTTATATTAATCACCCTCGATGACTTCCTGAGTAGAACCAGTACTAAGCAATGTGGATTAATTATCTTGCTCAAGGATAAATAGCATGACCACGGCGATGGTCGAACCCACGACCTCTCGATCTGCAGTCCGATGCTCTACCACTGGACCACGCATTCTACTAACCATCCACTGACAATTCACTAACAATCTCGTTTTATTCGCAGTGCTGTTTAGTTTATGAATAGTCTTAAAATGATTTTCGTTCTTGTTTTGACTTTTTTCTTGATAACGTTGTTTTATTATTTACATATTTCTGTACAATGGGTCAACACGTTTGTATTTACCATAAATCGTCGAAGATGATCAAGAAGAACAACACACCCTTTATTAAGTTCGGTTGAATTAAAATTTATGAAAATGTTTGGACTGGAAAATACGACGTCTCGATGTATTCTTTTTGTTTAATCATCAATATTAGCTGAGACGAAAATGACAGCCCTGATATTAGTTAATATTGGGTTAATATTGCTAACAGCTGGATCACAAAACAAGAACTTGTTATAGCCTACACGCATCATTTGAATTGATATAAGTAATTTATGCACCAACATACTAGCCGAGTCGCCGAGTTTTCCCGACCAAACTATTTCATTAACAATAATTGAATACATTACTTTATTGAAATTTGTTTGGTGCAAATGTACATTGAATATGCAACTGACACACAATATGATGGTTTGCTCGTATTTATATATTATATTATACCAACTAGTTATATTATACCCACTAGTCTTTCAGATCGCCTCCAGTCTCTTTAATTGGCAGTGGCCCATTCACGTCCTGACTGAATTTTGTTTTTGTTTGGTTGGGTAGACATTTTCCATATTAAACAACAGCGTAATTTCTGAATTTTGTTTCCAAGCAAAACACCTGATCAACTGATATATATTTTTTTTAATTTGGAGAAATGAACGATTTCTTAAAATTGATATGACACACATGCTTACTATTGAATAATTCCCACACCGAAGCATGCCATATACATACATAACGTTATCAAGAAAAAAGTCAAAACAAGAGCGATAATCATGGTAGATCATATATCTAGTTGCTAACTATTCATACACTAACAGCAGTGCGAAGAAACCGAACATCCACAATAACACACCTACATGTACTCGAAGCCGACCAAATAAAAAACGTAAAACCTTAAGGCTTACAGACAAGTTGAAAGCAATTACCATGTGACATTAATGAGACCGTCTGCGAGCCGGGGATTAATGCGGCTGGGTCAGATATTGGGTATTGATTTAAAAAGGCACTATTTTGTTGACATTTCTTTAAATTTATTTTTAAATTGTCAATTCTATCAGCTGACATAAATAGTGTCAAATATCGTTGTTTTTTGCCGTTTTCCCAACGTTATGATTACCGATTATAAAGTCGAATAATATGTAAGTGCTGCTCATTTATTCGATTTAATTAATATTAGTTGTATAGTAATGAATTCACGTACTCCAACCTAAGACCTTGTCAACCATAACCGTACATCTATCATCCGTATCGGTTTTAACATATATTTATTTAAAAGATATGTCCAAAATGTGTGTCATTATGAAAATGAGATTATCCTTATACCGTGCTAAAAATACTTGTTTTCGTAGAATACCATTTAAAATGACTTCATATTTTTTCTATGTTTTCTTTAAAAGTAAATTCGGTCATGGACATTTTAACGATACTCTACATGATAGTCTGGTTCTCGATTGGTCTCCGCATTTTTTAATAGTCGACAGAGACCTGGTGTTTTTACCTGTCGGCTACCTGTACACATATTACAAATATCAAATATCTTCACCTAAATTAAGTTAAGTATTGTACGATCATAATAGATGCAACACGAGTCAGTACAATATCCGATCGCACCATTTCATTTGATAATACCTTCCTGTTGATGGTGCAAACACAATTTTAAAGGGACACAAGGCAGTCTTGAAGTTTATATTAAGTAAAAATAAGTACCTCGATATATTAATCTGTTACACCTCCATCGGTCACTATTGGACTTAATATATTGTCCTTGATTGTACAGTGGTAATTGTCTTGATCGTACAGTGATAATTGTCTTGATCGTATAGTGGTAATTGTCTTGATCATATAATGGTAATTGTCTTGATCTTATAGTGGTAATTGTCTTGATCGTACAGGGTAAATGTTTTGATCATATAATGGTAATTGTCTCGGTCGTATTGTGGTAATTGTCTTGATCGTATAGTGGTAATTGTTCGATTATCAGCTGACAGGTAAATGAATCAACACAGCACAAGTGCCTTTAATTTAAATGATGATTACATTGTCACATTATATAAGTGCCAATAAATGTCCAAACACAAACACACACCTCGCTCTCTTGTAAATGATGAGTACATTGTCACATTATATAAATGCCATTAAATATCCAAACACAAACACACACCTCGCTCTCTTGTTAATGATGGGTACATTGTCACATTATATAAGTGCCCTTAAATGTCCAAACAAAAACACACACCTCGCTCTCTTGTTAATGATGAGTACATTTTTACATTATATAAGTGCCAATAAATGTCCACACACAAACACATACCTCGCTCTCTTGTTAATGATGAGTACATTGTCACATTATATAACTGCCATTAAATGTCCAAACACAAACACACACCTCGCTCTCTTGTTAATGATGCGTACATTGTCACATTATATAAGTGCCATTAAATGTCCAAACACAAACACACACCTCGCTCTCTTGTTACTGATGATTACATTGTCATATTATATAAGTGCCATTAAATGTCCACACACAAATACACACCTCGCTCTCTTGTTAATGATGATTACATTGTCACATTATATAAGTGCCATTAAATGTCCAAACACAAACACACACCTCGCTCTCTTGTTAATGGTGATTACATTGTCATATTATATAAGTGCCATTAAATGTCCACACACAAACACACACCTCGCTCTCTTGTTAATGATGATTACATTGTCACATTATATAAGTGTCATTAAATGTCCACACACAAACACACACCTCGCTCTCTTGTTAATGATGATTACATTGTCACATTATATAAGTGCCATTAAATGTCCACACACAAACACACACCTCGCTCTCTTGTTAATGATGAATACATTGTCACATTTTATAAGTGCCATTAAATGTCCACACACAAACACACACCTCGCTCTCTTGTTAATGATGATTACATTGTCACATTATATAAGTGCCATTAAATGTCCACACAAACACACACTTCGCTCTCTTGTTAATGATGATTACATTGTGACATTATATAAGTGCCATTAAATGTCCACACACAAACACACACCTCGCTCTCTTGTTAATGATGATTACATTGTCACATTATATAAGTGCCATTAAATGTCCACACACAAACACACACCTCGCTCTCTTGTTAATGATGAGCACATTGTCACATTATATAAGTGCCATTAAATGTCCACACAAACACACACTTCGCTCTCTTGTTAATGACGATTACATTGTCACATTATATAAGTGCCATTAAATGTCCACACACAAACACACACCTCGCTCTCTTGGTAAGCCATTTATGTTTGTGGTGTCGCATGATCCCTTGTTTTGTCGTTTGTTTTTATATGCGCGTTTTTGGTTGACTGCGTTTTTGTAAAAAGTTCTTGTTCGACATTTTTATACCTACTATTTTGACATATAAACACAATTTGTTGTTGTAAAATACTGAAGTTGACCGAGTATTATATCAGGTGGTACATTACTGAAGTTGGTCGGGTATTATATCATGTGGTACAATACTGAATTTGGCCGGTATTGTGGTACAATACTGAAGTTGGCCGGGTATTGTGGTATAATACAGAAATTGGCTGGGTATTGCGGTACAATACTGAAGTTGGCCGGTTATTGTGGTACAAAACTGAAGTTGGCAGGGTAAGGAGGTTGTTACCTTTAACGGTGGAATTGATATCTTTAGCAGTGGTTGTTAGTGGACTTGTTACCTTTAGCGTTGTAACACAATACAATCTCGGACGAGTTCGACAATGAAAATAAATCAAAACTGGCATTGCAAAGTTATTGAGCTACCGTCTTCAGTGTTTAACCTACATTTCAATCCAATCAGATCGACTAGATTTTAAAATTGCGTAAATATTTATTTCATTAAAACTCACATTATGTCTTTATTTTATTAAGTGCAATCACTATTTTATTTAGCGTTCAACTGCGCTTGAGCGATTGTTCATTCCAATATCAATTAATGCCATCGTTCATTGAATTATTGAAAAGTAGTTTAAACACTAAGTAAGTTTGTGTTTATTAAGTGGATTTTTAACACAATAAAACCCCAACATCCTACGTTCCCTATATTAGGGTTTCTATTTTGTTAGAATTTCACTATATAAACATCACCTAATATATAATAATACCGTATTTCTCACTTCATTCTTGCTATATATGTCCCCAGAGGCATATTTTAACTTTAAAACAACAAGTTACAACTAAAACAACTCACACACAAAAACACGATTTTCTACATTATTCTTTTCTATAACTTTTCAGATTGTAATTGTGAAGTGGGGTGCCAGGTGGGGGTGCTCAACTAAAACAAACACAGATTGACAACGCAAACAAAAAAGACTAAACTTGTTTTTCACATGAATGTTACACCTTTATTAATTTTAGGCGGGTCGCCAGTGCCTTTTACGGAAAAGAAACGGCTCTAAACACTTGTTCAGTTATTGTCAACTGCCTCTATATGTCAGTGGACTGAGCTTCAGGGCTACAACTTTGCCACGTGTGGTGTCGCTCCCTGGTAGAGGCATTTCTGATGGTCCTTCATTCTTCATTTCATCTCCCTCTGAGGCTGCTGTCCCTTAATAAACTTAATAAAATGTGCTAACGGGACGTAACACCTCATCATGTCATATCATGCAATGATTTTCATTGGTTCAATATACGTTGTAACAAAACATTTCGAATAAAACATTGCAATGTTTTTAAATGGGGTACATCAGGTTTTTCGTTGTGTCTAGGGCTCCAACTTATAATTGTCAAGAAATTGTATGTTCAAACACGACTCTTTATTTACAATGCAACTCATTGTTCACAGTAATATGAAGAAGAAGATCTTATTCATAAATCAATAGGCCATAGGCCCGTGAGATACTACAAATGCATATATACATAGAACATATGACATAGCAATAAACATATTTACAGTTCTAAGTATTTACATCAACATTTTTCTGCTATAAACATAATATTATATTATTTGTATTCCTAATTAATAGAAATAACGGAGAAGGTGATACTGTTGTGATGTTACAACGTATTGCAAAACATTTCGAACAGAATTAATATAACAATCCCAAGGTGGTAGTGCCCCATAAATGCAGCAGGATTGGTGATTTGGTCTGTCCATACCTAACGCGCTCACTGCATCCGTACGGCACCGCCACCTGGGTAATTAACGGCTGTAAATAGTATTTATGTTAGCTATATTTGCAAACTAATGACACCATTCAAAATAAGTTTAATATAAAAACAACTGTAGTTATAACACTTTAAAGTTGGAAATGTAATTACATACATATTTACAATTATATACGACTTAAATAACATGCATATATGATAAATAAAACAAAGTTACATTAATTGGATGTCAAATATGGATTAAGAAGATTTTCATTATATGGTCAAATAATCTGTTTCATTACTTCAAAACATTTGAAGATATACATACTTAAATTTCTGATGACATTTTCATTTTCGCTACTAAATAGCTGTTTTAGCTTAAACATACTTGGTTTGTCCAGAAATACCTTTTTATGTGTATTTTACGTATTCCTTTAAATAAAGAACATTCTAAAATAAAATGATACTCATCTTCAAGCTTATTACACGTAATACATTTTCTTTTGTCACGGGGAATACTATGTGGTCTGTGCCATCTACCTGATTCAATTTTTAGACTATGCGATGAAACGATTAACCTAGTCATTGCAATTCTAAATTTTGGAATATTTACACATTCAAGAAAGAACTGGTAGTTAAAAGATACTATTTCTCTGAAAAATAACGCTCTGGGTGAATTGTCTACACGTTCACGCCAAAGCTGAAAATCATTATCATAAAGGCGTTGCTTAAAATTATAAAGGAAAGTTCCAACATTTCCTACACCCTGAGCGAGCCATACATAATGAAAACCCATGGAGGACAACAGCTTATGGACGAGAGTAACCCATGACACTTTATTTGGGTATTGTTCACTATCACGCATTAACATGTTATATACACATTTACAATACTTAGTATCATTCCTTTGTACAATTTTAAACCAATACTTGATTATTCTATAATATCTAATGCTTGTCATACTAAATCTACCCAGGACACCGTACACAAAATCATTTTGGGTAGAACGTTTAATTCGTAAAATACGTTTACAATATAATGTATGAATACGTTCAATATTCTGAGAATTATGAAAGCCCCAAACTTCACAAGAATAAGTTAATATAGGTAAAATAAGTTTGTCAAAAAGCTCCAATCTATGTTTAATCGAGATATCTGAAAATTTTATCAGAAGTTTGCTTAGTTTAAAATAGCCTTCTGTGCTTTACCAACTAAGGTAATTTGTGTTTCGCTAAAAGATCCACCTTGTGAAAAAACTATGCCAAGGTATGAAAACGTTTTGACTATTTCTAGATTCACACCATTAAAAACAAAATTTAAGTTTCTGGGTAACATTCCCGCTTTTCTAAAAATAATTACTTTGGTTTTATTAACATTAACTTTTAGTTTCCATCTCTGACAATAATCATATAATATATCAAGACCCTTTTGAAGACCTTCAGGTGTTTCAGAAAAAATAACTATATCATCAGCGTCAAACAAAATGAAATGTTTCGTCATATACATATCAATGCCATCAAATCCATTTAACATAAAATGTTCTTCTATATCATTTATAAACATAGCAAAAAGAAACGGGGACAAACATTCTCCTTGACGCACACCGATGTGCTATCCTAGGCTATGTAATTATAAAACTATGTTTACGTTCATTCACTGTGTGGGGAAATTCCGAACTGTGGCGAAATGTTTAAAACGCACATTATACCTGTACAACTAACTACGGTAACGATTACGGTAAGAATTACGATAAGGAATACCGACTAAAACAGAGGGGTTTTCTCAAAGGCAATACGCCTTGAATGCTCGACCAAGCGTTTGCGCATCACTATATATAGGCCAATGAAATTTATTATTGACACTGGGAAAAGTGAGTGGACTGCCACTACTACAAAAAATCGACCGTCATATATAGCCTAAAATGTGCTGAAAATAACGTACACCACAATTCAACCAAATAGCCAACCATCATTATTTTAGAATTTATTAAACTAGTTGGCATACATGATATGATGAGATGGTCTGCAGAGCAATATATCATTTTTACAATCGACCAGTTATTCGCCATGCTTCCTTTTCTAAGCCCCACCTAATAAAGTTGATATTCGTTTTATACCATCTTTGCAAACTGGTTTAATTAACTTAATATTTTTGGCATTTTCTTGATACTTTCCTTTGAAACAATATAGCGCTTAATCTCGAATATACTTCATTTTTCAAGTAGGTGGGACTATTTACGCTCGGTTGCGCACGCATAGAAAGTGGTTATTCCGTTTTAAGGAGGTGAACGAACTGTACGCACTGCATGCAGACACTGCGCTTGCATCCGGTGCGTCTTAACAGAAAATGGATATTCCACTGCATGAAAAGACATTGACAGTAGTTATTTCTCTTTTTATTTTTGTTATCATTAGAATTGTTGCTGATACTATTATAGCGACGGTAAAATAATGTAAATACAACAATTAATTCGCCTTTTCCCCCCGCTGTTTATTCGGTTTTGCCGGTATTAAATGGAAAAATCCACGAAGCGTATTTCTTTCGGCGTTTATGAGTTTTAAACGCCGGTAATCAATGGCAAATTTACCATAAAGCAATAACGCGATTCGTGGATTACGCCATTTTTTACCGACGTTTAATTGTTGTCATTATAAAACAACCTAAGGTTCATCTTATAACAATCACATTTTATTTCATAAATTGGCATTCGCATCGGTTTCACCCATCTACCAGTTTCTTTTTTGTAATCAAGAAACTACTGGTTTTGTACATACTATTCATCATCCTATATACACTGATATGGTTATTGTATCCATTTATTAAATGTAAACGTAAGTAAGCAAAGGATGTGTGCGTGCGTCTGTCTTGTGTGTATAGTCCATGAGTACATTAGGCATTTCTATGTGAGTGCGTGAGGGCGCGGGTGGTATAGGGCCCCCGGTATATTCATTATGAATTAAGTGTGATATTGTAATGAAGTATTAAGTAAGAATTATATTGGACTTCGCCACAGAACTCCTCAACTATTATTCTTACGGATTCGGGAAGTAAAGAGTACTGGTTCTGCCCAGGATAAAGTGGATGGGTCTGCATCCACAACTAAAATATCGACCCTTATATATACTCTAAAATGTGCTGACAATGACGTAGAACATTATTCAATTGACAACTGACAACCAACAATCAACCGTCAACTGTTCTTAATTCTAAACTAGCTCTTTAGACTCGGGTTGAGATGTTGGCTGTGTACATTAATTACAATGTTTAAAAACGTTGGTCTTTTTGTACAAGCATTCAAATACATTATGATATTGTGTTTAAATGCGAGGGCCAAATAGGCATCACCTTGACGGTGATTAGAGTGTATGTTTACACCTGTCATAAATCCAGAAATATCGTGTCAAGACGGGTGCAATATATCACCTCAATATATCTCGTGTCAAATTTAAGGTACTCATAGGATTGTAGTTTTGGATGAGGGAGGGTCCAAATAGGCAGCACCTTTGGAGATGGCGTATGTCCATAGGTGTAAGCGGATGTTTTTAGAACATCTGTCATAAATGATGAAATCTCGTGTCAAGATGTGTACAATACCTCGTGTACAACTGGGATGGAACTTTGAGGTGAGGAAGGGCCTAGCTCGGAATCACCCTAACGATGGTGTGAAGGATAGAAATGTTTTACAACACCTGTCATAAATCAAGTGAAAACGGTTGTTATTCTAATTTGATGAAGGTTGTGTAGAGTTAGTCGCATTTTAAATGTAAAATAAGGGATTACCTTCTAGCACACATCTTTTGGATGTTGGAATTTTTATTGTGATAATGTTGTGTGATTTTGATTTAAAGTGCACACATAACCAGGTTCAGAAGATATCACTGGGTGGATTATTATGTACTATGGCGTGGTATTCCAGTGTCGCAGCACTACATTTATATCTGTTACAAGTGGACAGTATGTATATACAACATTACACCGTAGAATCACACACGAACGCACACGCATACGCGTTATTTTATATTTCAAACCCTTCACTCTCTCTCTCTCTCTCTTATTTATTTGATGTCGAGTTATCTGATTTCTTCCCTATCTTTTACACGTTTGCGCATTATCTTATATATACCATAACAATGGGTAAATAATACCCTGTTTATGTTTAATTCATTAAAAAAAAAAAATTATGTTTACATTTTATCAACAATTTCTAGGCTTGCACACCCAATAGTATTTGCAATTATAATACATCGACAGTGAAAGCAGATAATTTACCCTTCTCACATAACGTGGAATCTTCACGCGACACCACCCATACAGCAGTAAATATGATCATATTCATTTTGTAAGCGGCAATCTGATTGGTCATTTCAAATGGAAAAAGTATAGGTGCACCGATACTTTTGTGCGTACGTCTAATTATGGGGGGTCAAAAAGAAAGTGTAGGTGCACCTGTAAAATTGTAGGTGCACCTATAAAAAGTGTAGGTGCACCTATAAAAAGTGTAGGTCCACCTATATATTTTATGGGTGCACCTATAATTTTATTGGTGCACCTACATTTTTACAGGTGCACCCATAAAACATATAGGTGCACCTACACTTTTTATAGGTGCACCTACACTTTTTTACAGGTGCACCTACATCAGTAGTTTTGACCCCGATCCTACACCATAGTCCCGGGCTTCACACTATTACATTGAGTTATATAGGAAAACCTATTCTTCTCTGGTACTTCTAACGCTAAATAATATTTCGCATGTATCCTCTACCTAGTTTGTTCAAATGGTGACAATGAGGTCAAATATGGCCACTACAGAGGTCACAGCTTTACAGATTTATATAGAACATGACAGCACTTTGAGACAAGGCCAGTGGGTCTCTTGTTTATGACTTGAATATATATATAAAAATGGAACAGGAAAAGCAGCATTCAAGGACGACAGTCAACCACAAACACAAACAGAAACAAAGAACAAATTTAAAGATGAATAAAAGGTCAAATAAGACATCACAAACACAAAAGGGTTGACAAAAGGGCTATCGCCTTGGAACTGTCAGTGGCACAAAAGGCCGCTGGGGGCTTAAACCAGGTTCTAGGGTGTACCAAACCTCACTCTTACCCTACCGTCAACCAAATAAAACGGGACAGTGTAAATGAAGAAATACACGCACTGAACTATTCTCTAACCAATAAGGCAGCATTAATAGGCAATATAAGTAAAACACAAAGATGCTCGTGCATATATAAATACAAAAAAATAATAGCCTAGAAAGCCACAAAGAAGGTACTCAATGACTACCAGAAGCCAGGGCAACAAGAGAATAAACCATTGAGGGCACGACAAGACAAGACTGCAGACAAAATCAAATGTCACTTTTGGGCTTTACGTAGACGTCATCATAGGGTCCACAGCCTGTCCGCTCATCGCACATTTAAAGAGGAAAACATAGTGGCGAACTGTAAATGGGTCCACCATCAAGCATGTAGTGCATTGAAAAATTATAGGGTCATATCCTCTTTTGATAAACCTTTTAACAAGTTAAACAAAGATAGTATGAAAGTGATCATGGCCAAGGATCTTACGAAGTTTGTAAATCACGTCACCATAGAAGTCATGTTGGGATAGTCCTTGTCGCAGAAGAGTTCTTAAATTACTTTTACTTTTGGAAAGAAGATCAGGGTTACGATAATAAAATTGAAGTTGCACACTTTTCATGAAATCACTTCAAATTTAGTTTTAAGCTGACTGCAATATATAAAGAATGTGACTTTTGATAAGGTCTTCCATTATAAAGACTTAACTATGTCTACAAATGCATTTTAAATAAATCCACGAACTAAAATCACAAAGTAGACCGTAAACCACTGCATTTGCAACTCATGGCAAAATAACAAAACACAAAACAAAAAACAAACAAGAAAAAAACAAGAACCAAAAAACAATAAGGCATTTTATGGTTAAACTGTTTATTTTTAGGTGTTTGTAATACAAATTGGCACTCTTAAAGAAACTCGCCAAACAAATAACTACAAAATTACACCACAAAACATTTTATTAAAACTTTATCTAGGTGTTCAGCTCATATAATAATGCATATGTGCCGATTAAAAGTGTAGGTTTATTGGGTTCGTAAAATACCCGTGATTAAATATGCGTAAAATTATTGACGAGTTGGTAATTTATAATTCGACGCTCCATTTTGTGGAGTTTGCCTGGCTGGTTAAAACTGTTTATATTTTATCTATAGAGTTTCGATTCTCAAAATATGTTAATTATATATATATCCCGTCGTCAGTAGGTCTAGAAACGGTGTACATATTTTGTTAAATGTGGCTGTAGTTGGCGGGGTAGCTACTTTTAGTGTAATAGCACCTGTATGGCAGACATAGATTTTAGAGTATACATCTGTAAATCTAACCGTGATCACTAAATGTGAACTATCCCGATGCATTGGGTACCGATCCTCATCTGGAAGCGTTTAAAAAATAGAGAATATTAAATGGGTATTCTCATATCACTGAGACACCATATCAGCCCGAGAGCTTTAGCTCGAGGGCTGTTATGGGTCGAGGGCCTGATATAGGGTGTGGTCTGAAAATACCAAATTTGTTTGTTTTATTGTATATTAAAAAAACAACATATTTATAGGGAAGTATATGATTAAGTGTTATATTGTATGCTATATTGTCATATTAAGTTATATTATTTAAATGAGATGAAATCTACTGAGTATTCTTAATTGTCTTTATTATCCCAAAGCCTTAATTGCTAAATTTATCAAAACAGCAATGAGCTGGGCATATATAAGGCTTGCAGGCATATTGTAACTCGACATACATGAACTTGATGATAACATGCTAGATAAGACTGACCGATTAGAACCCAGCTTCTTGGATATAACCTTAATGAAGGGTTAAAATTTTATTTGTATGTATTTTCATGTTGAGCATGTTGATCCAGTCGATAGCACCAGTGCCAGTGAATTTTGTCGGTGTGTTCTCGGGCAAAACACTTTGCGTTACCCTCGTCCGTCGTGCGCAAAAGTAGGCTTAATGCTTACTGAGTCATAATCCTAGGTTAATTCCATACTCTAAATCAAGCACGATTAACAAAACAAACTATGTTAAGAAAGATATTCTAAGCAGGTGATATTGTGACAACTGAACCAATACTAAAACATAGCTGCCATGTTAAGTATACTGAAAGGAAAAAGAAACGCAGGGTGCGTATTTCCGCTATATATTGCATATACTGCACACTTAATTCCATATATATTCCAAGGAAATCCCAAGATGTTTTGTAAAAAAAAAGAAGTGCAGTTAGTTAGAGAAAGGACACAACTGTGATGTTGTAGACGTTTTAATCACAGTACAGGTTGTAACAAGAAATTCATAAATGCTGAAGTTCCTCTTTGAAAAATTGAGCCAGTTCAGTACTGTATTTAATGTTAAGTGATTGCAACATTTAAAGCCTAAGTTTGCTCACCTGCTTGAGCCAAATGCGCATTCTGACGATAATGAAACTTTAAAGGGGGTAACCATTGGTGTGTTCAGTGCTGTTTAAACCTTCTTTCTAAAGGGACAGGCCTTATGTCGCCCTGTACCATTCGATTAGCAGTAGCATATTAAACATACAATATATAGCGGAAATACGCACCCTGCGTTTCTTTTTCCTTTCAGTATAGTTACTACAGTGATAAAGGGTATCACCCTAAAGATTCTTCTTCGTCGACGCCGTGTGGTTCCCGGGCAAGAATCATAGGACCACTGCTTATCCAGGCAGAGGGGTAAAATTCCCTTGAATTCATGTTCATTTTGTCATTCTTTCATGTTCATTAAAGGTCTTCATCGTGAAACCTGTATTGTTTCAGGTGCTACTTTAGTGGTGGCAAAAAACAATAATCGTGGCTCCAGCGAAAAATTAAGTTTTTACTAGAGAATTTGCAGCAGCTCTGAAGTTCTGAAGATGAGAAAGTTCTTGGCACTTTCTCCATATTTTTATCTAGATGTAAATGGAGAGCGAGCCTGGTCTGTTCATTCCTTTTGGCGCCATATAGCCTGTTTGTGTGTTGGTGCGCTGTAAAACCCCAGTTCAATTCAATTTTTCTTCGTCGATTCTTTTTTTTTTCAGTAACACAAAAATGGTTCGTGCAAATGCATATATAATTATTACATTTCAAATGCAGGATTCTTCATTGTGATGTATTGGGTGGGTGTTTCAGGTGTTAAAATACTTAAAATATGTATAATATGTATAAATTGTAATTAAATTTTATAACAAGGTGTTTAAGCAATTCCTTGATGATAATAATATCAAAATGATATCAATATGTATCACACTTTTAATTTCGGAAAAGCTGTAGTAACTGAATGATTTAACCGGACATTAAAAGAAAAGACATTAAAAGAAAAGATGTGGAAATATTTTACAGCTAACAATACAAATACATATTTAGACGTGCTTCAGACAATGGTTGATAAGTATAATAATACAAAACAGTTGAGTATTAAAATGACACTAAGTGATGAAAAGAATAAAGGAAAGATGTATTTCAACTTGTATGGAAAGATAAAAAGTACTAAATCATTACCCAAGAGAGATAAAAATATCGGACAGGGAAAGCAGCATTCAAGGACGACAGTCAACCACAAAACACAAACACAAACACGCAAACAGACAAACGAGAAGGCAAAAGTAATAAAAAATGCAAACGACACCACAAACACAAAAGGGTTGACAATAGGGCTACCGCCTTGGAACGGTCAGTGGCAACAAAGGCCACTGGGAGTTTAAACCGGTTCTAGGGTGCACCAAACCTCACACTTACCCTACTTCATCCCATTAAAACAGGACAGTGTAAATAAAGAAATCCCCGCCATGATCTAATCTCTAACCAACAAGGCAGCATCAATATGCAATATAGTTAAAACACAAATATGCTCGTGTAAATATAATACAAAAAAACAATAGCCTAGAAAGCCACAATGAAGGTACTCAATGACTTGGCAGAAGCCAGAGCAACAAGAGAGTAAACCATTAAGGACAAGTTTAAAATTGAAGATAATGTTAGAATCAGCAGATACAAAAGAACGTTTGTGAAAGATTATACTCAAAATTGGATTGAAGAAATATTTGTTGTTGATGAAATTCAATATACAAATCCTTAGAAATGATAGAAAGCAAGGCAAGAAATATTCAGGATTGAAAAAGTAATACGACGTGATTACAAAAAGAAACAAGCATTGATTAAATGGAAGGGTTACAATGAGAATTTCAATAGTTGGGTCCCATTTAAGGATATTGAAAATATGAAATAAGGGTTTAAAAATAATTATACATAGTATTATTATATATAATGGAACAAGAAAAGTTGAAAAAGGTTTGCAGAAAACTTAACAATTTAAAAGATTAATATAAAAGAGAATTGATTAAAGGTAAGCAAATCCAAGTAGAATATGAAGTAGTTCGAGATGATATTATGGACACTAAAAAAACCAAAGTTAATAAGCGAAGACCATTGCTGGTTGAAATGGATAATTATGAACGTGAGCTGGATAGAAACTGAGAAGAGCTTGTTGAACTGAAATACAAAATAGCAAAGTGTAGGAAAATAAAATACTCCATGGTCAAAAATGATATGCACAGCGATGATGAAGACTACTGTCCAGTTCCGTCAGACTTTGCTTGATAATTTGTAAATGCAAAAAGGAGACGGTGGGATATTATTCATACTAAATTAATAGATACTGGGTTTTTGGTAAAGTTCTTCCTAAGCGGAGGGCAATCAAGCAGTTTGTATAGTTGTGAGGCATCTGGTAGCAAGTATGCCACCGCCATTTAGCGTTTGCATCTTTGTGTTAAGGACAACTGAAGACAACTGATAACTGCTGATTGTTTGTCGCGAAATAGGAAACTGTCTTGGTACCCTCAGTATCTATACTACTATTATGCTAAAATATTATTTCATATGAATTTTGCATGTAAATGTAAAGATATTGTAAGGTGTGATAAGGGATGGTCCTCCCCGACCCTTGCTCCACGTATTGACGGGGAGATTAAACGGGTCGTCAAAAGACGGCTAAAAAAAAAAGGAAGAGAAAAACTTGTTAAAATTAAGTCACGGGCTCAAAAAATGGCCGTGCCCAGGGAATCCAAATTTCGTACATGTATATGGAGATGTTGCTGGAGATGTTGCTGTTACTAAAAATAGAAAAATGGTTTCCACAGATTAACGGCCTTTTGGTATGAAATTATGCGGTCCTTGATTGCGGTTGACAGGTGGTCGCTTATTGCAGTATAAATTAATAGCAAATTTCTTGCTCTGTAGGTAGCTTATATTGAATGGAAGTTTGTGATTGCATTTGAGGTCACCCGGGCAAAGGTCAGGGTCGCTGTTTCTTAACACGATTTCCGTTCAAAAACGGCTTCCGTTCAATAACGTTTGCTAGGAATGAAATATTGTAACGAAACTTGCTGTGTATATAGCTTATATGGAAAGGAAGCTTGGGATTGCAACTGAGGTAACTCGGGCAAAGGGCAATGTCGATTTTACTAAATATAGGGAAAAAAAGGTTTCCGTTTAATAACTTTTGTTAGGAGAATGAGATATGCAGTGTATGTAACTTATATGGAAATAAAGCTTGGGATTGCATTTGCGGTCATTGGGGTCAAGGTCAAGGTCGCTTTTACTAAAATTATAAAAACGGTTTCCGTTAGTAACGTTTGTTAGGAATGAGACAGTGTGGCGAAATTTAATGTATATGTAGCTTATATAAAAATAAGCTTTGTACTGCAATTGAGGTCACTGAGGTCAATGTCAAGTATGGAAATTAAGTTTGGTACTGGATATTTTGCTCTGATGTATTTTTCAACGTTTCTCTCTTTTTTTCTTCTTTTTTTGTTGTTGAACATTTTCACATGGTCTTCCATTTCTGTGTGTGTTTATAGCGACCAGGATCAATTAAAGCAGTTTGTGTATACAGCCAGGGTCCATTGTGTTTATCCACCGTGATAATAGGAAAAATAAAAACATACTAATAAACTAACTTTATGGCATAAGTAGCAGATGGATAATTGACATTTTTTTATGTAGACAACCTCGCTATTTTCCTGACTTCATCGCCAAATTATCAACACAGTGTACATATAAGTATATCCCATCTGATCAAGAAGACATCTCTTACAATAAAGTCAACATCCAGAGAAATGTACGCTTACATGTTGCTTTAAAATATATTTTAAACACTAAATGTCACCAGTGACACAACATGCCCTAGAAGTTCATTTGTCTTTTGACCTCCGTGTGTGACCTTGACATTTGAGGTAAGGACCCGAGTATTGTGAGGGACACATCTCATTATGATTAACATTTGGGTGAAGCTTCGTGAAATACCATTCGGTACTTATGTTATGGTTGAGACATGATGGTTTCGGACTGACAAACGGACGAAGAAACAAACGGACTGTGCGATTATTACACCATCCCTTTGGGGGCAAAACACCATACATAATTAGAAACACCTCAGAATGTAAGATATACTTGTAATGAACATTACAGCAGTCTGCAGTCAATCAGAAAACAAAATCTAGGGTACGACCAAACAATCTGAGGGACGAAAGATCATGCATCTACCTGACTTTACAGGATTTCAGAAGGTACAATCATAGAATCCCACTATGTTGTCCAGTAATCCCACTATGTTGTCCAGTAATCCCACTATGTTGTCCAGTATCCCACTATGTTGTCCAGTAATCCCACTATGTTGTCCAGTAATCCCACTATGTTGTCCAGTAATCCCACTATGTTGTCCAGTAATCCCACTATGTTGTCCAGTTATCCCACTATGTTGTCCAGTAATCTCATAATAGAAAAGTGAAGCGTAGTAACTGAAGTTAGGGGTCAATCACTAAACATGAAGTCCGTTGAAATACTAAAAGGGCGGACAGACACAAAGATTTTTATGGATATAAAACAAAAAAATCACAGAACGCCACAAAGTAAGTACCGATGACCTGGCAGAAGCCATAGCAACAAGAGATTAAACAGTAAAGGGCACGACAATACATGACGAAAACATTAAACGCTACCTTTCTTGTCAGGATTTAGGTTGACGCAATTTGTTGTGTCATCGCACGGTCAAAGAGGAAAGTATTGTGGCGAACTGTAAATGGGTCAAACGCAAGCAATACGTTGCAAGATGATAGGGTCATAACCACATTTAGGGGCCACTGGGACTGAAGCGATAGTAATCTGTTTGTAGGCTTCAGCGTCTGTTTCTAGTACTTTCTCTGAAACCGCTATGAATGCTTCTGATATGAAGCGTACCTTACACAAGAAAGATTGAGGACTATCGGACTTTCAAAATGGTCATCGTTACTAAATATAGCCAACGCCTTAAACAATCTTCATCTCAGAAATCGCGGTGTATTTTCAGGTACTAAACTATCGAGTTTCAAAGGTAGACCACTGGCACAGGCAAAATGCCGTAGCATCTCGGGGATCCAAATTGTGTACAAAGAGATTTAACCGGCTTTACATAGATTTATATAGCGATAATATTCTCAGAACCAGAACCAGAACTAGCTTATGGGACCACTACCAAATGTTTTCAAATGGTGATTTGGTCCACACCGCTTTGCACAGTTTTTCAATGATGTCTATCGGATTGTTTTTAAGACAGGCTTCCTCTCTTTTGCATTTAATATACACTTATAGTATTTTGCCACGTTTTTTCTCAAATGGTGACCCGGGTGGTCAATTCGGCCCGCACACAGAGTCAGTTTTACATAAAATTCTATAGGAAAATCTTTATGCAGTATACAGTTTAAACGTTTGTACTGACTGGTACAAAGGCAACTAAACGATGGTAGGCTACTGTACTGTAAGTGGTTTAAAAAACACAACTTTTTTTATACTGGGTTTATGAGTTCAATCTTATTTGAAGTAAGATTTATAGCCAAGGAAGATGTTAAAAGTGCATTTCAATTGCGAATTTATTTAGGCAATACTGTCTTACATCTACAACAGAGTACAAAATTGTACGGGGGTTTATTCCAGTTATAGTACAGCAATTTGATTGGCCAATTTAGCAGACACGCCGTTCCGGGTTAAAAGTGAATTTCAATTGTGCATTTATTCTTGGTACAACATTGTATGGGGGTTTGTTCCAGTTATAGGACAGCAATTTGATTGGCCAATTAAGATTTAACGAATTCCTTTATATAGCAGATAATTGTAATAATCAATGGCGTATGTCAATTTACAAACCAGATATTGTCAACAACAAAAAAAAAATACTGAGAAAGGTAATCTAAACCGTTTGCAAAACTTCCTTGTCCCAAGATATCTTGTACTTTTAATATTAAATATTTACATATTATTAAATATTAAATATTAATATTTTAAAATGTATTTGTTACACTTTCTTTCGATAGCAATGCTGCTGTTCTGCAATTCAAATGCACACACACACACACACACACACACACACACACACACACGCACGCACTCACGTAGTTTTTGGAAATTGATCAAGTATGTTAAAATGTATGGCGGGTTAAAATATAAATGTTACCATACCGATGTGTAAAAAATATTTGTCTTACAACAAAAGCTCTCTGAACTTATTTTAATCAATGTCGATGTCTTACTGGGTAAAACCAGTACTAAGCAAATGCAGATAATGTGTCTTGCTCGTGGACACAAACGGTCATGGCGGGGTCTTGGCGGTGATCGAACACACGACCTTTCGGTCCTGGTCCAACGCTCAACCACTAGTCAAACATAAGACAATGCCGGGTAGTGAGTATATAATAAAATAATATTTATTATGAATATAGCATTTCTTTTCATCTCGAACTGAGAAAACTCATCTATTTTCACTCGTTCTAAAGCACTCGTGAACATTTACATTTTCTCATTTCTCGATGAAAATAAATCCTGTATTTACTCCAAACCAACAAATATACTCCATAATCCATAGTTGTATGACTATTTCGCTAATAAATGTGCAATAACACTTAGTGGGTATACTGTATTTACGATAGCTGGTTATACTTTATTGTGTCAAAATTTCAATTTTTCTTTACTGCATGTACAAATGTAAAATAGGTGGTTCGAGGCACTAACCCCCTAAATAACGCCAAATTTATACACAAAACCATATATCAAAACTCTATCCAGGTGTTCACTCATATAATAATTTATATGTGCCGATTAAAAGTATAGATTAATTCACGGGTCCTTTAAAATACCATTGATTGAATATGCGTAAAATGAATAATGAGTTGGTAACTCTTAATTCGATGCAACAATTTTGGGGTTTAGCCTGTCTGGATAAAGCCGTTTGTATTGTGTCTGTCGAGTTTAGATTCTCAAAAATGTAAGTTATATATATATTACCTCGTCGTCAGTAGGTTTGGAAACGGTGTACATATGTTGTAAATTTGGCTGTTGTTGGCGGGATAGCTACTGTAATATTCTAACAGTTTTAACATAGGCTTCAGTACCGTTATTTACTAATACATATTATCTCTTAGACTGGCCAATCGCAAATATATATTCAATGTTTCTTTAACAATCTTCCACTTCCTATACATATTATCTCTTAGACTGGCCAATCGCAAATATATATTCAATGTTTCTTTAAAGGGAGTACATCAGGCTTTTCAAAGGGGTCTAGGGGTCCGACTTAAAAATGACAAATAATGATATTTTCTATTTTAAAGCGCCTAAACATAATGCATGATCCTAAAAATGACCCCTTAGTTACAAGGAAATTCATTCTGTACAGTAATACGTGCTATCCTAGGTTACGCACCAGGGTTAATTTCAGCATTTTATGCCCGATTGCGTCCTAGCTATATAGTGTATTCGAAGTTTAAACCTTAACAATATGGTTCGAACATCATATTTTGATGGATATAAGTGTTTTATCATGAATTGGAACATTTTTATAATTTAAGATATTTCTAGAAAAATCCTGATGTACTCCCTTTAACAATCTTCCACTTCCTGAACACACACCATTGGATAATGCTCTTCGAGTAAATACAACCAATATCAAAACAAATATCGTACATAAAAGTTTTTTTTTTCTATCTATTTTTTTTAATACATTCTGATTGGGCAACAAAATATAGTTTTTACTCGCACACGCCGTAACCAAAACACAAAAATAAACATCCTATACAGGAAACAACTGAAGGTTAGCGCAAATGTTCTGACTAAACCAAGGATTTGTTCTTGAATAAACAAAAATATTGGTAACTACCCGGTTTATTTAGCGTAAACATGTTATTCACGAAACGAAATCATTTTCTGCATGAACGCGCTTTCTATTTATAATTACGAAGTAAGTGCGACCATTAATAACTATATATAATTCAAGGTTTTACCTATATTTTGTATACTGGCGGTCAGTGTAAACGCACCAGTATTGAATTGTGTTTAAATTGCCATAATGACATTAATATCATGCCTTGACTATGTTGATTCCATTGCTGTTTGCTTAATGTGTAAACCTTGGTGAAATAAAGAATACAATACAAAAAAAAAGAGTAGATTATATGGGTGTTAAATGTTATTGCTGAAGTAATTTATATAATAATAAGTGCATATTTTGAAATTTAAGGATATTAAGTAACAAAAGAAAACACTGATTGTCTCACAATTGCTAAATATGCCGTATATAATTATACTGTTCAATTAAGGTCACACGGATAGAAAACAAAAGTCACACATTTTAATACCGGTTACGGCCAACCGTTCGTTGTACCATCACGATAACAACAGGCCACACTAAAGCTTGTTACAAGTGACGTTGTCTTGCTGAATTAATCATGGTATGGGGCTCTCCCTGCAAACTTTACATTCCCCTTGCAAGCTGGCATATTTCACAGTACGTTGCCCGAGTATATGCAAATACTCGGACACTGCAAACCTATTTAGTTAACATGTGTTGATAAGATGCAATTTTATTATAAACGTCTAACGATTGCAATATCAATTTTCAATTTTCTCTAATTTTGAATTGAAATACAGTATGAACTACCAGCTCAAACTCATTCCACACATATTCAACTGTGACACAATGGTACAGAGTCCGTCTTGCATGCGGAGGTCGTGGGTCAAATTCTCAGTCGGTCATACCAACAACTTCATACACTTAGTTGCAATTTAAAGAATCAGTGGAATAGTCATATCATATAAATAAAAGCTGGAACAAGGTTGAAACCAGCTATAGCGGATTGGTAACACCAGAGTTATGGCCCTTGATTTATTGATGCCATATTGTGCCTTGTAAACAATAGCAAATATATTTTGTTTGTATTATAGAAACTACCCGCTAAATAACGGGGAAAACACGCTACAATACCGTTTATCAAAACTCTAGCCAGGTGTTCAGCTCATAAAATAATGTATATGTGCCGATTAAAATAATATACTTGTTAACTATTTCTTAAAATACCCGTGATTTAATGTGCGTAAAATGAAATATGAGTTGGTAACTCTTAATTTTGGAGTTTGGCCTTGCTGGTTAAAGCCGTTTATACTGTGTCTATAGAGTTTGGTTTCTCAAAACATGTAATTTATATGTATACCTTAGGTGTGGGAAGTTAGCTCGTACTTCATAGTTCTGCGTTCGACATTGGTCCTGTTACGGATTTGTTACAGATTTGCCGTCACGGAGTTCAACATTCATTTGTCAGCAGCGAGTTCGCCTTTCCCAGCTCGGAGCTCGACATTCAAATTCAATTCACATTTCGACATTCCCAGCTCGGAGTTCGACATCTGAACACACCTCGGAGTTCATTATTCCCAGCTCGGGGTTCGACATCAAATCCAACTCCGAGTTCGACATTCTCAGCTCGGAGTTCAACATTCAAATACAAATCGGAGTTCAAAATTCCCGGTTCGGAGATCGATATTCGAATCCAACTTGGTGTTGGAAATTCCCAGCTCGGAGTTCGACTTTCCCAGCTCGGAGTTCGACATTCGAACCCAGCAAGTAGTTCAACATTCCCAGCTCGGATTTCGATATTCGAATCATGATCGGAGTTCAACATTTCCAGCTCGGAGTTCAACATTCATTTGTCAACAGCGAGTTCGACATTCCCAGCTCGAAGTTCGACATTCAAACCCAACTCGGAGTTCGACATTGCCAGCTCCGAGTTTAACATTCAAACCCAACTCGGAGTTCGACATTGTCAGCTCGGAGTTCAACATTCAAACCCAACTCGGAGTTCGATATTACCAGCTCGGAGTTTAACATTCAAACACAACTAGGAGTTCGATATTCACATCTCGGAGTTCGACATTCAAATCCAGCTCGTAGTTCAACATTCCCAGCTCGGAGTTCGACATTCAAACCCAACTCGGAGTTCAACATTGCCAGCTCGGAGTTCAACATTCAAACACTACTCGGAGTTCGTAATTCCTAGCTCGGAGTTCGACATTTAAACCCAACTCCAAGTTCGACATTCGCAGCTCGGAGTTCGGCATTCGAATCCAACTCGGATTTCGACATTCCCAGCTCGGAGTTAGATATTCGAACCCAGCTCGGCGTTGAACATTCCCAGCTAGGAATTCAACACTCAAACACAACTCGGAGTTCAACATTCCCAGCTCGGTGTTCGACATTCAAACAACTAGGGGTTCGACATTCACAGTTCGGAGTTCGACATTCCAATTCAACGCGGAGTTCGACATACCCAGCTCGGAATTTGACATTCGAAGACAGCTCGGAGTTCAACATTCCCAGATCGGAGTTCGACATTCAAACCCAACTCGGAGCTCGACATTGCAATCTCGGAATTAAACATTCATTTTTCAGAAGCGAGTTTGACATTCCTAGCTCGGAGTTCGATATTCAGTTTCAACTCGGAGTTCGAAATACCCAGCTTGTAGTTTGACATTCGACTCGACATTGCCAGCTCGGAGTTCGATATTCCAAGCTCGGAGTTCGATATTCGAATCCAACTCGAAGTTCGACATTCCCAGCTCTGAGTTCGATATTCCAACCGCGTTCGGAATTCAAAATTGCCAGATCTAAGTTAACATTCAACCACAAATGGGAGTTTAAAATTCCCAGCTCGGAGTTCGACATTCAAACCCAACTCCGAGTTCGACATTCAGAGAGCGAAGTTCGACAATCGAGTCGAACACTGATTTCGACATTCCCAGCTCGGAGTTCGACATGAAATTCCAACTCCGAGTTTGACATTCCCAGCTCGGAGTTCAACATTCAAACATAACTCGGAGTTCAGAATTCTCAGCTCGGAGTTCGATATTACCAGCTCGGAGTTCGACATTCAAACCATTCCCAGCTCCGAGTTCGTCATTCGAATCCAACTCGGAGTTCGACATTCCCACCTCGGAGTTCGACATTCCAAGCTCGGAGTTCAACATTCGAATCAAACTCGGAGTTCGACATTCCCAGTTCGGAGTTCGACATCCAAAACCAACTCGGAGTTCGACATTGCCAGCTCGGAGTTCAACATTCCAGGCTCGGAGTATGATATTTAAACACAATTCCGAGTTCGACATTCCCAGCTTGAACTTCAACATTTAAGCTCAAATCGGCGTTCAACATTCTCAGATCGGAGTTCGACATT
This sequence comes from Cyrtodaria siliqua, assembly GCA_037043455.1. Taxonomy (NCBI): domain Eukaryota; kingdom Metazoa; phylum Mollusca; class Bivalvia; order Adapedonta; family Hiatellidae; genus Cyrtodaria; species Cyrtodaria siliqua. Next base: position 26,662 of record JAWPHD010003101.1, read on the forward strand.
CCCAGCTAGAGTTCGACATTCGAACCCAGCTCGGAGTTCAACATTCCCAGCTCGGAGTTCAACATTCAAAGCCAACTCTGAGATCAAAATTCCCAGCTCGGAGTTCGGCATTCGAACCCAACACTGAGTTCAACATTCCCAATTCGGAGTTCGAAATTACCAGCTCGGAGTTAAATATTCGAATCCAAGTCGGAGTTCGACATTCCCAGCTCGGAGTTCAACATTAAAACGTAACTCGGAGTTCAACATTCTCTGCTCAGAGTTAGATACTCCCAGGTTGGAGTAAAACATTTGAATCCTACTCGGAGTTGGACATTTCCAGTTCGGAGTTCAACATTCAAACACAACTCGAAGATCAACATTCCAAGCTGGGTTCAAATTCAACTCGGCATTCAACATTCTCAGCTCGTTATTCGAAATTCCCAGCTCGGGTTCGACATTCCAACCCTGCACGGAGTTCAACATTCCCAGCTCGGAGTTCAACATTCCCAGCTCGGAGTTGAACATTCGAATACAACCCCGAGTTTGAAATTCCCTACTCGGAGTTCGACATTCGACCCCAGCACGGAGATCAACATTTTCAGCTCGGAGTTCAACATTCAAACACAACTCGGAGTTCAACATTCCTGGCTCGGAGTTCGACATTTAAACACAATTCCGAGTTCGACATTCCAAGCTTGGACTTCAATATTTAAGCTCAACTCGGCGTTCAACATTCTCAGCTCGGAGTTCGACATTCCCAGCTAGGAGTTCGACATTCGAACCCAGCTCGGAGTGCAACATTCCCAGCTCTGAGTTCAACATTCAAAGCCAACTCTGATATCAAAATTCCCAGCTCGGAGTTCGAATCCAGCACTGAGTTCAACATTCCCAACTCGAAGTTCGACATTCCCTGCTCAGAGTTCAACATTCAAACACAACTCGGAGTTCAACATTGTCAGCTCAGAGTTAGATAATCCCGGGTCGGAGTAAAACATTCTAATCCAACTCGGAGTTGGACATTTCCAGTTGTTCGGAGTTCAACATTCAAACACAACTCGAAGATCAACATTCCCAGCTCGAAGTTCAACATTCAAATTCAACTCGGCGTTTAACATTCTCAGGTCGGAGTTCGAAATTCCCAGCTCGGAGTTCAAAATTCCAACCCTGCACGAAGTTCAACATTCCCAGCTCGGAGTTAAACAATCCCAGCTCGGATTTGAACATTCAAAGCCAACCGCGAGTTTGAAATTCCCTGCTCGGAGATCGACATTCGAACCCATCACGGAGTTCAACATTCCCAGTTCGGAGTTCAGTATTTAAATCCAACTCGGAGTTCGACATTGCCAGCTCGGAGTTCAACATTCAAACATAACTCCGAGTGCGACATTCCCTGCTCGGAGTTCGAAATTCGATTCCAACTCGGAGTTCGACATTCCCAGCTCGGAGTTAAACATTCGAATCCAACTCGGAGTTTGACATTAACAGCTCGGAGTTCAACATTCAAACACAACTCGGGGCTCAACATTGCCAGCTCGAAGTACAACATTCAAACTCAGCTCGGCGTTTAAACATTCTGAGCTCGTAGTTCGACATTCCCAGCTAGGAGTTCGACATTCGAACCTAGCACGGAGTTCAACATTCCCAGCCCGGATTTCAACATTTCCAGCTTGAAGTTCAAATTCAAAGGCAACTCCGACTTTGAAATTCCCAGCTCGAAGATCTGGATTCGAACCCAACTCCATTCCCAGCTCGGAGTTCAACATTCCCAGATTCAATATTCGAATCCAACTCGGAGTTCGACATTCCCAGCTCGAAGTTCAACATTCAAGCACAACTCGGAGTTCAACATTGTCAGCTCAGTGTTCGATATTCCCGGCTGGGGGTTCGATATTCAAACCCAACTCTGATTTCGACATTCCCAGCTCGGAGTTCGACATTGCAAGCTCGAAGTTCAACATTCGAATCCAACTCGGGGTTCGACATTCCCAGCTCGGAGTTCGATATTTTTACCCAGTTCGGAGTTCAACATTGCCAGCTCTAAGTTTAACATTTAACCACAAATCGGAGTCAATATTCCCGTCTCAGAGTTCGACATTCAAACACAAATCCGAGTTGTTCGACATTCACAGAGCGGAGTTCGACATTCGAGCCCAATTCGGAGTTCGACATTCCAAACTCGGAGTTCGACATTCAAACCCATCTGCTTTTTTGACATTCCCAACTCAGAGTTTGTCATTCAAACACAACCCGGAGTTTAACATTCCCGAGTTCGACATTCCCAGATCAGATCAAAAATTACAAAGGGCAATAACTCTAATTTGATGAAGACAGAGTTAGGGTTTTTGCACCATGCACGTCCTCACTTTGTCCTCTATCATTGTGTGAAGTTTCAGTGCAGTCCCATCAATAGTTTTGAAGATATGCACCGGACAAAAATTATAAGTATAAAATTACAAAGGCAATAACTCTAATTTGAGCGATGACAGAGTTACTGTTCTTGCACTCTGTTCAATATTCGAAACCAACTCGGAGTTCGACATTCCCAGCTCGGATTTCAACATTTAAACACAACGCGGAGTTCAACATTCCCGAGTTCGACAATCAAACGCAACTCAGAGTTCGACATTCCCAGCTCGGAGTTCGATATTCGAACCCAGCTCAGAGTTCAACATTGCCAGCTCGGAGTTTAACATTTAAACACAACTCGGAGTTCAATATTACCAGCTCGGAGTTCGACATTCAAACCCAACTCTGAGTTCGATATTGCCATGTTGGAATTCAACATTCCCAGCTCGGAGTTCGACATTCAAACCAAGCTCGGAGTTCAAAATTCAAAGCTCGGAGTTCGGCATTCCCAGCTCGGAGTTCAACATTTAAACCCAACTCGGAGTTCCACATTCTGAGCACGAAGTATGACATTCGAACCCAGCACGGAGTTCAACATTCCAAGCTCGGAGTTCGATATTTGAACCCAGCTCGGAGTTCAACATTCCCAGCTCGGAGTTCGACATTCATTCCCAACTCCGAGTTCGACATTTGCAGATTGGAGTTCGAGATTCGATTCCAACTCGGAGTTCGACATTCAAAGCTCTGAGTTCAATATTGGAACCCATCTCGGAGTTCAGCATGCCACACTCGGAGTCCAACATTCAAACACAACTCGGACATTCCCAGCTCGAATTTCGACATTCGAACCTAGCTCGGAGTTCAACATTACCAGCTCGGAGTTCAACATTCCCAGCTCGGATTTCGATATTTGAACCCACCTCGGAATTCACACAGAGTTCACCATTGCCAGCTCGGAGTTCGTCGATGAAACCCAATTCAGAGTTGGACATTGCCAGCTCGGAGGTCAATATTGAAACACAACTCGGAATTCATTATTCCCAGCTGACATTTCGACATTCGAATCCAACTGCGATTTCGATATTTCCAGCTCAGAGTTCGACATTCGAATCCAACTCGGAGTTCAACATTCCCAACTCAGAGTTCGTCATTCGAGCCCAGCCCGGAGTTTGACATTCACAGCAAGGAGTTCAACATTCGAATCCAACTCGGAGTTTGACATTCCCAGCTCGGAGTTCAAAATTCAAACACAACTCGGAGCTCAAATTCCCAGTTTGGAGTTCAACATTCAAACACAACTCGTAGTTCAACATTCCCAGCTCGGAAGTCGACATTCAAACCCAACTCCGTTTTCGACATTCCGAGCATGGAGAGCGACATTCGAATCTAACTCGGAGTTCGATATTCGAACCCAGCTCGGGGTTCAACATTCTCACCTCGGAATTCAACATTTATACAAAGCTCGGAGTTCACCATTGCCAGCTCGGATTTTGACATTCGAACCCAACTCGGAGATCGACATTCCCAGCTCGGAGTTCAACATTCACATCAAACTCCGTTTTCGACATTCTGAGCACGGAGAGCGACATTCGAAACCAACTCGGAGTTCGACATTGCCAGCTCGGAGTTCGATATTCGAACCCAACTCGGAGTTCAACATTGCCAGCTCGGAGTTTAACATTCAAACACAACTCGAAGTTCATTATTCCCGGCTCGGTGTTTGACATTCAAACACAACTCGAATTTCGACATTTCCAGCTAGGAGTTCGATATTCGAATACAACTCGGAGTTCGACATTCCCAGCTCGGAGTTCGACATTCGAACCCAGCTAGGAGTTCAACATTTGAATCCAAATTTGAGTTCGACATTAGTAGCTCGGAGTTCAACATTCAAACACAACTCGAAGTTCATTATTCTCAGCTCGGTGTTTGACATTCAAACCCAACTCGGATTTCGACATTCCAAGCTAGGAGTTCGATATTTGAATACAACTCGGAGTTCGACATTACCAGCTCGGAGTTCGACATTCGAACCCAGCTCGGAGTTCAACATTCACAGCTAGGAGTTCAACATTTGAATCCAAATTTGTGTTCGACATTAGTAGCTCGGAGTTCAACATTCAAACACAACTCGGAGTTAAACATTCACAGCTCGGAGTTCAACATTCAACCGCAACTCGGAGTTCAACATTCTCTGCTCGGAGTTCGACATTTTCAGCTCGGAGTTCGACATTCAAACCCATCTACGAGTTCGACATTCCCAGCTCGGAGAGCGAGATTCGAATCGAGGTTCGACATTCCCAGATCGGAGTTCAACATTCAAACACAACACGGAGTTCAACATTCCCCTCTCGTAGTTGGACATTCCAATACAACTTGGAGTTCATCATTCCCAGCTCGGACTTCGACATTCAAACCCTACTCGGAGGTCAAAATTGGTTCGACACTCCAACGGAGTACGACATTCAAATCAAACTCCGCGTTCTACATTCCCAGCTCAAAGTATGACATTTAAATCCAACTCGGAGTTTGACATTCCCAGCTCGGAGTTTGACATATGAACCGAGCTCGGAGTTCAACAATCACAGTTCAGAGTTCAACATTCGAATCTAACTCGGAATTCGACATTCCCAGCTCTGAGTTCGACATTTCTACCCAACTCGAAGTTGAACATTCCCAGCTCGGAGTTGGGTTTGAATGTCGAACTCCGAGCTGGGAATGTCGAACTCCGAGATGGATCCGAATGTCGAACTCTCCCAGCTCGGAGTTCAACATTCAAACACAACTCGGAGTTCAACATTCCCCTCTCGTAATTCGAAATTAAAATACAATTCGGAGTTCATCATTTCCAGCCCGACATTCAAACCCAAGTCGGAGTTCGACATTGCCAGCTCGGAGTTCAAAATTCAAACAAAACTCTGAGTTCAACATTCCCAACTCGGAGTACGACATTCTCATCAAACTCTGCGATCGACATTTCCAGCTCAAAGTTCAACATTTGAATCCAACTCGGAGTTTGACATTCCCAGCTCGGAGTTTGAAATACGAACCCAGCTCGGAGTTCAACAATCACAGTTCAGAGTTCAACATTCGAATCTAACTCGGAGTTCGACATTCCCAGCTCGGAGTTCGACATTCCTACCCAACTTGAAGTTCAACATTCCCAGCTCGGAGTTCGACATTCGTACCCTACACTATGTTCGACTTACCCAGCTCGGTTTCGGCATTCAAACACAACTCGTAGTTCAACATTCCGAGCTCGGAGTTCGAAATTCAAACATAACTCGGACTTCAACATACCCAACTCTGATTTCGACATTCAAACCCAACTCTGAGTTAACATTCCGTGCTCGGAGTTCAACATTCAAACACAACTCCGAGTTCGACATTCCCTGCTCGGAGTTCGACATTCAAATCCAACTCGGATTTCGACATTCCCAGCTCGGACTTCGACATTGTAAACCAGCTCGGAGTTCAACATTTCCAGCTGCCTAGCCAGGAGTTCGACATTCAAACCTCACTCGGAGTTTAACATTCCTATCTCGGAGATCAACATTCGAACCCAGCTCGGAGTTCACTATTCGAACCCAAGTCGGCATTTGTCATCTCCAGCTCCAACAGGTGCATATAAGAAGTAAGTTTTTCAAAACTGTAAAACCTTACATATAGATACCGCTCTTTCGCAAATATCTGCAGCTCCAAATCGTAATGCTGGTCCAAATTTAGACACTAAGAACTGTCATATATCATGTTCTGTCACAAGTTAAAGTCCATATCGCGACATTCACATTTTACAACAGATGTACACTACTGAGGAGCAGCTATATATATAATATTTTGAGAATCTCAATAGACACAATATGAACGTCTTTAACCAGCCAGGCCAAGCCTGAAAACTGAAGCGTCGAATTAAGGGACCATTTATTTTACGCATATTCAATCACAGGTTTCAAGAACCCGTGAATAAACATATATTATTACTGGCACATATACATTATTATATCACCTGAATACGTGAATAGAGTTTTGATAAACAGTTTTATAGTATTTGCCGTTATCTGCAGTGTTTGGTTTCTTTAAATAATACACGTAGATGGGTTGTGAATAAGATATACACAATTTAAACTTTCAAATGGATTTATTACATATACGACGGATGTTCGAAAAGTAATGCTTATTTGGTTAATACTGGCTTGATACTGATGGAAAACTAAAAAATATATTTCATTCCTTCAAAGTACTCCCCTTTCTAGAAACACACAGTTTCAATCGATGAATCCATTTCCGGAAAGCGTCACGGTAGGCTGATTTTGGTATACTCTTGAGGCACTGGAAAACGGCTGAACCAAGAGCCAGCCTCGAGTTATATTTACGACCAGAAAGAAAAATGTTCAGTGTTGAAAATAAAAATAAGTCGCATGGTCGAGATCTGGTGAGTACGAGGGACGGGGTAGGACAGTTACATTTTCTGACTTTAAGTAAGAGATTACAATGTGTGAGGTATGGGCTGGGGCATTGTCGTGCTGAATACGGACATTTCTGAATCCTGCGATTGGGCGCCTTTTAAAATAATATTTCTTCAGTTTTTTCAGTGCAACATCACGGTAATACCTTCCAGTCACGCTTTTTCCCTTTCTGACCGGAATTTGAATCGCCAAACCGTCACATGTGACAAAGATTGCATATAAAACATTATTAGCGCTCATGGTTCGTTTGGCAACTGATGGCCTTCTGCATTCTTTACTTGCCCATACTTTGTTACCCATTTTTCGAACTGGTTCAAAACAGTGAACCCAGGTTTCGTCGCCAGTAAAAACATTGGCAAATTGCTTTTTGTCAAACTTGGGAAACATTTTTAGCAGTTTTTTGGCTCAACACGTGCTTTCTTTTGAGCCTCTGTCAAAAGGTGTGGTACCCACCGCGCAAAAATCTTTCTAACTTTTAAGATACGCCTTCAAATAAAATGAACTCTGGATAGTGATACCCCTAACATAAGAGCAATATCATGAACCGTGTATCGCGCATCTTTGTGAAAGATCTGCTCAATTTTGGCAACAGTTGTTTTGTCAGTGGCCGTCCTAGGACGCCCAGATTTTGGTGCATCTTTAGTAGACTCTACACCAGAATCAAATTTCTTTTTCCCTCGCCGAACAGTGTAATAAGATACCTTAGAGCTACCATATACGCGTTCAATTTCAGAAAAAATGCTTAGCAGAATAACCTGGTTTTGAACGACCTTTGATATAGGCCCTAATTTCATTTGTATTTTCTACTCGATTGCCAACCATTTTTACAACAGTGGCCAATGACTGACTTTTTTGAAATGGCTATTATTTTACAAACTGGTCGAACAACTTGAACATGTATATACCATTGCGTAGGTGTTGAATAGGGCTACCGGGGCGTATAAATATCGATGTGCAATTCCTCGTGCTCTTCGTGTATCAGGCCAATAAGCATTACTTTTCGAACATCCCTCGTATACTCCATTTACGTCTGCATTAACGGCCATTAACGCAATTAGCACAATAGCATATTAACAAATCATATCAAAATAGAATATCCATCTAAAGATTAAAATCAACATATAGCACTTAAACAGCGATACGAATTTCCTTGTCAACAATCGCTAAGTTACAGAAGATAGAACCCGAGAACCTAAGCGTTCGAATGTCGATCTCCAAGCTGGGAATGTCGAACTCCGAGTTGGAATCGAGTTGTGTTTGTATGTTGAACTCCGAGCTGGGAATGTTGAACTCCGAGCTGGGTTCCATTGTCGAACTCCGAGTTGGGCTCGAATGTCCAATTCCGAGCTGAGAATGTTGAACTCCGAGTTGTGTTTGAATGTTGAACTCCGAGATGGAAATGTTGAACTCCGAGCTGGGTTCGAATGTCGAACCCCGATCTGGGAATGTCGAATTCCGAGTTGGGTTTGAATGCCGAACTCCGAGCTGGGAATGTTGAACTCCGAGTTGTGGTTGAATATCGAACTCCGAGCTGGGAATGTCGAACTCCGAGTTAGATTCAAATGTCGAACTCCGAGCTGTGAATGTCGAACTAGGAGTTGAGTTTGAAAGTTGAAATCCGAGCTGGGAATTTTGAACTCCAAGTTGTGTTTGAATGTTGAACTCCGAGCTGGGAATGTCGAACTCCGAGTTGTGTTTGAATGTCGAACTCCGAAATGCTAATGTCGAACACCGAGTTGTGTTTGAATGTTGAACTCCGAGCTGGGAATTTCGAAGTCAGAGTTGGGTTTGCATGTTGAACCCCGAGCTGGCAATGTCGAACTCTGAGTTGGGTTTGAATGTCGAACTCTTAGCTGGAAATGTTGAACTCCAAGTATGATCTGAATGTCGAACTCCGAGCTGTGAATGTCGAACTCCGAGTTTGGGTTGGATGTCGAACTCCGAGTTGGGAATGTCGAACACCGAGTTGGATTCAAATGTCGAACACCGAGCTGTGAATATCGAACTAGGAGTTAGGTTTGAATGTTGAACTCCGAGATGGGAATTTTGAATCCGAGTTGTGTTTGATTGTAGAACTTCGAGATGGGAATGTCGAACTCCGAGTTGGATTTGAATGTCTAACTCCGAACTGGGAATGTCAAACTCCGAGTTGTGTTTGTGTATTGAACTCCGAGCTGGAAATGTCGGACTCAGAGTTTGGTTTGAATGTTGAACACCGAGCTGGCAATGTCGAACTCTGAGTTGTGTTTGAAAATCGAACTCCTAGCTGGGAATGTTGAACTCCGAGTTGGGGTTTGAATGTCGAACTCCAAGCTGGGAATGTCGAGCTCCGAGTGAATTCGAATGTCAAACTCCGAGCTGGGAATGTCGAACTCCGAGTTGGTTCGAATGTCAAACTCCGAGCTGGGAATATCGAACTCTGAGTTGGGTTTGAATGTCGAACACTCCGAGCTGGGAATGTTAAACTTCGAGTTGGGTTGAATGTCGAACTCCGATCTGGGAATGTTGAAGTCCGAGTTGGATTCGAATGTTGAACTCCGAGCTGTGAATTTTGAACTCTTAGCTGGTTTCGAATGTCGAACAACTCAGAGCTGGGAATGTCGAACTCCGAGTTGGATTCGAATGTCATACTCCGAGCTGAGAATGTCGAATGCGGAGTTGAATTCGAATGTCAAACTCCGAGCTGGAAATGTCGAACTCTGAGTTGGGTTTGAATGTCGAACTCCGAGCTGGGAATGTTAAACTTCGAATTGAGGTTGAATGTCGAACTCGGATCTGGGAACGTTGAAGTCCGAGTTGGATTCGAATGTTGAACTCCGAGCTGTGAATGTTGAACTCTTAGCTGGTTTCGAATGTCGAACAACTCAGAGCTGGGAATGTCGAACTCCGAGTTGGATTCGAATGTCAAACTCCGAGCTGAGAATGTCGAATGCGGAGTTGAATTCGAATGTCAAACTCCGAGCTGGAAATGTCGAACTCTGAGTTGGGTTTGAATGTCGAACTCCGAGCTGGGAATGTTAAACTTCGAGTTGAGGTTGAATGTCGAACTCCGATCTGGGAATGTCGAACTCCGAGTTGGATTCGAATGTTAAACTCCGAGCTGAGAATGTCGAATGCGGAATTGAATTCGAATGTTAAACTCCGAGCTGGAAATGTCGAACTCTGAGTTGGGTTTGAATGTCGAACTCCGAGCTGGGAATGTTAAACTTCGAGTTGAGGTTGAATGTCGAACTCCGATCTGGGAATGTTGAAGTCCGAGTTGGATTCGAATGTTGAACTCCGAGCTGTGAATGTTGAACTCTTAGCTGGTTTCGAATGTTGAACTACTAGCTGGGAATGTTGAACTCCCAGTTGGGTTTGAATGTCGAACTCCGAGTTGGCAATGTTGAACTGCGATCTGGGAATATTGAACTCCGTGCTGGTCGAACTCCGAACTGTGAATGTCGAACTCTGAGTTGGGTTTGAATATCGAACTCCGAGCTGGGAATGTTGAACTCCGAGTTGGGGTTGAATGTCGAACTCCGAGTTGGGAATGTCGAACACCGAGTTGGATTCAAATGTCGAACACCGAGCTGTGAATATCGAACTAGGAGTTAGGTTTGAATGGAAATTTTGAATCCGAGTTGTGTTCGATTGTAGAACTTCGAGCTGGAAATGTCGAACTCCGAGTTGGATTTGAATGTCTAACTCCGAACTGGGAATGGCGAACTCCGAGTTGTGTTTGAATATTGAACTCCGAGCTGGAAATGTCGGACTCAGAGTTTGGTTTGAATGTTGAACACCGAGCTGGCAATGTCGAACTCTGAGTTGTGTTTGAAAATCGAACTCCTAGCTAGGAATGTTGAACTCCGAGTTGGGGTTTGAATGTCAAACTGCGCACTGGGAATGTCGAACTCCGAGTTGTGTTTGAATGTTGCACTCCGAGCTGGCAATGTCGAACTCAGAGTTGGGTTTGAATGTTGCACTCCGAGCTGGCAATATCGAACTCTGAGTTGGGTTTGAATGTCGAACTCCGGACTGGGAATGTTGAACTTCGAGTTGGGGTTGAATGTCGAACTCCGAGCTGGGAATGTCGAACTCGGAGTTGGATTCTAATGTCGAACTCCGAGCTGTGAATGTTGAACTCGGAGTTTGGTTTGAATGTTGAACTCCGAGCTGGGATTGTCGAACTCCGAGTTTGGTCTGAATGTCAACCAACACCAACCAGCAACCATATTACAACCAGCGAGGTCGTAGACGTTGTAGCTGTCGTGATGGTGAAGGACACATCTTCATCCAGAATCAGTTTTCTTGGCTGGTGGAAACTGGTAGTCAAGTTACTACGATCAGTCTGTTCCAACTTTTCAGCGAGGTCAAGGTCGTCGACAACCTAGCGTCAGAATACCCGGATCATCATGACAACCACAAAAAATAACCCATTTAAGATTTAGGTGTTACACTTTTATAGGTATTGACCCCTGAGTAACTTCTACGAGTACGACAAGCGCTAGGGAATTGGCACCATATCTTCTCAAAGGGATCCACTGATATTGACCATTCCCATCTACTGGAACACAAAATCGATCTGTACCTCCGTTAACGCTTAATCTTTTTTGATGATATTCTTATTTTCTCCAGAACATTTGAGGAGCATATACAGCGTTTAGAAGCAGTATTCAGCAAACTACATGTACCTCAATATGAGCTGAAACTCAAACCGTTCAAGTGTGAACTATTCATGTCATTGGTCATCTATCTTGGACTAAAAACTGATGATATATATCATCCCTGTGCTAATTCGCTATTCTTGTCTGTAATGGCCCACTTCAAGACAAGAAATTCTAATGTGTTGGCTGGATATTTCTTCTCGCTTGACCGGAGTCCTCTGCTAGCATAAGCTATGATTCGATGTTTGTATTCCTGTTGTAGATAATCCACTACCAGAGCATCTACATTTACTTTAAAAAGTAATGAATAGTTTGCATAGCCCAAGACGGGTGGGGAAGTGAGTTTCTCCTTAAGTAAAGCTTTCTGTTCGGCTTCTCCGCCAATTCCATGTCACAACAATGCTCCTTCTTTTTCTTGGATTCTTGGTACATTGACCCTGTAGCAAGGCATTAATTGGTTCTGTTATCTTGGCGTAGCCTTCCGAAAACGACGGTAATGGCCGGAAAAACGAAGGAATTGGCATAGCTCCTTGATGTTTGTAGGTCTCTCAGTGCCGACTTTTTTTCTAGGGTCTGAGTGAATTCCATGGGCAGATTTGTTTCAATTTTCAAACGAACGGGAAAACTAGTTTCTACATACAAAATAGCTCATATGCAAAGTTCATTTTCCAGTTTCACTTACTCTATAGATAAAAGTGTCAAACAATTATAAACAAAGTATATTAAAAAAGTAATGGGAAAAAATTGATCAGACACATTTTCAGTTCAATTTATTAACACAGGCATTAACCTACACCATCACATTAATAATTCGACAAAGAACAAATCTAATATAATAGTCCCTGCGGTATTTAATTAAACACAACAGAGAATACAGTTTTAAACATAATAATTTATTATAATTTATATATGGGGTAATCATCCAAAAATAAGGAAGATACTGGCTCTGAAAAACTTATTGCGGTTAAACTTTTCTTTATGCGTTCGTAAAAATATTCTCAAAAATAGCATTTTTTTTAATCATTTACAAAACGAATAGAAAAAAATTTCGATAGCAAAAGTGTAATCTACAGTTGAACGCATTTAGATATTCTGAAGTAAACCCTATTGATGCTTATTGAAGCTTTACAAATGTAAATGTTTTTCCTACGATATGAACTATATTTGCATTTAAATAACACTACAATAGTATTCAAATGCTGTTAATATACTTATTTGCATTCACTTTATTTTTACCTTTCATAATTTGTAGCAATATTTTATGATGCTGAATGAAATGGTGTAAGATTATGCAAATGGGAATTATCTATAACTCTTAAAGAGCTCTCATATTGTTTAAGACACGATAACGCTTTGCTATAAAGCTAAATTCTATTTTTTTCATCAAAGAAAAAAAGTAACTGACATAACCTCAATCCCGAAACATGGACTAGTTAACGAGTAACGTCAATAAATAATTGTCTTCTCGTAAATACAATATTCAGATATAGGTTTTGAATGTTTCTAGCAAATGTTGCCATTTGCCAGTACATATTAGCCTTTCACCCTTATAGGGGTTCGAATCCCAATGGGAGCTCGACTTGTAAGTGAGTATGTGATTCTTACAGAATACGGATGGCGGGAGGTATACAGTACTTGTTCCACACAGGAAAAAGAGGATGGTTGGGTCTTTCTCTACCACTAAAATATCGACCGTCATATATAGCCTAAAATGTGCTGAAATTGACGTAAAACACCATTCAACCAAACATCGACCATCAACTATTCTTGCTTATGTATTACGGTAGATTGCTAGTGGTGGCTATTGGTGGAGACAGACCACACCATTTATTCCTGGGTATAAACTTTTACTGTATACCCCACGGCATTCGTAGGAATCGACCTTTCTCACAGTAAATACTGAAAATGACTCGGTTTTATTGAGTCTGTTCATGAGACGTAATATAAGGTGCAACACTACAATAAACATAAAGACAATTAATCGTCAAACAACCCTGTGGTACAATAGAGACTGTAGGGGTAAATATAACAGTATATGACCACTATCGTCAAGGTAGCAATGACAAGTTATAAGTCCAACAGAAAGAGCAGCATTAAAGAATACAGTCTCTCCAACAAGTATTACAACGATTTAAAAACTTTAAAAACTTTGATCAAATGCGCAAAAGCAAAATGTAAACATCGAACTAATAATAGCTGTGGTAATATATTAAATATTTGTTGAATCATTTCTAAACTATCCGGTATCTTTTTGAATAGAATATCGTTGTTTGTTCGATTTTGTAGATCAAGGTTGTAATATCACGCAAGGACAAATGACGTGAACAATGTGCTGCACCCTAAAACAGGATCTTCCTGTTTCGCTTCAACTCGTCTGCCAAATGTATATATAAGGCGCGCCTCGTCTTGGAGCGAGCATACATTTACAAACACGCTTCGTGCAACTTCGTAGATACTTAAAAAAGAAAAATGAAGCCCGCGCTTGTGATGGAAGACTCAAAGTCAAATGTTGTTGTTATTCCGCAACAAGTCCAGGTAAGGCAATTTACTTTTTTGTTTTAAATTATGTTCACTGAATTTATTTGACAACATATTGTTTTTTTTAAACTAAAAGCGGTATTGTACATGTATTTGAATATGAATAATGTATACAGTTAGTTTCCATACCAGAAGTACATTTTAAGCAATCTTCGTCTGTGAAAACTTTATTTAACGATGTGTTTATTTTGGTTATGGCAAACTAAAACTTCTCAACAAATTTGCGACAAACTTCTTTAATTGATAAATATGTCTGAAGAAAGCCTCGCATGAACTTGTCATGTTTCGTTGAATATCGTGTTGGTTTATTTTTGATATATACTCATAGCTACAAGGCTGTGGAGTGCTGTAGCCTAGTGGTAGAGTGTGGACCCAGAATCGAAAAGTCGTGTGTTCGATCCCCGCCATGACCATATGTGTTGTGTCCTTGAGCAAGACACTTTATCTGCATTCGCTTAGTACTGGTTCTATCCAGGAAGACATCGATAATGATTAAAATAAGTTCATAGAGCTTTCGTTACACTCTATGTAAAATAAATAAGTTTAAACTAAGCCTGAAAAACATGCTTTAGATCTCATTATTAATGTTGAAAATCATCAAGTTTCTCTTTACAATAGAATACAAATGGTATGACCGGAATTAAAGAAACTGGTATAATGTCTTGACTTGATATATTCACACACATCATATACTTATTTGACCATTTTATACATGTTCTTTAAAGTAGTGGTAATACTTATGTAAAACGTATGTTCTAAAACCTATTTTCAGACGTTGACTGCATTTTTGACATACAGAGATATAAATTGCTTTTCTGTCCAAATGAAATTATTTTAAGACATTTAGTTTAATTTTATATGATAATGAAATTAGAAAGAAAATAAACATAACTTCAGCTGTTTTATTATAACTTTCCACAATCAAATGAGATAAACATGAAACAGTTATTCATGAAAAATGATGTATTCATTTCATGTCCAGAAGATGTTTTGAATCATTTCTAAACTAACCGGTATCTTTTTGAATAGAATATCGTCTGTGTTCGATTTTAAAGCAATGGCATTCTGCGGCCATATTAATGTATCAAATTTAATTAAGTACATCTTCATAGACCAAAGACGATCCTCGATTTCAAGATTTCAAGGTAATGCCCAACCTTAATTAGTAAAAATTGCCTTTTCGAATGGTTTCAATACACTTGTGGTTAGACTATTTTTCGTATACGTTACATTCAGTTTAGAATATGTTTGTATGAAACACTCATGCCTGAGATCATATTCAAAGTCCACACATAAAAAATCCAAGAAACTATTCTTCATATGGTTTTGTTAAACAATTCCATTTCTTACCACAATTATTTTACCTTGGACATGGCCAACTCAGCATGTTGTTTAAAAGCTGTTATAAGTGTAACCTCTTTTTTTAATTGTTAGACACCGCCTAAAAGTAAGAGGTCGCGTTGGATTGTAGGAGGAATTGTTGGTGTTGTCGCACTCGTCGTCATCGCTGCAACAATTATAGTGTCAGTCTATTTTGGGACAAAGCTTTCTCAAGACAACTACAAGGTAAGGCTACTTCACTACTTTATTGTGTGTTAAACTTCCTCGGTAGGGCATATAGGTAGGACTATATAAGTGATATGTATATATGTCCGTCCAGCAGTCCATGCTTCCGTCCGCAAGGTTTTTGACATTTAAGGTCATAATTGTTAATGTACCCTTTGTTTTTAAACTTATACTGGTTAGTGGCCAGTTTCTGTCCGAGCCCAGTTTCCGTCATTCTCATTTAAAAACTGTTTTTACATTGCAAATTACTTACGCGATGATACTAATTGACAGACGTTTAGAACTGAAGATTGGAAACAGAAGAAACATCCAAAAAGTAAATAAGCGGTACATTTCTCCGAAAATTGTGTTTGCTTCCTTATATGGCGTTGGAGATGCGCGCGCATACTGCCGCATAATAAATTATTTAAAAAAACAAACACACTGTTATGACGTGATACTTTTATCACACTTAAGCGGACTCAGTTAAAATATACCGTGATAATATATTTTGGCCAAAGAGAAGCAACTCGTACAACCTGTATTTGTTTCATTTACACTGAGTTATCCATCGTTACAATGTCGTCGTTGAACATATTACATTGACTTGCAAACAATATTTTAATTCATACAATTTTACTGTATCTTGACCTAGTTGAATCTATCACTCGATAAAAAAGATGACGGAAACTGGCCTTGTAAACAAAATGATTTCTCAGTTTTAGTCTATTTATAAAAAGGTCACGTGCCACTTCGATAATTTATATAAAACAAAATTATTTGGTATCAAATTTCCAAGAAGATGCAACCTAATAGAAAATAGAGTAAAGATTGTCAGGATACATAGATTTGTCTGAAAAATTAGTTTATGTTAACATAAGTGACGGAAAGTGGCCCCCGACCAGTAGTGCATCTTCATAAGCACTGAACTTCTTCGCCGGAAGTGTCGTATGGCAGTCAGAGTATACGTTGAAGAAACTCATTCTGAATGTTGCAAGACATGTGTCAGTATATTTATTTATTTCAAAGTTAGCAACTCGACGTGCATTTTCATGATCATGAACCATTACCTTATTTAGATGTTAAGATACAGGCGTCAATATCCTTTATGTACTTCAGGAAATGAACGTTGACAAATTAACTTCTAAACGAGTTAACTTAATTTAAGTGTATCCATTTTAAACTTAGCATAGAAACATATGACTTAAACCTCAAATAATCTCGTTTTCGAAAGACATTCGTCAATATTCAAGAAAGGAAATTCGATACATCAGTATGTTGATCATTGAATGATACATTTCTTGTTCAACTTTTATATCTATTTTTATTTAAAAAAAGAAAGTGCTTTATCTTTATGTTATTATTTACTGGTCCTTTGGGATCATCTAGACCATTCTGTGTTGCTTTAAAGTAGAATATCGCTTAAGCCGGTGCTAGGAGGCGTTAGAGGTGTTGCATCTTTTAATTACCTCTCATGAGCAGACTCAATAAAACCGAGTCTGCTACTTTTCTCTCTTGTTTGTGTTTGTTGCTTCCTAGGGATCACCTTTTCAGTATTTGTTTACATTGTTATAATTGAGATTTCGCTGCAGATGCTTTATTAAAATATGTCACAAACAGTGATACTCTTGATGATACAAGCTATTGCAATAAATAGTTGCGACAAACGAGATTTAAACGGATATAAAGACATAGAATCAGGTAAGATTAATTAAATCTGGAAATGAATGCATGAGGTCACATTCTTAAGGTTGTCTTTTACAGCAAGCATGGGTCACCTTTTCCAGCAAGAATATGAATAACACCGTCAAAGAGAAAATTGTTGTCACAAAAACGGAGGAAGACATAACGTCACCGGGAAAGTTTAGGACCATTTACGACTTCAAAGGAGTAAGTACAGTCGCTTGATCATACATCATATAACGGTTCATGTATCAGGCAACGTAGTTTTGATAACATGTTTAATAAGTTTGTTTGGAACCGACACTAGACAAACTTGATGATGCTCATTTCATTAGAAGTATGTCCTTAAATTAATAAAGCGATGACCCTGGCAGTGGATATCAGGTTTTGACTCTGAATTCGGAGATCAGGAGTTCGAGTCTCACTGGGGCCTCTGAGTACCTTCGATGAGTCCTTAGGAATGACACTTCCAATATATTCCAGAGTATGCCAGACGGGCAGTCTCCTGTCTTTCATTGACAACGATAAAGAGCTATTGGACTATCTTCGATAGAACAGTACGGAACGGTGTCCGTATTTCTGTTCCATGTCCTTTTCCTCTCTCTGGGGTGGCTCAAAATTACTTTAACAACGTGTTGATGAGCCGTTAAACAACACTTCGATTCAAGATCCGTCATAGTTAACAAGTAGAGCTAGATAATAAGTATATGTATTTGCAAGATATTTATATTCAAAATTATTTATTAATGTATTAATTAAGCGAATGATAGTGACACAATTGATCAGAGAAGGAGATGAGCATTCTACATGTTACGTGTCGGACTGGAATGATTATGGTGATCAATCCACAGAAAAGATCATGGAAGACATGACTGCGGATAATGTGAGTAATATATTTAGCTACTACATAACACATAACAATCCTAGCTACTGGTGAGTTTATACGCGGCATTGATATAACCAGCATTCACATCTGCACTACCGTTTGTATACGGCGCATTTACCACACAGCACTGTCCGTTTAATAAAGATTAAAGGAAAACACAACACTCTTGATAGTAATAAAACTTTTGAAGGTAGCACAATTTAATAAAACGTCAAACAATCCAAATTATATTTACTTTCATTTAAATGTATTCAAGCAGATTTAACGACAAAACGATACTGTATAAGATGCATTGCTTGATAACGCCTCCAGGTTTGCCGCTGGTCACTTTAATTCAACAGCATAAAGCGTTATATGGCTATTAACTTTATAAAGTATAAATAACAATGACGATTATAGTATTACACTTTTTTATTTTATGGGAAGACGTTATCTGATCGTATACCATATCTTGCAGACTTTCGACTATACAATTATATTAATGTTCTTATAATGATTATACTCATATTAACAAGATGAACCGCACTGCCACCGTTGACCCTCGAACAATTACGTATGAAAGCACCGGTGAGCAGGTGGACATTCAAACTCTGTCACCAAGAGCCAGGGAGATGTGTTTCGGTTGCAAGGTCTTCAAAGTCACCGAAAAGGCGGATGATGGTAAGTTATGTGGAAAACTAGTGTTACTTTCTGATCCTTTGGCCTCTTCGAGCCAAACCATTGTCGTTTTAAAGTAGAATACAGCTAAAGACGGTGCTAGGAAGCGTGAGAAGTGTTGCCTCATAATTGCGACTTTATACCGCTTAAGCCGTTGCTAGGCGTCGTGAGAGGCGCCTTATACATATATTACCTCCCATGCACTCAATAAAACCGAGTTTGCTGTTTTGTTCTCTTGTTTATGTGCCATTGCTTCCAGTGTATGTATTGTAACATTCACATGTAATGAATCTGTGCAGGGTCTGTTCGACAATTATTGCATATGCATGTATCTGAAAATGATTAGGGACACGTGTTTCTCGAATGTCGTTTGTCCTAAACGCCTTTGAATATCATCTTTCCCAATGTGCGTAATCCATGATCCAGAAGGATGTATTTATG
Source organism: Cyrtodaria siliqua (assembly GCA_037043455.1). Taxonomy (NCBI): domain Eukaryota; kingdom Metazoa; phylum Mollusca; class Bivalvia; order Adapedonta; family Hiatellidae; genus Cyrtodaria; species Cyrtodaria siliqua. Next base: position 45,852 of record JAWPHD010003101.1, read on the forward strand.
TCACTATTATCGAAATGTTCTTTATGAATACATTCAAGTAGGTATTAACGTCAAACTGGAAATGTAGCTCTCACAAAAACAAACAAAAATAATTAAAATGTTCATAAGCAAGGATTGTGAGATCACAAACATGTTGACAATATGGCTAGGGCCTTGAAACCGTCAGTAGCAAAAGGTCGCTAGGGGTGTGGGGACAACTTTTTGGGCAACATCTTATTTTGTTGTCCTGCGCAGCATGCGTTTTAATATTACATTCGATGGAATATATTTACGTACCTGTTAAGTTGTTGTTTTTTTATTCCTAAAAGTAATTTCAGAGTAATGTATGTCGTTTTACCCTGTTAGTAAATACTGTTCAATATAACAATGTTATTCAAAGAAAAAACTTTACTCGGGCCTCAATTTATATACTTTAGCTAATCGGCCATGTAGCATGCAAGCAGTAAATAAGCAAGCTTTCGACCAGGTAGCGTTGGGAAATAGGTCCTTAAAGTACAATGACGCATACACCGGTGCTACTGTGGCTTGACGGTGTTTAATCTTAAATTACCTCTGATGAACTGACTCATAAATCAAGTCTCTTTTTTCTTGAATTGTTTGTGTTCGTTTCTTCCAAAGGATCCCATTTTAAATATTTATTGATACATTTGTCTTCTTTTATTTTAGGCACAGTAGCTAGAGACAAAAGGGGAGTGTGTTATCGCTGCGGCTATAAATGTACTTTCTACTACTCGTCGTACCTCGGCTGGCGATATTATTGTCGTTATTACTGCTACTTGTATTGGTGCTAAGGATAATGTGGACAGTGCCTTAAAGCATTTGTTTTACTTGGCAATCCGGCTTAATATGTATACAAACATATGATACATACAATGAACGTTTTTTGGTTTATTAGAATAAGAACGAAAACAATGGTATTCATTGTAAAGCTTTTGTAAATTATGTTTGTTACGCTTTATACGGACAAATACGTTTTATGCAACTCATTTAAAATGATATAAACGCAAAATATTGAGCTGTGAGTGGTGTTTTAATATCATAATATTGAACGCATTTGGGAAAGTATAAAACACCAACAATTGAGGCCGTGTTGTCAATAGTAAAATAATGCATACTTTGGTCCAGAAAATGAGGCGAAGGGTTTGATAATAAAATTAGCACAGTGATGTAAAATTGTAATCAGACGATCGTTTTAGGAATTTTTATGTTTTGCATTCATATATTAGGTATAATATTGCTTGTATATGAAGGAGATGGAACGTTTGTAAATTAATATAAAGGTATAGAAGCTATTCTACTGTTAATTATGTGCATTGATACATGGCATGTTATATTATCCTCGCTAGTTATACTAGAAAATACGCTCTCTGAAAACAGCTTAAAATATTTCAATCTGAGAATATTTCTTTTTTAAAATAGACTCAGTGAGGCCATCTTTAAAAACTTGTTGGTTTGCTGTGCTCCGACCTACTCTCTAGAAAGGTTGCACGAATATGTTAATTTTATGATTCATTATAAATCAAAACTGAACACAAAACTTCAATGAGACACATTAAAATATACGTGTATAATTCGATGGGGACGATGTAAAATAAAACTACCTACCCACTTAAAAAGTTTTGGGTCGGAGCACAGCAAACCAACACATTTTTAAGGATCGCCAAATTTGTATATTATTGAATTTAAAGTTAAACGTATGTTTCCAGTGTTGGTTGTTATGCATCGATACAATTAGTTTACAATGAACATACACATCAATTAAAATGTTATCTGATGTAAGTTTAGGAATATTCAGATTGATTCGGCATTTGTGTGTCATTTCTATTTGAACATCCAGTTTGCTCACTATACTTTCAAGTAATACATTCCATATTAAATGTTTAGGGATGTATGGAAGTGGTTTAAAATATATAATACTGTAAGTATGTTTATCGCGTTTGTAATGTGTTTATTGTTTATTGCTGCCTTCTGTGTTAAGTTGTTGTGATAATTTTACATACATTTTTTTCACTGGCAATGTTTTTAATGTTGGTCTGGCAAATAACTACTAGCCGATAAGAACACATTTGTTCTCCCATCTCTAGTCATGAGATAGGTGTATCAAATTGACGTCGCCTTACACTAGCGTTAATCAAATATAGTTATTGAAGTTTCTTATTATTTTATGCCTGTAAGCGCATACTGGGAGACAAATAATCCATCATGAGTTTATCCATGTGAGATAGGGAAATCCCACCCTCGGGGTCAGAATTGCAATAAGGAACTCGGCACAGCCTCGTACCTGGTTACCATTCTGACCCTCGGGTGGGCTTTCACTATCTCACATGGATACTTATGATGGATTCTTACATTCTCTAAGTCAACATTGCGCAATAACTTCTTTCTTTTATAAAAAGGCATGTTTCATGACGTTTTTATGAATGACTGTCTGTTACAACAATTTAACACCCGAGGTTAGATCAAATCAAAACCAGAGCTTTTCAGGACTCGTTTTGTAAAAAAATGGGAAATTTTCCTAAACTGTGTTGTACAAATTTTATTTTTTTAGAAACACTAATTGCACTTGATGCTTATGTTGCAACTCATGTGAGTCAATAATCACTGTACTTGAAATGTAGAAACTATTTCCGTTTTTGTATTATCAATACATTTTACTGGTAGTTTAATAATCAATAAGGCAATCTCAAATTAAATGTGTTTTAACATTTCGAGTGAATATATTTGTATGTATATATGATGCACACTAAACCAATGCTGTATTTAATTTAAAAAATACAATATATTAGTATTTCTCTTTGTTGTTTTCATTTTTTGCCCCAATATATTTATCAACGTACAATGATCCAGCTAATCATCTAGATTTATATTTGCATGAATTTTAATTTCTTTGTTAACCAAATGCGCAATAGCATTGCATTTGAACAAACTATTTTGATAATTGGCCACACGTTTCCTAAGAGGTTCTGAGCATTTATATCGACGATTTAAATTATGAAGAACAGTATAAAATCAGAAGTATATGATGCTGATGCATGTCTATAAATGCAATATTTAATGGTGTGCGTGTGTGTGTATGTGTGAGTGTGTGTGTGTGTGTGTGTGCGTTTGTGTGTGTGTGTTTAATTTACATCTTATATGTATGAATATTCTATGGATGCTTCAGAAAAAACATAAAAACAAAGTAGAAGCAAACGTAGCACAGGAAGAGCAACATTTACGCAGACATCCAATTCACGCATTTACACCTCAATACAAATAAACTGTGAGACTGAGGTCGACAATAGGGATACCGTCATGGAACGTTTAGTGTAAATAGGGGACGCTCCATGGGTTTCAACCGAGTTCTAGTTTTGAAATATTGTCATCCCACAGAATAGGCAGCCGTATGTGTGATAAAAGTATTACTCAAACAGGATCATGACTAATCTATACTTAACTCCATTAAAAGTGCAATTTTTGTTTATTTTTAATTAAAATGTCTCCAAGATCGATTGTAGTGTTATGTACCTGTTATCTGTAAATCTGGTGACCGATCATGTATTGAAAGAAGTAAAATCGGAATTATGCGAAAATCACATGCACACCAAACTTGCGTTTTGAATGCCGTTAAGTATAATGAACAACAAAACACATGGAAAGTCATCAATCTGTATTGAATTACTTGGCAGAATAAAGCGCAAAAAGAGGTGAATGAGCCGTGTAGGGTACGAAAAAACAGAGTTGAAGACAACATATCAAAAGTTATTGTCCTCTTTAGAATTTAGTTAGACCTCATCATATGCCCCAAGCCCCAATTCGGTTCAGTCATCTTACACTTAAAGTGTAAAGGGTTATGGCGAACTGTAAATGAGTCAGTCACCAATAATGCAGTGCCATGGAGAAAATGAGGTCATAATCTCTTTTTGATAAATGTCTTAACAGTTTTCAAAGAGCGTTATTATTCATGGATATGTAAATTCAGTTAACTATTACTGTGTATGGAAACCATTAGAACGCTCTATTACTTGATTAGGTTTGACCCAATAGCGTATATAGTGACCAGTGAAGCGTAAATTTGCTATACCCCTCGTGTATGGACATAGTCATTTGTGAATTCCATCTTCTGTATACGCTTTGGAATCAATATGAAACATGTTTTGTTCTAATAAAATTCCTAGAAAGTTTTTAATAAGTGGGTCAGTTTCTTATAATGTGTGTAAAGGTGATTTAGACCTCACTGGGAAAAACGCGAAAAATCGGGAGGTGTTTCATGAAAGTAATGTATTACTGGAATAGCGTGACGTCATAGCCTTTTTTTGATGGTGATGCGTGCGGCCATTTTGATTGACATGTTCAAAGAGAGATGTTGACATTTTGGGTCTTCGCATATATACAACTAATCGACGCATTTGTAATTAGAATATTAGCACATAATTACGTTTGCAAGACTGATATGTATTTTATTCTGTCAGAAAATGATTTCCTAGAATTTTTTATTAAAAAGTAAAACCTGAAATGTGAAATTTTCCCGCCATGGCATATTTTGTGTTGCGCAGTAGGCCTACATTTTGTTTTCCAGCGATTCAACGCAGTATGTCGTCGTACTTGTAGTACAACGCATGTATTGTAAGTTATTTGGAAACTTTATCGTTTTACTATGTTTTAAAGTCTAGTTTATGTGCCTATGCGATGAAACTAGACGCAGAACTGTATTTTTATGTTTTTGTATCAGCTGATAGTGATAGTGTGACGCTATGTTGTTATTGGAATGGTCTAGAATGTTTTTATTTAGAGAAACAAAGGATGTGCCTTCTGAAAGTGTAAATGGCAGACACGTTCGTCTGAAGTTACATAAAAAGTTACATAGATTCTAGATTTAAACATACATTATGTCCGGTTTCTGCTTCTAATCAATGTAAAACTATATGTTTGGAGTTCTGTGGTTGTTTTAGTGGGAAACTGGATTATCAGTATCAATCTAACTATGTACTGGCTGAATGCTGTTTAGCGCAAGCGCCAAATTTCACTATAAAACCATTCTTGCAAACTGTACTCATGTGATGAGGTTACAAAATAATGCCTAGGTGCTAATGAAGTTCTTGCCGGATTTCAAAGAACCTTGGTGGGAACGATCAGTACCAAGCCTAGTTCAATAATATTTACCGTCGGGACGATAACCATCAATTTCCAACTTTTTTTATGCTGTTCTTTTATATTTTTTTATTTGCACTTTATCCCGACATTAAATCACTAAGCTAAATTTCTTGTTAGCAAATTCCGTCTTGATTTTTGGTCGGAACCAAAATCATTTAATTTCGTAGTTTCCAATTGATGTTTTTGCTAATAATGTATATATAATGAAAGATGACCATAAAAGTCACCAAAGGTTACCTACTTGTGATCAAAATAACACAATTACTGCTTTAAATCTGTATTTAAACTTGTCCCCCATATACTGACAATATACTGTACATTTAAACAGGCGGCCTAACGGGCTGTGTTGAATGTACGGAATGAAAGGCGAACTAAGTAAATTAATAATATTCTTACAATGTTTTTCGTACTAGAAAATAATCATTAAAATCTGTTTCGTCTACAAAATATTTCTTCTTTTTTTATAAACCCACAACAACATGAATTCAGAAGCAATGTCTTTGTGAAGGTAATTTGTATTTTGAACGACAGCGATGCTTATTCTGTGAATATTACACACAAGATAAAGGTTCAGGGCTTTTGTACCTTATATAACAGAGGCCTATAAGTTAAACAAATGTTGTTTTGTTTTCTATTTTTGGGATTTGTTGAATTGTAACAGGAAATGTAATTCCTTTATAATTTAGACCTCCAATATGTTTTTTATAATTTGATATTCTTTGAGGATTTTTTCCAACAGGAAATTTATAAGCCAAATGGCACGATCTAAAGCATTCGTTATCTTTTTCATTTTTTATATTTATTAATCCTTTTTTAGCATTAGCAAGTTCTTTTGGTAAATCCAAATAAGAGCTACCTCGTTAAGGCTTATACTTTATTCGATTTATATAGTGTGCGTCTAGTGTCTCAACTACCCAACCACTTCCCAACTGAATCCAATTTCCAATTCTATTTATAATTTCTTCCTGTGCTTTGTCTAATGCTTCTGATATTTGATTTTTGTTTAATATTATTACAGCCTTTGTGGCAAAGTAAGCTGTTTTGTATATAATATCAAAACCTCCTTTATGTTCTTTATCATGCGGTGCTTTTTTTTTAAAGTAAGTTTCACATCAATTATTAATTTAAATCCGCCTGTTCTTTTTAGTTCTGCACTGAGAAACTTTACAGCAGGATTGTGTGATTTTTGTAGTTGACCAATCGGATCATTACTTAAATAACCATCTACTTTAAAAACCTTGCTATACTGTTTCGGGGATGTTTCAATTTCTCAGATACTCATTATATAATTTTACATGAGATAATGTTTTTAAGCCTAATTAAATAGCGTTTATTTTTTATTGAGAAATGCTTTCATCAGTAACCTCATCATTATTAGTTTTATCATCTGTAACTACATCAGCATCCTCACTCAAAAGAACATATCTCTCCGTCCAAAAGAACGTCTAAGTATTTCCAAAAACATTCTTTTTCAAGAACTCTATTTTTCTATCATTTGACTGATTTTTACATGATATTTAGAATATCTCTCAAAGCCTTCAAGCGTGAGATCACCTTCAGCTATTAACGATCTTATTTTTATTGTGTGTTGGCAATAGTTTATAAAGTTGCCCCTGTCAAAAAGCTTTACATAAATCATATCTTTTATGGTTTTAATAAACATTTTAAAATCTTCATGACATCCGATATCAGTATTGATCATATGAGGTTTTTCCAACTTGCTGACTAATTCATCTCTGAATAACTCAACATTTTTAGTTACTGTATTTGTCTGTGTTTCATTAAAAATCTTAATTTCTTTTAGTGCTAGATCTGTAAGAAGCTTTATGGCAGCGCTGCACTTAGCTTCAGTTTTTACTGCCCAATCTTTTTTGAAAGCTGTAATATCATCTTCCAATGTTCTCATGTGAGTTTCCTCAAATAGTTTAATATCCCTGATTGCTTCAGCTAAAAGAGTTTGTTCATAAGCAGCTACTTTCTCGTAAACCTTTTTTTCCTCTTCAAAGTGTTTTCTTTCAATTTCTGCGTAACTTTCCATATACAAGTTAAGTTATATTAAATTAAGCTTAATTTAACTTATTTTTTATTTATCCATACATAATGATAGTAATTCCTTTTTCTAACAAAATGCTGTAGTAAGGAATAAAAGCAGCTTCGGTTGAAAGAATATTAGTTGCCTCTGACATTTGATTTTTGCCAAAAGCACGCAGCTTGTTTAGGTCTCACTACACAGTTAGCTCCCTTGAAAGCCACGGTAGGATAAAACTTGCGCCATAAAAAGTAGAAGTGTGTTGTTCGGTTTTAAATATTTTTAATAATTGCTGACAGATATATGTATTGCTGTTGCAGGTGAGATGAACACAGTCTGAAATTGGATATGCAGCTATTAGATGACACTGACACCAGAATATGACAGTTTTATGTGGGTTGAAGCAGTGTAGGAATTCTGGTACAAACTCTGGAGTAAAAGCCCAAAATAGTGCAACGACAGCGATGCCACCAATCCAATTAAAAAAAACCAACCTGGTCAACGTACCATATTTTGTACATTTTTGTGTGGGCAAATGACTGTGTTTCATAAATAAGTGACTTTTAGCTTGAAAAATTTAGGTTCGAAATGGCCCAGTAAACTTTAATCATATAGGCCAACATAGTAAAAGTGTACTGTGTTGTGAGACCTTTATATTTTATTTATTTTTCCATGACAATTTTAGTTGTTTTGCTATGCACGGTTATAATTCTTTCAGTCAGATCTTGAAAGTTTGTAAAAACTATTAACTCTTTGTCAAGTTTACTCATATCTTCAAAATCAACCGTTTGGGCATATGTCATTTGATCTTCCTTAAAGTTGTTGATTTCCTTTTCTACTTGTTCCATTATAATTTTACGGAAGATAATATTTTTTAAGTCTTATTTAAATATATAATTCTATAGTATAATATAATGAATTGCAAATATTGTAAAAGAGTTTTAGATATTATTGATCCTCCTGGGGTGTGTATAGATTGCATCTTATTTTACACAACTAATAAAAAGAAGCTTTGTAAATATTGCACCAGAGCCAAGCTGTGTTACAAGTGCGCTTATGCATGTATACATTGTAACGATACTTGTGTGGTTTATGATAATGAACGTATTTGCCTTAATTGTGGCACTCACAATGGTTATAATCTCATTACAGGTTACAACTACAACCGAAAGAAAACTATTTACCACAGAAAGTATCATTCAGATAAATACTTGATAGCATATGCTTTGTCTTCTAAAAATAGGCAGAGATTTGAAGATTTGTTTTACGAAATTGTAAAGATTTTGGATCAAATAGAAGGTCGAAAAAGATCAATCAAATTTGATTACATTTTTCAGAAAATATTTAAAATATTAAAAATAGAGAAAGAAACAAAACCGATTAAAACAAAATCAACCAGAGAAAAGTACGATAAGATATGGAAACAAGTCAGAAAAGAATTACGACTGAATGTTATGACCGTTTAACTTGAATCTTTTTATATACATTTCCAGAGGTTCTGTGAAATTATTATTCTTTTGAATTTCTAATATTTTATTAAATACAATCCTAATTATCTCCTCATCATTTTCTAGTCCTGTTGTTGTTTGGACATATGATAAAAGTTGTTTGAAACTTCTATGATGTGTTTTTAACAAAGTCTTTTTTTCTGCTATTCTTGTTTTACTTGCTAAAACAGCAACTACTGGAGGAACTGCGCCAACTACAGCCACGAAAACAGGAATTGCCGAAACCAATGCCAATACGGCAGTACAACCAATTATCCCACTGGCAATCTGTAATGTTGTGTTTATAATACCGCACAATTTATAACTGCGTCTGTATGCAGCTGCAAGTCGCGCCAAGTAATCAATTAATTCTTATTTGGTTCTCATGTATAATAACAGTTAGACAATAATTTAATTAAAATATTTAGAAAACAGTTGCTCGTGTTCTTCGGGTAACATTTTACCTATTTTTAACAATTCATCGATTATGCTAATACCTTTATTTATTAGCTGTGAACTATTATTTCCTGCTTCGATACTTCCGCATACTAACTCTAGATCATCCATCAAATCTTTGGGACTATTGTAATATTCAACATCAGCACAACTTCCTAAAATCTTTTTGAACTTTGAAGAACCTTTATGAATTGGCAAATCAGATAATTCTGTTAGTTCATTAAAAGCATTCTGAGACAGCTTTGAATAAGTTTTTCCATTGTTGTAACGCTTTGTTATCAAGTCTATAAAATCATCGTCTACTTTTAGATCTAGCACAACTGCTTCCCCTTGTTTGGCAATAATGACCAACAAGCTTGGGTAAATCAATTCGTAACACTCCATAGTGCCCATCTTTGTCAACTTTGTAGGAATTTTTATTTTGTTGTAATCCTTCCCCTGAAAAAACAGGAGCATGCTGTTTCATACTTCGAACTCTGTCTCTGTAATGCTGTACTCCGTCAGTATCTCTTTGTAAAGCCTCTCTTTCTTGTTCAAGGTCTTCCCTCTGCTCGGTATTTGTTGTTTTATTTATCGTTTTGGTTAGAGCGGCTTTAGAATTTCCGATACCCGCGATTTTTCTAGAAGCATCTCTAATTGCTTGATCTCTATTACCTGTAATTAGTTTTGATGGTAATAGTAGGTTATGTTTCTGTAGCACATCTGTATCCATACCAGCATCCAAGTCAATATCATACACCGGTTTGGATTCCTTAGGCCTCGCAGCAGGTTCTTCTTCTCCCCATTCTTCTTCTTCTATTTCTTCGTCCCCGGGATCAATTGATATACGTTTCTTTTGGACTGCTTCAAATAATGCTTCCGTGGATTTGGCAGGTTTTGACTTAAGCACTCTGTCTGAAGCTTTTTTTAATTTTGGTCCAGACTCTATCTCCCGCTTCAGTTCCTCTTTGTAATCAGCCAGCGATGCTTGGTGTGTAGGATCTACAGTTTGCTTGACAGCTGGTTTTTTAAAAGCGTGTGGTGGTGGCGGCGGTGGCGGTGGTGGTGCTATAGCTCCACGATCAGGCGGGGCAAGTAATTGCGGACGTATTGCCTCAGGAAGAAGAGCCAACTGTTGACGTATTTCCGGAATGGTAATCAAATGTTCAGCTAGCCGTCTTGTTTGCTCTGTTATTTCACTAGTTACAGGTTCAAATACTTCTTTGTATAAATCACGACTAGCTCCTTTTTCTAGTCTTTTTTTGAATAACTTTATTCTCATAGTCTTTAACAAGCTCACTCGCTTTTCGCTTTTTATCTGCTAATTCTTGCCATTTTAACAAAGACATGTATAATATAAGGTTAGATTAAAATAAGATAAATTAAGATAAGTTAAGATAAGTTGATATGAGTTAAACCAAGTTAAGATAACTTAATCAAGTATTATGTAGTTTTTTTTTTTTCCGTTTTAGCCATAGGTTTAACTGCTCTCTTAACTGTAGGTTTAACTGTTTTCTTGGCTGCAGGTTTAACTGCAGGTTTAACTGCTTTCTTAACTGCAGGTTTAACTGCTTTCTTAACGACAGGTTTAACTGCTTTCTTAACTACAGGTTTAACTGCTTTCTTAACTGCAGGTTTCACTGCCTTTTTAACTGCTTTTTCAAATGCAGTCTTAACTACGTTTTCAACTACTTTTTGCATTCCGTAATATCTAACTTGATTAGCCTTAAAACATTCTGCTTCTGTTCCAAGGCGTTTACCACGAGGGATTTGTTTTAGTCCGCAATATACTTTTGACATATACTAATAGTTAGATAATATCATTATTATACAAGTATATTATAATGGAAATTCCAAACTATGATATGAAGACAGACAACAGTAATTTCAAGCAGATATATAACTTTATGCCGGACTGTTGTTTTAGAATGTTAATATGCGGTAATTCAGGGTCTGGCAAGACGAACACATTAGTTCACATGTTGCTGAAACCTTTAGTGTACTATGACAAGATTTACTTGTTTGCTAAAAACTTGGAGCAGTCTAAGTATCAGGTCTTATCACAAAAACTGGAAAAAATAGCAAAAAAGAATAAAATTCCGGTTGGAGACATACTAGAATGTTCAAATGATGAAGTTATCCCTGTGAATACTTTAGATTCAGATAACCAGAAGATAATCATTTTTGATGATTATGTTTGCGAGCGCAACCAAAATGATATTATTAATTATTTCATCCAAGGCAGGCATAAGAATTGTTGTGTAATTTATTTAACTCAATCTTATTACAAAACCCCTAAAGACATTCGGCTGAATTGCTCTCATTACAAGATGTCAGCAAAGATCAGTACAAAGAAGCAACTGACAGGCAGTACGACTTTCTGTATCTTGATCGCCCTAGAAAGTTGGTCAAAAGAAACTTCACCGGTGAAATTTAATCTAATCATATTATATATAATGGGACTTTTTAATGATCTTGGCGAGGAAGTTACTACTGGCAGTGTTAATATTACAAATTTCGGTATTGTGCTGTCTGAGTATGTAAAACAAAAACATCTGATTAATTATCTTCACAAGGGTAAAAACCAGGAAAATGTATTGAGAAGTGATCTTAACATGAGTAAAAATAAAATTATCAATGTGGGCAATCCAGATAAAGAAGATGATGCAGCAACAAAGCAATTTACTGTAAGAAGGGTAGCAAAACTCATACGTGATTACAATATTGATAAAATTCCAGATATGATGAAAAATTTGACAACAGGTGTTGATGATAAACTAAGTCTTATACAAAAGCAATTCCAGGCAAACCGTGAGAAAATGATTGAAATTCAAAACGGTTTAAATGATGAAATAAAACTTTTGGGTGATGCTTTAAAAGAGTTAAAAAAGAAAGAAGATGGAATGGAAGAGAGTGAAAACTACAAGAAATTAAGTGAACAAATAAGATCTGGTGTTCAAAATATTAATACACGGATTGGAGAAATCAATTAACAAATGGTTGATAAAAATGAACTAGAAACTGCTATTGCTGATGCTTCAAAACAAATGAGAACTGCTTTTACTACCTAAATAACTCAAATTGAACTATTAAATGAGCAGATAAACACTAACGTTGCTGATATCAGTAAGGAGTTTAACGACATCAAAAAGATAAAGGTTGACGCTGATAAACTTGATGATATTTTAAAGCACTTGAAAGAAAGCTGTCCAGGATAGAAGGAGCAAAGTTTTTGATGGCGAAATAGCTTCATTGAAACAGTTTAATCAAAAGTCTGATAGTCGGCACACAGTAGTTCTTGGTATATTTGATGAGTTAAGAGCAAAAGTAGAATATTTAAGTCGGATTCTAATTCTTGAAGCTACAATAGATGATGGAATGAGCATTATTCAAGATGGCTACGATCATGTATCATATCCGACACGAAAACCACATGAAAGAACCAAACGTGATGGTTTTCTCGAAGCGTTTACTCTTGTATATAGTTCATTTGTAAAAAGTGGAGAATATGCTACAGAATATCCCGGTAGTGGTAAACGTCCCATCGGTGTAATAATTGTAACACCCGGGTGCTATATAGTTGAAGCAGACCTTACATATACAGTAACACATACAGACATTGGTATAGAATATATTAGATTATTTAATGCAGGTGCTGATGATCCAAGACCTCGACCAAAAATAGAAAATGGCAAACGAATACTAAAAGAAACATTTGAAGTATATCTTTCAAAATCTCATTTTTGGATCATTTCCAAAAGCATAAAACGTAGCGCTACTCAAGTTTTCAATTTTGAAAAATCAAGTTTTAAACTATTTTACTTGGGTGGTTAATTTTATCCATCCTATATTATATGGAACAAAAAATTGTATTATCATCAGAAAAAGCTTCAAATATTAATAGCTCAAATACGCCGAGTAATTTTACAACTGTATTTGACAGACCATTAATATTAAGCAGGAACAAACAGTATGGCATTGTACTCGATAAGATTAATTCCATGACTTACTCATGGTATAATATTAGTGAATATTTTAATAACAAAGTGATAAGGTATCACAACGGAACAGATTGGAAAAGTATTATTTTTACAAATGGAAATTACAGTTATGCTGATATCGATAATTACCTAAAAGAAACATTAACTGTAAACAATGATTTAACTGATGTCCCGATAAAAATTGAGTTTGATGTATCAAGTTTTAAATGTTTGGTTACCATCCATAATAATTTCATGCTTGATTTAAGAGAAACAAACGTTCACACCTTAATCGGGTTTGACAATGATGCAGTTATCCGAAAAACTAAATTTGGGACTGTAACACCAAACATAACAAATTTTATCGATACATTGTATATCCACTGTGATTTGATAAGTAATTCTATTGTTGATGGATCATACGTGGATGTTATTTATGAAATAAGTACAGCTGATCTTACGAAATCATATCCTTTCAAAGATGAACCGATAAGAGTCGAGTTCTGTGAAGTAAACAAAACAATTATTAACAGTATTAACATTTACATAACCGATTTCTCCGGTAAAATTATTAATCTTAATGGTGTCCACACATGATTTCGATTTGTTTTGAAGTAATTAATGTAACATAAGTTATATGACACGTTTAAAAAAAGTTTATGACACTAGTACGTGAACATATACTCAAGTTGATCGATTAACTGGAGCTGGTATATTGGCATTTTTCCAAAGGTTGGCTCAAAAATATTTAGCGAGTCTGTAAAAACAGCAGGTAAAAGGCATTAGAAACTGCTGGTAAACAAATCATAAAAAGCGGTTTTAAAAAACTTGGAGACGAAGTAGGAAAAATGGCTGTTGATAAATTAGTTTCAGTTATAAAACCTAAACCAAAAGGTGAGATAATTTTAAAAGAACTTACAAAGGTTGATAACAAAAAAGAAGTTACCGGAAGGGGAATTCATGCAAGAATTAATCGATTAATTAATAAAAAATAATCTAATTACTAGTATATATAGATGTTTCGAAGTAATCAATATAATACTAGATGTGATCATGTACCTATTCAGTTAGATACCCCCATAACACAACCAGGAAATAATACCAAACAAATGAAAATTGGCTACCAATTTACGTTAAATGACAGAAGTTCTTACTTTGATTGGTATAATGCATTTTTGAAATTAGTTTTCGAGTAAACAAACTTGCTGATGGAGCCGTTTTTGCAGCCGCCGATGAAATTGCTCTACTTAACGATGCATCTTCACTGATTGATCAACTGCAAGTAAAGCAAAATGGAAAAATAGTTTACGATGGAAATAATCTTCACAGATTTGTTAATGTCAAAAACTTGCTTGAAATTTCTGGCGATTATGTAAGGACAACCGGAACAAATGAATACTTTTATTTAGATACCACGGTTGTAGCAGAATCTCGAGATGATCAAGCTGGTTATAATTCAGGATTTGCGATTCGTCATGCTTTAATCATAACTAATCAAAAAGTTAACTCTATAATCCCTTTAAATAAATAATCCTTCTTTGGAGGTTTGGAAACAAACATGCTTCCTCCTAGTCAGATTCAAATCAGCTTGCAACTGGCAGATGATATCAAAGCTGGTGGTGATGATGGTCGAGTAGTTATTAATAAATTAGTTTTGTGGATACCCAGAATAATATTTGACTCAGATGGTTTAAGTTACGTAATGACAAATGATATGACATCAACAAGATGGAGTTACCTCCGTGAAATGATACAAGAAAGCGGAGACAGCCAAGCGACCGAGACCACATTTAGAATAACGGCTGGTGTTAAAAATCCGAAACACGTTTTTGTTTATCTGCAAAGTTCAGACAAGAGTTCTTCTCAAACACAAAATCCTCATCTTCTGGATACGTTTAAGGTAAATGCTGCTAATACTAATTGCTATTTACAGTCAGCTAGATTGGAAGTTGGAAATGGAGTTTATTACCCAGAAACCGAATATAGTTAAGATAATATCGCAAGAATATTCAAAGATGTTTTTTATTATTCTTAAAAGGAAAATGATAAAAACACTGGAACTTTACTTAATGTGAGTAATTTTAAAACTCTTTTCGGAATGATTCATTTTGATTTGGATTACAAGACAAATGAAGTCAGTAATCCGAAACAACTAAGTTTGAGATATAAGCTAAATATACCTCCGGGGGCTCCTTATAAAGTTTATGCTCTGGTTCTCTATGAAGTAGATGTAGTTATTGATACTGTCGGAAATTAACTAGTTATTGTTCAATCTAACTTATAATATATATGACTTACGTAAATTATTCAGTTAATTTGACAGTTGGCCAGAAACAAAGTTTAGCAAAGGCTTATGAGAACAAGAGCGAATTAACACTCAGGTTAAAATATAACTAACTAACTGGGATTTTTTCCTTGTCACTGACAGCTACCCAGATTAACAATATTAACAAAGCTAAATCTAATAGACGAGGATTAGATATAAGTATATCAAAATCACAAGTGAGGTCTCAGTCTAAAAATGGAGGCTTTTTAGGCGCATTAGCTGGTTTGTTTACTAAAACAATTTTACCAACAGTTGCTAAATTTGCTCCGAAGATATTAGGACCTCTAGCAACAGGGGCACTTAGTGGTCTGGCAAGTACTGGAATTGGTAAAATATTTGGAAATGGAATGGTAACTGTTCCTACAGATAAAAAACAAACACTTTTAAGATCAAATAAATTAACAGCTGCGCAAAAAAATAAAATAGCAAAGTCAAAAGGTTGCTGCACTATTAAACTAACAAAAAAAAAACTGCAAGACGTACTGGCATGTGCTTCTAGTAATAAAACAGTACTGATCCCAGTGATAAAAAACAGCAAGACGTAACGGCAACTGTTCCTAGTGATAAAAAACAAACACTTCTCGAATCAAATAAATTAACAGCTGTACAAAAACATAAAATAGCAAAGTCAAAAGGTCGCTGCCCTGTTAAACTAACTACAAAACAACAGCAGGACGGAGGATTTCTAAGGCTTTAGGAATTCCGTTGATCGGATCTCTTATTAGTGGCTTAACTGGAAAAGGTTTGCAAGTAGATAGAAGAGGACAGGGACTCAGAGTTGATCGTGGAAATGCTTTACAAGTAGACTCACAAATTAGACCATATAGAAGTATTCCATTTGTAAAAAAAAAATTAAATTTTAAAAATGAACCTATCTCTAACTTAGATAAAATAAAATGGGTTAAGCAGCTAGGTATACAGAAATTCAGTGGGGTGTACAGCAAAAACAAATTACCGACAACACAAAATAAACAAAAACCTGGTATTATTAATCTTGATGATCATACTGGACCTGGCTCACACTGGACTTGTTACTATGATAATTATTCCTTCGATCCGTTTGGTCTGAGCCCACCAAAAGAAGTTTTAGTGTACATATCTAATATAAAATGCAACTCTATTCAGTATCAAAATAAAACAAGTGTTCTGTGTGGATATTTCTGCCTATTGTTCATTAAAAAGTTACAAGAAGGAAATAGTACGTATGATATTCTTTACAAATTATTAAAGCCTTACAAACCAGTAGAAAACAAAAACATCATAAAATCATATTTTGTAAACGAAGTTTAATCTAATCATATTCTATATGAGTTATTGCATAAAAGAAAAAAGGTTACTGAAAATGTTGATCCTAAGTATGTTTTAGCAAAGGATGGTAGAAAATGTTAAGAGCAACTTGTGCATCTTGTGGTATTACTAAAACAAAGTTTGTTAAAAACACAGAAGGTGGTAATATTGATATTCATAAAGCTATGCTTCCTCTGTTACCTAAAAAGGGGCTAACTCTTCCTGATAATAAATATTGTGGTCCTGTTAATCCACTTGATAGCGGAGGACCGGTAAATGAATTAGATGCTGTTTGTAGAGATCGTGATTATTGTTATGATAAAAATCCTAGTAATAAATCAATGTGTGATAAAAGCATGTTGGCCGGTTTAAAAAAAGTAAGTCTAAAACTGTTTGAGAAAAGATCGCTAAGAATTTGATAGTAAAACCAGTTATTAGTACAAAATATAAACTTGGTCTTGAAAACTCAAAAACTAGAAAAGGCGTTGGAATGGACTGACAAGTTAGCAGATGAACTTCATAAGCCTATACGAAGAAAGTTCACTCAACGCCGTGTGATTATTAATGAAATTGATAAAATATGGTCTTCTGATTTGGTTAATATGCAATCGTTTTCAAAGTATAATAAAGGTACTAAATATTTGCTTACTGTTATTGATGTGTTTAGTGAATTGCCGGGGTAGAATACAACCACTGCAAAAACACCGTCACATGCAGAGGGGTAGGACCCACCATTCATATTCATTTTGCCATTTTTTGTTCATGCTCATTAAAGGTCTTCATCATGACCCCTGCATTGTTTCAGGTGCCATCTCGCTCAAATCACTAAGAGCAGTGGCAGAAAAACAATAAACGTGGCTCCAGCATAAATGGAGTGTCTACAATAGAATTTGCAGCAACTCTGCAGTTCAGGGTGGGAAGGTCCTAGGCCCATTCTCCATATTTTATCTCGATGTACATGGAGCATGAGCCTGGCATGTTCATCCCTGTTAGGCTCCATATAACCTTTCATGTGTTGGTGCGCCTTAAAACCCAATTCAATTCAATTCAGTAAAATTGCTTGCATGTAGTTAAATAAAATATTGAGATTTTAATTTTTTTTTCAATATTCATCCAAAGTTTTAAATATATTATTGGTGCAATATTATCAAAAGTAAGTAATATGTAAAAACAAATTGTCTTGAACTATTCCAACAATTAATATTAATGATTGCAAATATGCATGTTAAGCTGAAAACTAACGGGACGCTGTGAGTTTTAAAAAAACTCGAGATTCCCTTGTGTCCCTTTAACCTTTTTAAAACGTATATTATATCTTGATACAAGTCGAAAAAATAATAGCTTATAACAATTTAAAAGTAAATAAGTTTGAAACCATGTGGGACTGGAGTACAGAGATAATTTTTCGGTTTTTAGATCACGTGAGCCGAAGGCTCAAGGAGATGTAATGGGATCACTCTTCGTCCGTCCATTGTCAAATTTGTCCTCACCATGCTTACCAGGAGGATCACAGTTTTACTTAGACTTATATAGGGGGAAAAAAATCTTGTCTGAAACAACAAGAGCCAGAGGTTTAATATTTTGCATATTTGCTATAAGATTATGGTCCTTTACCAAGTTTGTTCGAATGGTGACCCAGGGGTCCCATCTGGCCCTGCCCCAGGGGTCACATGTTTAACATAGACTTGTATAGGGAAAAACATAAAAAAAATCTTCTCTGAAACTGCAAGAGCCAGCGGTTTAATATTTTGCATTTGCTATAAGTTTATGGTCCTCTACCAAGTTTGTTCAAATGGTGACCCTGATGTCAAATTTGGCCCGCCCCGTGGGTCACCGTTTTACAGACTTATAAAATCTTCTTCTCTAAAACTACAAGAGCCAGAGGTTTAATATTTTGCATATACTATAAGAGTATGGTCCTTTACCAAGTTTGTCCAAATGGCCACGGTCACATTTGGGCCTGCCGCGGGGATCAAGTTTTACATAGACTTGTATAGGGAAAAAGAACAAATCTTCTTCTCAGAAACTGCAAGAGCCGGAGGTTTAATATTTTGCATTTGTTTGCTATAAGCTTATGGTCTTCTACCAAGTTTGTTCAAATGGTGATCCTGGGGTCAAATTTGGCATAGACTTATATAGGAAAAACATTAAAAAGTCTTCTTCTCTGGAACTATAAGAGCCAGAGTTTAATTATACTCTTATGGTCTTTACCAAGTATGTTCAAATGGAGACACCGGGGACACAGGGCACATTTGGCCCTGCCCCAGGGGTCACATATTTTACATAGACTTGCACAGGGAAAAATTAAAAAACCCCATCTTTTTCTGAAATCACAAGGTACACAGCTCTCGTATATTACATGTAGCCCTGGGGTCACATTTGGCCTTGACCCAGGTGTTACTCTCTCTAGCACCTTCATTTTGTATTTGATCTTTACCAAACTTTGTCAGTTTCTTTATATCAATATTGTTAACACAACAGAGGCCACATATTTGTTGAACAATCTTAACCAAACTTTCACAGATTGTATATATATATATAAGATTTGGAAGAATTTCGATAATGGGCCAGTACTCGGGTGATTGATTTAGGGCGATCTTGGCCCTCTTATTTTCTGTTATCAGTAGAGCAAATATACAAACAACAGTTAAAATGTTGATTTCCTGTGAACCTCTGAATCAGCGTTCTAAATGCCAAGGAAGGTTATAATGTATTTTATTCTCTGTTTTGTCAGCTATGAGGCTGAATATCAATACGTCTGTGGTTTTGAATCCCACTGAGAGCTCAATTTGTAAGTGAGAAACGTTGATTCTTACGGATGGCGGGAGGTATACATGATACTGCTACCCAGGAAAAATTGGGTCTGCCTCTACCACAAAAAAAACGACCGTCGTATATGGCCTAAAATGTGCTTAAAATGACGTAAGACACAAATAAAAAACAAATCGTGGAGGTAACTTTTCAGTTGAATAACATTCACTCCTGGGGAATCTGTACATTGCGAGAATAGGTTAGTGCATTATAGTATGAAAGGTTAGTTCAATGCAGTTTATAAACAAACTTTTACCGTGTTTATTTTGTGTGGCTTGTCATGGAACTCCGACAGTATCAAACAAAAAATATTCTTGAAATTATTAGTAAAACCCGATAATTATTCTTATCTTTTCAGTTTTCGTAAATTGTGTTACTTGTATCTTGTCATTCCATTTCATTGTAATAATTTGTAGAAATCTATTAAATCATCAAAATATCACATTTGTGAAAAACAATTACCAAAGCTGTATGGGTGATGTGAGTGATATCAGTATACATGTGCCAATAAAATGTCAACTACTTAAATAAAAGCACTTAGCAGCTATCTGCAATTGTGTTGCTGTACTCTATGAAGTAGATGTGATCACTGCACTAAAAGAATTGTGCATCTACATCAATGGCAGTCGTACAAAAGATGGCACTTATCTGATTCTAATGCACTAAACCCTGTGCTCGCTGTATACAGATTCCCCAGGAGAGACTTGTAACACTGTGATGTAGTCAAATTTCAAAAATTGCATATTGTGCTTTAGTATTAAGCAATATCATCTCCCTTTGGGCATTCAACATATAAACAGAACTGTTTTGATTTACTTTAATTTTATCTGTCTGTTTTCTCAAATTAAACTATTGAAAATAGTTTACTTTTAGCTGGGCTGATAATTAAAGCCCTGCTTTTAGTAAGGTAGTCTAGAAAAATCGAGACAAACCTTTTTGTTGTAACACTTGCTTTTTTTAGGGTACATGATGGAAGAGCATTCAGTACCTCCTTCATCAAACTCATCAAGGAAAAAGATTGTCATTGTTGGACTTCATCAAAACAGTTGATCAGGAAAACCAATCCTTGTGATACTGACCACAGTTGATCAGGGAAACCAATCCATGTGATACAGGTGATCAGGGAAACCAATCCCTGTGATACACACCACGTGTCTATCTCCAACATTTCTGATTTCGCCAGATACCTAATTTTTATATAGTATGTGTACACTTGTCCGGCCAGCTGTCTGTACAAACAAATGTACAAAAAAAAGCTATATTTTTTTTGTGAAGCCCATTTCTCAGACGCAGGAAGCCATAGAGCTTTTTAAAATGTATGCTCACATCTACATGACAGTAGTATGTTCCAAACAAAAGTAGATCAGTACGAATGACCTTCATCTACTTCTTCTGCCATGTCACCAATTTACATTAAAGCTTTACATTCAAGTTGTTTATCATGTCCATTACTATACTATAGTAGATACTAAAAGTCGTACATCTTTCATACAAGATACTCATGTTAGCTTCGGCAAAAAAAAGGGTCTGTTTCTGATCTTGTTACCAAAAATGTTTGGGTAGATCTATTTAGGTAGGTAGGTAGATATATAATCTTTTTTTTTTTATAGAATTATTCTTTTCTATACTAAATTCACATCAAGAACATGAAAATACAATTTGTTTGGCCTAATATGTATTCTCGAAACACTGTTCGTATGAGTATATATACATTTTAATGGAAATGATTTAAATCGTGATAATCATAATTTGTTTTTAAACACAGTTACTTGTAACAAAATGCTTGGTTGACGGTACTCGGTTGACCATATCTACTTTCGTAGACCGTGCGCTAGCAACCCTTTTAGTTTTTGTTTTGCTTTGTGTTTGTTGGAGACTCTGAATTTGAAAGTATACATATGCCACTACAGAAGTTACATATCCCATACTGCTGTGCCGGCATAGATTGTCATTACACATGCAGGCCTGCCAAAACTCCGGATTCTCCGGATTTCCGGATTTAATTTTACAGTCTCCTGATTTTCCATCAAGTCTTATTTTAAAAAACAAATCATGGTTCATCAGCTATATTTTCACAGTAAGCTATTTTAAGCATTGGCCCTGTCACACTCCCTTAGAGTCGTCGATGCAAAGGAGAATATTTGCAAGTGTCCAATCAATGGGGTCATCAGTGAAATGCACCAAGTGAATATGCAATTAACACTACAGATATAATTAGTTCCTTCAGCAACATAACAACATGTTCAATAGCAGCAATATATCTCTAGCTTCTTTAATTGGTCAACCTAATTGAAATAGCAATGTTTAGGAGCTAGCGACTCCTTCTGCGTGGTGGTATCACTATAACAGCTGCTGTCATGCAGCATGGTGATTATAATTTGTTTAAGGGTAATGAAGATTGTGCAGTTGTGGCACACTGTCATGAAAAAAGATAAGTTGTGTACAGTATACTGTAATAGCATAATTGTGTGCATGATGTAACTGGCAGGCAAGATAAGTTGTATACAGTATACTGTAATAGCATAAATGTGTGCATGATGTGATTGGCAGGCAAGATAAGTTGTGAACAGTATACTGTAATAGCATAATTGTGTTCATGGTGTAACTGGCAGGCAAGATAAGTTGTGTACAGTATACTATAATAGCATAATTGTGTGCATGATGTAATCGGCAGGCAAGATAATTTGTGAACAGTATACTGTAATAGCATAATTGTGTCCATGATGTAATTGGCAGGCAAGATAAGTTGTGTACAGTATACTGTAATAGCATAATTGTGTGCATGATGTAATCGGCAGGCAAGATAATTTGTGAACAGTATACTGTAATAGCATAATTGTGTCCATGATGTAATTGGCAGGCAAGATAAGTTGTGTACAGTATACTGTAATAGCATAATTGTGTGCATGATGTGATTGGCAGGCAAAATAAGTTGTGTACAGTATACTGTAATAGCATAATTGTGTCCATGATGTAATTGGCAGGCAAGATAAGTTGTGTACAGTATACTGTAATAGCATAATTGTGTGCATGATGTGATTGGCAGGCAAAATAAGTTGTGTACAGTATACTGTAATAGCATAATTGTGTGCATGATGTAATTGGCAGTCAAGATAAGGAGGAATCAACTTTATCGATAGGTACGGGAGTGCACAAAAAATAGAAAGTCTTGTCTCCCTTTTGATATTGTTTTGCAATACTGTAAAACAAACTGAACCTAACTTTTCCATTTCCATATCACTAGTGTCTGTAGATATAAAATGGGCTGCCTCCTTTAACCATTTTCAAAAGAATATTGTTGCATATGTGTAATAACGTATCTGTTGTTGTTGTTGTTGTAAATAAGTATTATTTTTTTAAACAATTGATAACTTGTTATTTACACATTTTTCATACTGGTATAATTTATTTTTGTGTTACAAAGAAAAAAGCGATTACATGGGTATCACTTTGTGTGTCATTCGTCCATTCATTTCCTCAAACTTACAACATAATTATAGACTTCCAGACAATATTCAAGCAACCTTACCAATATATCAAAGTTAAGGTCCTTGTATTAACTTTTTTCAAGTCTTTACCATTTGTGCATATCTACACATCATCATGACAATAGTCATATATTCGCAAACTGGAACACTGAGACCCCGGAAGGCGACACACGTGCACCAGAGAGCACCCATTTATATTACTTGATCATTTGTTTTGTGCTGTAACACTTGTAAGTACCACAGTATGACATAGGTATAAAGATGCTGTAACACTTGTAAGTACCACAGTATGACATAGGTATAAAGATGCTGTAACACTTGTAAATGTACCACAGTATGACACAGCTATAAATATACTGTAACACGTGTAAATGTACCACAGTATGACATAGGTATAAAGATGCTGTAACACGTGTAAATGTACCACAGTTTGACACGGGTATAAAGACGCTGTAACACTTGTAAATGTACCACAGTATGACATGTATAAAGATGCTGTAACATGTGTAAATGTACCACAGTATGACATAGGTATAAAGGCCCATTCCATACAAAATTTATGAAACTCGTTATGAATTAGTTTTAATTTTAACTCGCCAAAAGGCTCGTTAAAATTAAAATAATTCGTAACTCGTTTCATAAATCTTATATGAAATGGGAACTCCTTTAAGATCCTCTATATATGACGGTCGATTTTTTTTAGGTGCAGGCAGACCACCCACTTTTCCTGGATAGAACCAGTACTGTACACCTCACGCCATCCGTAAGAATCGGCGCTCATGTTTATATAAATATTTCATATATAGACATTTATTAACACGCACATGTGGCGAATTATTTAATCTAGATTTATAAAGGCAATTAGTGACGAAGACGTGGGCTTTCTCGAGTCCTCAAAACGCGAACCAAACTGAATACTATGAAAGGGATTGAAACGGAAAAATATTGTACTGAACAGGAAAGGCAAATGTCTTTGTAGGAAAACCAGAGTGCGGCCGTTTTAACTAGTCAGGTCCTGATAATTATGGAGTATTGATAACACGCACCAGTGGCTAATGTATAAATGAGTACGAAAATATGATTAATGTGGAGTTTACAACACCGAGCATAAAGGAATAGGATCAGAGAATGAAATGCAAAAATAAGATTTCCTGTGTATATCCGAAATGGATATTCCTGATACTAATAGACCATTAATTCATATGGCGCACATTCCTCTAAAATGACAAAATATGATTTTTTTTTTGATTTTTTACAGAAATACTAGTTATGTTGAAACGAGAGGCTATTTCTTTTGACATTAGATGTGCCCTCTCTCGGGAAATGTACTTCAAAACAAAAAGTTAATTAAAAATCTATATTTTGTCCGTTTTCTGTAGAGAATAGTTATTAGTGGGACAGATTGGTAAAATTGTGCATTATTTGACAAAAGAACCAAACTTTGCACATAGCTAGACAATACCATACTGAAAAGATTTGGCTATGGACCCACTTCAGATTTTTCAAAATGGCCGCCATTTTCAAAATGGCCGCCAAATACGTAATAAATAATCAATTGGACCTATATGTATCGGGTTTTAACAAAATATATTATGGCAATCACAGCAAATTAATAGACAAAATGTCATGACATATTATCTTGGTATAATTTAAGTTCAAAATGGCTACCATTTTCAAAATGGCCGCCAAAACATGTTGAACATATTAAAAAGTGTAATTCGTTTAACAGTTGTTCATTAGAAAGTAATATGTTAAGATGCTTTCACTCAGTTTTCTTGACATGGTATTTGTTTGTCAATATTGCAATAAAGAGTTATTTAGAGGCACCCTATGGTTAAGGTATTTCAATATTAAGAGATTAACACGTTAAATCAAATTTCACTTCGGATTGACTCTACGTTTTATAAAGCGTATTGACATTTCTGGTGTACTTAAAATAATCTTCTTATCAGAAACTGTCAGTTCATTATAAAATATATTTAATATAAATTATCTGATTTGGTAAACCTTATCCAGGCAACACAAGTGAACCAAGACCGAACGCGAAAACACTATATGCTAAACTAGTAGCCCAGCAGAAACAATAGAATTTTGGCCTGAGACCTAATGTGAAAATCATAGTAGCATTTTGCGTTGAAGCCTTCATATTTAAAATTCAACTTCGCAATTGCAGTTACACTTTAAATCTTAGTCACCTATGTGATTAGTGTTGCCTGATCAATACCCATTGAACTAGCTCACAGAAAATAAGACCATAAAAGAAGTAGGTGCAGTAGGTGCTGAAGACATATCGCAGCTTGTTGATCTCTGAACCAGATATGGCCTGGATTACCTGTTAATTTCAGTTATTGCAATAATTGATCAGGCGCTGCCAAAGAAAGGATTCCGATCTTTGCCATCATGAATAAGTTATATATGTTCATACTAGAAAGACAGATTAAATAACACAGTAGAGGAATTAGCAAAATATATTCAAGGACAATATTGAGGATTTACTGGTACTTGACTTACATTAGATAGAAGACTCTTGGTTGACAGCAATTGCTCAACAACTAGGTAAAGTATGTCATGCAAAGCATGACACGTTTATAACTGAGCTTATAGACGACATAACCAAGTCACTTTTTAAACAGATAAACCAGAACACGTCTTTTCTTAGTGATCACCAACTTACAACATATTCTATAACTTGCTTTCTCCTCTCGCATATATATGTATCATATAAGGTTTGGACAAAGTTCCATCTGGCGTCTCACCAGCTCTTTCTAACTAAAGGCCAAGTGTGGTTCCCGCGGGGCCCGTTTGGTCACGGGGAAAGAATAGGGCCACTGCAGATCCCATTGGAGGGGTAGGCAGAGGGGTAGAATCCCCCCAAATTCATGTTCATTTTATCATGTTTGTTCATGTTCATTAAAGGTCTTCATCATGGTAGACCACCCACTTTTCCTGGGTAGAATCAGTACTGTACACCTCCCGCCATCCGTAAAAATCGACACTTCTTCACAAGTCGAGCTTCCAGTGGGATTCGAACCCGCAGCGGTTAGAGGCGAGAAGGTTTACAACGCAACGTCGTTAACCCCTCGGCCACGGAGACGCTACATAATGAAGTAAGAAGTCATGAAGTAAGAAGTGGTGAAATGAGAGGTGTTGCACTTTATATACACCTCTCATGAAAAGACTGAAATGAAACCGAGTCTGCTATTTTGTTCTCTTGTTTGTGTTTATTGTTTCCAAGGGATCCCCTTTTTAGTATTTATTCACGTTAACCGTAAAGTTAGAAGTACGAAAGTCTGAAGTCATTCCAGGGCTTCCATAAAATACCCACAGATATGCAGTGTGTATGAATGCTTAAACAATACACAGTGATTATCCTAACCAGTTAGGTCGACCAATATGACAAATGCTCGAACTTCGCAAAATGTTTTCATTTGCTGTATTATAATTAATTAAACGCTATTTATCAACACATCATTTTGCGGCATCATTTAATTCATGGAGGAAGACCTCAGCCATTTGATATGAACAACTGAGTAAAACCGCCGTCCGTAACGGGCACATTTTCTAGCACATAAGGTCGCGTGGGATTCCAACCCACGACCATAGCGATGATATATCTATCTGAGCTTGAGACGACAGCACATAGCCACGAATGTGAGATTCTATTTATCACATATCTCAAAAATGCCACATAATGTACATTTATTAATGTAGCTGCCGATATAATGTATCTGCCTATATAATTATCGTATCTGTGGTCGAGGGGTTAACGACGTTGCGTTGTAAACCTTTTCGTCTCTCACCGCTGAGAATCTCAACTGGGAGCTCAATTTGTAAGTGAGAAAGTGTCGATCTTACGGATGTCGGTAAGTATACAGTCCTGGTTCTACCCAGGAAAAATGGGGTGGTCTGCCTGTACCACAAACAAAATCGACCGTCATATATGGCCTAAGATGTGCTAAAAATGGCGTCAAATACCATTCAAACAAACAGAAAGTCTATATAATTATATCGTTGTCGGATGATGGTGTCTTGGTATCATGAGTATGTTTCGTATAAAGACGTCGTATGTTGCGCCTGTATTCTCAATCGTGAAAACTCGGCCAATTCAGTCATTCTTCGGGATTCCGCCTCGTGTTTATATCAAGCTTCGGTATGTTTAACATTTTGTCATTTTGATAGCCGGAGAGCAACGCACAGAAAATAGTGCACTGTTGCTATGTAAACAATATGGCAGCGTCAAACACGTGTTGATTTATAAGTTGCGTTAAACGTTTGTTTTCTATATTGCAGATGAAGGTTTTATCACTGTGCTTTGTAAATAAACTATGGATGGAGCTATCGGCTGAAATGACATTGCTGGATGAAAACTTTGATTTTGAATGCAAATTTGTTTTGGCTGGAATCAAAGCGCGATGACGTAACCAATAAGGAAACCTTCGATTTACATTCGAGTAATTTCGAATGCATGTCTTCTCTGTACGACACCAAACAACGGAACTGCCTCGTCGATTTCCTTAATCCGACATGTTAACGTTGAGGGAACTGACGATGACAATTCCGTTTGCACATAGCGCTGAATTCGGTCTTCATTTTCATATGTATGACACTAGTGTATAACTGAACTGGTGATTGTTCGGCTTTAAGAACGTTGTAAACGTGTCACCGAGTAAAACGTTTATATATATATGTGTTTGTCTAGTGTTGCCTTTGTTGTATTAAACACATGTTTTCAACTCTGAATCTGTATTAAAATCGGTGAAATCGACCGTCATATATTGCCTAGCACGTGCTACAGGACGTAAAACACCAAACAAACACAAGAAAACCTAATTATAATCAGATAGTATTACCGATGCTTAATACCTTTGTTTTGTTTCTTGTTTCCAATAACATAAAAATAACCTGAGAAAAAGATGTTATTTTACCACGAAGAATGAGAATAATCGAAATGGCACTGCATCAACGTAGAACATATAATAACTTGTTTTGCTTGTCAGGTACCTATGTTTGTACTGACAGTACTATGAACACATGTTTCACAAGATAAACTCATGATATCAATAGGCAATCCAAGATATTTAGGTTAAATAATTTAACAGATTCTGTAGATTCAACTGTATGACCTCTACACCGAACATTAACATTTCTGACCGTTTTAAAGTTTTTGTTTTAGTCCCAATAGCATATTCATTGTTTGAATAATTGTTGAGGTACTTTTAAAAGATGAAAATACGTTTATAATAATTCTTGTTTATTAAATAAATCGCACTTAAGCTTTGTTTGTCACCGAATTCGGCTTAAGATTACTATTATGATTAAAATTGGAGGTTAATTTACCCCACTCACTATTGACATTTTTATGCATTTAGTTTAGTCAACATGTTTGATTATATACGTAAACATGAACGAATAGGTAATTCACAACCTAGATGCGAGAATCATGGCTCTTATAGTAGTATGTACCTTCCATAGAGCCACGATTCCTGTGCCTTTAGGAATCAACAGCACCCCGTACCGACCCCCGTACGCACTTTTCCGGTAAGGTTTCTGAATGCGCAATGCCTGAATAAACAACCACCGTACTTCAATAGAACACACCTTAAATACCACAGCTGCATGCAGAAGACTCACCAAAGAGAGGAAGGACACGCAGATATTGTCAGTGTTCGAAGGCCCCTGTTAGAGGACTGTTAATTTCCGACATTTTCATTGTTTACTTTCGAAATAATCTCGTTCTCGTGTGACGTGTAGTTCCGTATTTTGAAACTTAACCCGCCCTACTCACACCTGACGCTTTCCTGTTAACGTTGCCGATGGGCGGGTTTAAGAGTCCAAATAGTAAACAAGAAAAATATGTCTCCTGAAACACGGAGTCTTACACAAAAATCCTAAATCGATGAGATATTCTTCTCTTTGGTGAGTTGTATGCATGTACGCGTGGATTTTAAGGTTTAGTCTATTGAAATACGGTGGTTGTTCATGCAAGCTTTGCTTAATGTCTTCAAAAACCTCTCTTGATGGGGTCGATCCTGATACCTACCTATTCTATAAAGGATCGCATCGTAGCTCTATTGTAGGTACACACGATAAGAGTTACGATTCTCGCAGCTATTCACAACCCTTCTACGACGATTTAAATAATAATATATACGGTTATAATAATGGATTAATGTAATATATACTTTGCAACGTCCATGCCTGTAGTCATACATATTAGTCCAGTAAGCATGAAAAGTAGATACACACGTTGATCAGAAAGTGTAAACCTTCCTCAAAATAAATGCAACATCAAAATAATTCTTAAGTTTTTGATATAAATATGCTACACAAAAAAACACACATGTCTAAATAATGAAAATGTGACTGTTTATGTTTTTCATAATATTAATCTATTTCTAGATAAAAGCTTTATAGGTCTTTATACACTCAATACATTTGGAACCGCAACACTTGGTATTTTTTGTATTTCTAGAGTGGAATTTAAGTCCGCGTGCTAAAAGTGTTTTAACTGGAAGAAGTAGAGCAAATATTATGCAACTGTTTATCCCCATATGTTAACCCTTGGGACAAAGAGACCTTGTGTACTAACGCAAAATACAGCCTTGATTTGAACAAAAAAACAGCGGACTAAATATAATCGAAAATCAAAAATGGTGCCTTTTAAATGTACTGAATATAGTTATTTCTGCTTTTAACTAGCATTCTATGACTGTTCTAACGCCTGTTGGCACCATTTCCACATAAACCATGCTGAAGAATGCTGCATATAACATGTAACTCTATATTATACACATCTGAGGATTGGTTTGATGTCAATACTCAAAATAACATAGAAATCTTAAGAACGAATAACCATGGCAACTATTTGTTGATATTGTTTCCGTTTTTACAATGCCACCTATATAGGATAAGTATCTTAAAATAGGTTGTGCTGTTTAGCTCATAACCTATAGGATTGTTGTGCACGCAGAATACGTTGTATGACAGTTACCTAAAAAAGAAAGTTGATTGCCAATGGCGTGGCGTAAGACTACACGGTACAGACTATAAGTATCTTTCATGGGTATCCGGTCAAGATAGGGAATTCCAACACGAGGTATAAGTGTTTTTTATCGGAACTGAGGCTCTGTCGAGGTTCCGATTAAAACACTTATACTGAGGGTTGGAATTTCCTATCTGAACCGAATACCCATGATAGATTGTTTTTCTTGCATATCAGAGACATTTTGTGCGTCGACGTCGCCAGCTACTAACGTTTTACGTTTTCCTGCATACCGGATGTTGGCGTACGTGAAGTTTATCTCGACCCTAGGGTGAGATGGAAATTTCTTGCATACCGTACAAGGATATACGTCATTTTACCGGGGCTAGATATTTTCATCTCACCCTAGGGTCGAGATAAAATTACAACCCTCGGTATAAGTGTTTTAATCGGAACCTCGGCAGAGCCTCGGTTCTGGTAAAAACACGTATACCTCGGGTTGGAATTCCTTATCTTCACCGGATACCCATGAAAGATTCTTATGATCTAGCCCCGGTAAAATGACGGATATCCTTGTCCGGTATGCAAGAATACCATGTATTGGCCCCACTGGATTTGTATTGCCCTGAACTGTTCCTCATTGAGCGAAGTCAGATGGTTGCAGAGAAGTCAGATGGGCGAAATTATAAGAAGTTAATGGTGGGGTTAGTATTTTTGCTTCCTGTTGCATATTTTGTTAAATTGTTCGGAAAATGATTATGACGATTTCAAAAGGAAAGCCAGAGAAAGCTTTCGCTTTAAACATCCGGTAATAAAACGAGGTCAGTGCGTATAGCACCCTGTATAAATGTCGAAAGATTTGTAAAAACTATGAAACTTTCAGAAAACACAAATAACGAACTGATGTTCGCAATTGTAATTCAATCTAAAACGCGTGTCGAGATCGTCAATCCTTTCTGTATAACTGTACAAACTATCTCAATGAAATAGTGAAAACTTCCCGCACTAATGTCGTTTTATTACCGGATTTTTAAAGCGAAAGCTGCCTCTGTCATTCCTTTTGAAATATTCATAATATAAATATTATTACAATATAAACTGACGTTAAATATCTAATTCAAAGAACATGAGCACAGGTGTCAGGAACAAGAACACAATCAAAGGCGATCAAGTATCCCCGTATTGGTATTATAATAATACACGATCCTACATACAATGTCTCAAACGTTAAATGTTTTGTATTCATAAACATTCTTTTATCTCATCATTTTACATCTCTCATATATGGTATCATTATTATTATTATTCGCTGGCAGAAGCCATCGAATATATTTGTGATTATGTTTGCTAACATGCACTGGAAGGAGAAGTAATTAATGACAGAACTTGTAATTTTGTAAAGAACTATTAACGTACTAGTTTTGCCAAATATTCTGATTCGATATTGATAATATACTCGTATTAAAGTAAATATTTTTAAGAAGTCTATGTGCATGAATTAACTGTTAAACAAAGTTGATTGGTTGTATGCTGTGTATAATGATTACTCTGAAAATAGTGCTTAAAAGTCGGAGCGTTTATTTTAATGAAATTAACGGAGCGTGGAGGTCCTGCTTTTTTTTATATTAACATTTGACTTTATGCAGATTTATTTGTATAATAAACGACATACTATGCTATAGAAATATATATATATATGTGAACATTATTGTACAATAAATGCATATGTGTAAGAAAAGTGGCATGTGTAAGGTATCATCTATAAAATGTAATTTGGGCGCCGTGTATTAAACCACAGACATTTGTCTGTGATTAAACGACCGAATTGGAAGCAATCATTTTGAGCAGGAAAACTGGTAGAGCTACCAAGTGAACGTGTCTTTTTTACAATCTCCCCCAGAGGCCATTGCATTGACTTCTGTCAATGTCTAAGAAAGTAACCTGCGATCACATGATAATTTGTCACATGACGATAGCTAAAATATCAAAATGGCGAACAGAACTTCAACACCGTGACGCTGTTGATTGACACGTAAATAGTCGAAAGAAACACGACTTATTTTCTACATTTTGATATATATTTTAAGTTTGTAATTTAACCCAATTTAATTTAAGGTAAATTTTTTAAGAGCTATGTGATACTGGAAAGTGCTGAATGCTGTACTGTAACGGTTTGTTGGTGCGTATTTTGAATGTTTTGACAGCGGAGTGATAAGTACAAAACTTTATTCTACCGCAATATAATTCTGAGCATAATTTGCTGTATGTTTAAAACATTCAAGCCGAAAAATTGTAATTTAAGCATTTCATATAAAGTTAATTCAGAAAAAAATTAGTGCATTAGTGCATTAGTGCAATCAACAAATTTTGCATTTCCATCGTTTTTTTTTATCGTTTGCCAAGATTCTTGGTATTTGATGAGACGTTAACAGAGATGTATGTCTATGCAAGGAACGACAACTCTGGGTAGATGTTGGTATTTTTACTGAATTGAGTAGACTGCTTCATTGTGCATGTCCCGTTTCACTTTATATTTAAACGCTGTGTAGCAGTCTACTGAATCGAGGACACCTCCTTACCAGCGAATTGATGCTTTTGGGACTTCTGATTGGTTGAAAAAAAGTATAGTGTCTATTAGGGCATATAGTCAGATTGTAAGGTAAATTCTGATTGGATTAAATTACCCAAATCATAACAAATCCCCATAAAACATCAAAATATTACATTTCCATCATAAAACATGTTGATTAAGGATATTTTGACTGAAATCTGCATTTGTATGGGTACTACTGTACTGAGAGAATATTTGCAAAAAGTAAAATTTCTTTACTGCCATCCTGGGGTTGCTCACCTTCAATGAAATATTAGAGGCTGAAAGCTTACATTACCCCCCAATTTGCTGGTCATTTTTGAGTGTCTCTAAGATAGTTCTTTTAAAAAAGTTAGGTTTTATCATCCGTTCCGATATAGGAATATGGGTTGTAGGCCAAAAGGCTATAATGGAGTCCTATGGGAAATGTAGTAGTGGTATATGACCTAAACCATAGGAGAGCAGATGTTTTAAATACCCGTGGTGTCATTATTTCCTTCAGACATAGCAGTCATAATCTTATCCTTTAAAATTGATGTTCTTTGCTTTGCGTTAGTTATTAATATGCAAAGTGTAACACACTTTTTTATTTGTCAAATAATGCATACGTCATCAAAACCTGTTTTGGCGCCATTTACAGACATTTCATATAGGAGCATCCAGCAAATCTGCGATATTACTCGATCTTCTTGGTCGTACTTCTTTGAAATGTGTGTCCATTTGAACAATTAAGTTACGTAGTTGATGATTAAAATATAAAAATGTATTCGTTTATTGTTGGGTTCATTTATTTGACGAAATGAAAGTGTCCGACTGTACCATACTCCTGTAAAATAGTGGACGGTACAATCGGACACCTTAATACGCTCAACTCAAACCGGTAATCTCAAATGACACGTGCAGATCTAGGCGAGGACGTTACGCTAGAGATATCACTCTTACTTAAGCGCCTTCCAAAACAATCAACATTAATTTAAGGGCCCTGTCACAATTTGAGTAAACTGATTTTTGCACTTATTTTGCTCTTAGTAATAGGAATTAAACCAGTCTATTTTCACGGCTACCATTATATAACGACGTTTTTCATTGGACTAGAGGTCGAGCACGTCTTAATGAACCAAATGAATGAAAAGGACCGCATGGACACGTTCATATAAGGCACCATCCACATGTTAAAAAAATATCAAAAAATGATTTTTCGAATAAATATTCTTTTTCATTCCCTCCAGAACTTGCCACATTGACTAAATAACTGTAAATGGAGAATATTCATTTGTTTTCCCTTCAGAACTTGCAGCATTCTACTAAATGTGTTGTAAATGGAAAAAATATTATTTTTCATTCCCTTCAAGTTAAAAACTTGAAACATTGAACGTGTTCATTTTTCAAAAAATGCGTAAAATGCGTAAATCAGAAAGACGATCTGTGTCCACATTTCCAAAAACTTGATATTTTACCCCCAAAAAGTAATCCAAGCCCCTTTTTCTATGTATTTGTCCCCAAAGGAGACCCTTTCCCCGGAATATACCTTCCATGTATCACATTATTAAACTTCTAAAATAAGAGGACACGTCGCCTTATAGAGCCGTGTCCACATTTTGAAAAAAAAAACTTTTCTTAATAAAAACACACTTTTTTTAAAATATGGACACGCCGCCTTATAGAGCCGTGTCCACATTTTAAAAAAGTATGTTTTTATTCAGAAATGTGTGTTTTTCAAAATTGTGGACACGGCTCTATTAGGCGGCGTGTCCACATTTTAAAAAAGTGTGTTTTTATTAAGAAATATGTGTTTTTCAAAATGTGGACACGGCTCTATAAGGCGGCGTGTCCACATTTTAAAAAAGTGTGTTTTTCCTAAGAAAAGTGACTTTTTTAAAATGTGGACACGGCTCTATAAGGCGGCGTGTCCACATTTTAAAAAAATGTGTTTTTCCTAAGAAAAGTGTCTTTTTTAAAATGTGGACACGGCTCTATAAGGCGGCATGTCCACATTTTAAAAAAGTGTGTTTTTCCAAAGAAAAGTGTCTTTTTTAAAATGTGGACACGGCTCTATTAGGCGGCGTGTCCACATTTTAAAAAAGTGTGTTTTTATAAGAAAAGTGTGTTTCTAAAAATGTGGACACGGCTCTATAAGGCGACGTGTCCTCTTATTTTAGTAGAAGTTTAATAATGTGATACATGGAAGGTATATTCCGGGGAAAGGGTCTCCTTTGGGGACAAATACATAGAAAAAGGGGCTTGGATTACTTTTTGGGGGTAAAATATCAAGTTTTTGGAAATGTGGACACAGATCATCTTGTTGAAATAGGCATTTTTGCCTGTTTTGGAAATGTGGACACAGATCATCTTGTTGAAATAGGCATTTTTGCCTGTTTTTGGAAATGTGGACACGTAAGGTGATAATGAATTGCGGTGTTTTGGCCGTTTTTTAAAATCTAATCAGTTTCACTGTTGCAAAATTCTGAAGGGAATGAAAAGGAATTTATCCCAATTTGTTGGGATAAATTCCTTTTCATTCCCTTCAAATTTTGCAAAATCTGAAGGGAATGAAAGAAATTTATCCCAACAAATTGGGATAAATTCCTTTTCATTCCCTTCAGATTTTGCAACAGTCAATTTATCACAACAAATTGGAGGGAATGAATAACATGAAACCATTAAATTAGCACAGACGTTTCGACAACAGTTTGAAGGGAATGAATAACATCAAACCCTTAAATTAACACAGACGTTTCAACAAAAAACTGAAGGAATGAATAACGGAAATATAGCTTTTTTTTGGTGAATGCTGCAAGTTCTGAAGAGAATAAAAAAATATGTATCCATTTACAATGTTGCAAGTTCTGAAGGAATGAAAAAAGTATATAAATGATCTCAATGTAAAGGTTATTCTATCAAGGTTGCAGTATCTGAAGGGAATGAAAACTTGTTTATACGGAAATATAGCTCTTTTTGTAGTTATAAGGAAATATCAGAACACACCATAGCAGTAAACGTGCCATGAATATTTCTACGAACTAGGCCTATGTCCTTGTGATGACACAATTGTAAAGGCATTTAATTTCATTCATAAAATTGTTGACTGCGTCCCTTGCAGAAGCGATATAGTTCATTCATCGAGTTTATGGTTCGTAAACCAGAATGTTATCGCGCACTTATTAGTTTAAATTGACCATTTAAAACAATTGTTGCATAATTGTGACTGGTTTACAACGGATTTTACCTCGATGTTGTCTGCTAAGATGGCCGCGTCAGAGAAATAGGAAAAAGTGCAGTTGTCAACATAAATTGCATATTTCGAACATAAAACGATCATTGAAGGTAATTTTATTGACGCAGTAACACTACACTTGTATTAGTGTTACATGTTTTATGTTTCGTCTCCTCCAGAATCACCGACTTTTTCCAGAATGATCGATCGATGTTGAACATATTTTTTTTTTAAAAAGGGTCAATTTCGGAAAATGGTCAAATACGTCTTGGTCTAAAAACGGTTAAACATGGCAATAAAATCATATTTTGATATTTTTTTAACATGTGGACATACCGCCTTATATGAATGTGTCCACTTTTTCAATATTAAGTAGCAAAAACATAAAAAAAAACACGTTAAAAAAAGTCTCAAAATCAGTTTACTCAAATTGGGACAGGGCCAATTTAAGTTTATAAATAATTATAGATCTAATAAATCTTAGTCAATCAATTTGAAACCATCGTCACACTTCCAGCCCCAGGAAAATGGAGGCAAATGATGGTTTGGGCGTGTTTTTTAATGTTTGTATATATATGTACTTAAATAGTAGTTGTGTATGGCTCCATACCTTTTACCTTGTATAGTGATTTTTTTTAAAACCCTTTTACGTTTTTCGAAATTTCGCAGATGTCCGAGTGTACCATCATGGGTGTCCGAATGTACCGGTAAGAGACTGACTGTACCAGAGATGTGATGACAAAAACATACACATGGTTTAATAAGTGTTAAATGGAATGATTAATTATGTTTTCATTTGAAAACGAACCGCATATGACCCTTCATTACGCAATTATTTCATAAAGCTTCCGGCGCACATATATGTCAAAACAAGTGCCTGAATACGAATGTCGGAACGTACCGGTTTTGACCCTAATAGCGTAAATGAGTCTTCATGCCCATTCCATAGTAAAGTTAGAATGTTGACAACCAGTTAATAACTCAAACCTGGTTAGAATTCTGGGAAACTTACTTTATCATACAAATAAACGTGTCTGCTATTAAACATCAACAAGGCAATAGGGGTTGAATATCTTCTAAGAAACATTCCTTCAGCTGTATGCTAACCCCGGGTCAAAGGTCAACGCTATTCTTACCCTTACAATTTCATAACCTGTCTACTTTCACTTCTGACATTTATATCAAAAACTGTCAAAAAAATGATGAGCTGTATTTTCAAACATCAACAACATGTCCAGAGTACAGTTACAGTAAAAGAAATAACAGGACACTGCACTTACAAAAGTTTTTAAAGAAAACAAAGATTAGCACTCTTTGATACAGAACTACTTTCGACTACACCAGACGAGAATTCCGGCTGATTTAGTGTAATTAAACCTAAATATCCGTGGTGTCATTATTTCTCCCTCGATAAAGAGCCGTATTACAGTTTTCGCAGCGTAAGATGACACAGATGTTGTATACATCAGTTTTCTAATAAAGACTTGCATTTTTGTATTTTGAATCGTGTTCAGGACACACCGGTGGCACTGAGGTCATCATGCAGCAACAAAGAATTCCAGCTGATCTGAGGCAGTTCAACTAACTCGTGAATGACTTGCAATATGAACACTACCCAAGAAGCAGAATTGTACTATTGTCTGAAGTAAAGTCCGACACAAAGTCAATCATTGTAACTTTAGTTAAGATAGTAGTGGCAAACCGCTACCATCTACTAGTTATGCAGATATGTATAGTCGACCTTTAAGCAGAGGTAAACAAGATTATGAACAACAGAATAAGGTCATTCACATTTTGAATAATGTTGTTTCAGCATAGCAGGATTTGAAAAGCAACATGGGTTCTGTTCAGAATCAACAGTGTACTACTTCTACTCAGGCGGATAACCTCCTCCAGCTACAAGTACGGTAGACACAACTAGAGCTAAAATTGCTCAAACAAACTCGAGACATCAGATCATCGGAGATGAGAATTAGCCACAATCCAGACAGCCTGTTATGTATGATACTAACGGGGCAGTTCATATAGAGATACTTATAACATGAGCCACATCTCACATGGATGCAATCAAGAAAGTATAAAGGAACATCCCAGTTAAACCACGATAGAGGTAACCGCGAGTACTTAAATCGCCCTTCTTTTACTCAAGACGAATTCAAACCCTCTAACTATGATTATCATAATGGAGACCATCAACAAATACTCCCAGATATTCATCTCGTTATGAACAGCCGCCTCGAGATTATGCTAGTCCAGGTAATATAGATGATGATAGATCGACCAACGAAGCCAGAGGTCCGGAAACAATCGTACTGTTAAGATCACAGTTTTTGACGGCAAAAATAGTTGGAAAGTTTGGATTAACCGATGCGAAGCTATAGCAACTAGGCACAATTGTGATGAAGAAACTATTTTAGATCAGTTCTAACCATATATTCAATGTGTCGCGGGTGTGTTTGTATTTACCAAACTCCCACAAACTGTGTGGTTAAATTACCCAGATTAGTTGAGGAGTTAAACAGCCGTAATAGAAGTCGTTTGCGGTAAATGTTGTCTCTAAGATTCCAACAAACCGGGGAGAATGCAGAAGAGTTTGCAGCAGGCTTTAAACGACGTTAAACGACTGTACGACAAGCTCATAAGACAAGACGTAACAGAACCACCAGGCATGACGATCTCGCACGAATATTTCCGGCCGGACTGCCTGATGAAAAAACTAGATTTGAGGTAGAATACGACAAAGAGCCAGCCAGAAAACATTGACGATGTTGTGTATCATGTTATTAACTTTATAAAACTAGGTGTCATTGTGCAACTGACCATTACTCGGAGAGAAAAGCAAGCAGGTTTGCCAGAAGGATAACGACGGATCAACTGACGAAAGAAGACAAAAAAGATGGAACATCCCTATAGAATACTCGTACATGTGAAAGAAGTTCATCAGAACACAAAGCAGTCCACTCCTAACAGCACTTCAAACGAAAAGCCAGAGGTCACGCCGAGCATAGAGTTAGAGAATAATCATGAAAGGCCTACAGAAGCAAGCGAAGACACGGGAAAGACTACACACTAAATGCTCATAAGTTATAATTGCGAAGAAAACGGACATTACGCGCATGAATGCCCTAATAACAGTTATCAAATAACAATGATCAGAAATTACTAACAAAAAAACAGAACCAGCTATCGACCAATTTAGATCCAGACACCAACACCTTATACGACTGGCCATTATGATCAAAAGCAGTCCCTTTTGAATAAAAAGACATGCGAAATCTTAAAATCAATGAAATAAAACTTTAGTTGATGGAGTATATGTGGAAGGTTTCATGAAAGGTCATCCAACACTATTTCCCGCAGATAGTGGAGCATCAAAAACTGATTTGTCAAAGAAATTGTATGATAAACTTGATGAAGATGAGCGGCCAACTTTGATGAAGTTAGCCAAATTAGTAGGTGTAGGTGGAACATCACTAAAAGAATATGGCAAGGCAGAATTTGATTTGATATTACACTTGGATCGGATCAATGACTACCAAACAAGAGATTTTCGTGGCTGATATTGACGACGATGTTCTATATTCTCCAGAATGGTAGAAGTTGATCTGTCGACATTCTACTCAGCAAAGGAGTGTAAGTATTAGACGAGCATGAAATATCTCTTATTCAAGTCTGTCTCAAATGTAGAATTCGAAACGTAGTCACTGCGACCAATTAGTGATTCCTCTTCATCTTGAAGTGGTTGGTAATCGATATGTTTATAGAAGTCGCGAGTATGACGATTGGAGCGAGAATTATGATTACATTACAGAACAAACAGAATATTTTCATTAACACTATCCTCTACAAATGGCAAACGTGATAGTGCATATAACCAGTGGCGCGACGAGTAAAGTGAGAGTTTTGAATCCATCTCCTACTTCAGTTTCAGTAAAGCAGGGCGCACTTGTAGGGCAAGCAGAAACAATCGACGACATCAAAGGAATGTTATCTGGTCAAGAAAATGTGCAAGAAAACAACAATACCGCTGCGCGAAGAGTATAGTTTGGTAAATATATGAGACAACAAAGTTGACGTCATGAACAATCATGATCGAAAGAAGCACTGACCGTCCCTAAATATATCACCAATCTATTTGAAAGGTCACACGAATAAAACAAACTGACAGCATATTATGTAGATTTCAAGACAGTTTCTCGAAACATGAGTGGGACATAGGTCTTACAAACCTTGCAGAACATGAGTGGAACATAGGTCTTACAAACCTTGCAGAACATGAGTGGGACATAGGTCTTACAAACCTTGCAGAACATGAGTGGGACATAGGTCTTACAAACCTTGCAGAACATGAGTTGAACACAGATGAGTGGGACATAGGTCTTACAAACCTTGCAGAACATGAGTGGAACATAGGTCTTAAGAACCTTACAGAACATGATTGGGACATAGGTCTTACAAACCTTGCAGAACATGAGTGGAACATAGGTCTTACAAACCTTGCAGAACATGAATTGAACACAGATGAGTGGGACATAGGTCTTACAAACCTTGCAGAACATGAGTGGAACATAGGTCTTACAAACCTTGCAGAACATGAGTGGGACATAGGTCTTACAAACCTTGCAGAACATGAGTGGGACATAGGTCTTACAAACCTTGCAGAACATGAGTTGAACACAGATGAGTGGGACATAGGTCTTACAAACCTTGCAGAACATGAGTGGAACATAGGTCTTACAACCTTACAGAACATGATTGGGACATGTGTCTTACAAACCTTGCAGAACATGAGTGGGACATAGGTCTTTCAAACCTTGCAGAACATGAGTGAGACATAGGTCTTACAACCCTTACAGAACATGAGTGGGACATAGGTCTCACAGACCTTACAGAACATGAGTTGAACATGGATGAGTGGGACAAAGATCTTACAAACCTTGCAGAACATGAGTGGGACATAGGTCTTACAAACCTTGCAGAACATTAGTAGGACATAGGTTTTACAAATCTTGCAGAACATGAGTGGGACATAGTCTTACAAACCTTACAGAACATGAGTTGAACATAGATGAGTGGGACATAGATCTCACAAACCTTGCAGAACATGAGTGGGACACAGGTCTTACAAACCTTGCAGAACATGAGTGGGACATAGGTCTAACACACCTTACAGAACATGAGTGGGACATAGGTCTTACAAACCTTACAGAACATGAGTTGAACATAGATGAGTGGGACAAAGATCTTACAAACCTTGCAGAACATGATTGGGACATAGGTCTTACAAACATTGCAGAACATAAGTGGGACATAGGTCTTACAAACCTTACAGAACATGAGTTGAACATAGACGAGTGGGACATAGGTCTTACAAATCTTGCAGAACAAGAGTAAGATATAGGTCTTACACACCTTGCAGAACATGAGTGGGACATAGGTCTTACAAACCTTGCAGAACATGAGTGGGACATAGGTCTTACAAACCTTGCAGAGCATGAGTGGGACATAGGTTTTACAAACCTTGCAGAACATTAGTTGGAAATAGATGAGTGGGACATGGTCTTACAAACCTTGCAGAACATGAGTGGGACAAAGGTCTTACAAAACTTACAGAACATGAGTTGGACATAGGTCTTACAAACATTGCAGAACATGAGTGGGACACAGGTCTTACAAACCTTACAGAACATGAGTGGGACATAGGTCTTACAAACCTTGCAGAACATGAGTGAGACATATGTCTTACAAACCTTGCAGAACATGAGTTGAAAATAGATGAGTGGGACATAGATCTTACAAACCTTGCAGAACATGAGTGGGACACAGGTCTTACAAACCTTGCAGAACATGAGTTGGACATAGGTGTTACAAACCTTACAGAACATGAGTTGAACATAGACGAGCGGGACATAGGTCTTATAAACCTAGCAGAACATGAGTAAGACAGAGGTCTTACAAACCTTGCAGAACATGAGTGGGACATCGGTCTTACAAACCTTGCAGAACATGAGTGGGACATAGGTCTTACAAACCTTGCAGAACATGAGTGGGACATAGGTCTTACAAACCTTACAGAACATGAGTGGGACATAGGTCTAACAAACCTTGCAGAACATGAGTGGGACTTAGGTCTTACAAACCTTACAGAACATGAGTTGAAAATAGATGAGTGGGACATAGATCTTACAAACCTTGCAGAACATGAGTGGGACATGGAAGAGTGAGACAGAGGTCTTACAAACCTTGCAGAACATGAGTGGGACATAGGTCTTACAAACCTTGCAGAATATGAGTGGGGCATAGGTCTTACCAACCTTACAGAACATGATTGGGACATAGGTCTTACAAACCTGGCAGAACATGAGTGGGACATAGGTCTTACCAACTTTACAGAACATGATTGGGACATAGGTCTTACAAACCTTGCATAACATGAGTGGGACATAGGTCTTACAAACCTTACAGAACTTGAGTGGGACATAGATGAGTGGGACATAGATCTTACACACCTTACAGAACATGAGTGGGACATAGGTCTTACAAACCTTACAGAACATGAGTTGAACAAAGATGAATGAGACAAAGATCTTACAAGCCTTGCAGAACATGAGTGGGACATAGGTCTTACAAACCTTGCA
This sequence comes from Cyrtodaria siliqua, assembly GCA_037043455.1. NCBI lineage: Eukaryota > Metazoa > Mollusca > Bivalvia > Adapedonta > Hiatellidae > Cyrtodaria > Cyrtodaria siliqua. The sequence continues at coordinate 88,252 of JAWPHD010003101.1, forward strand.
GAACATGAGTGGGACATAGGTCTTACAAACCTTACAGAACATGAGTTGAACATAGACGAGTGGGACATAGGTCTTACAAACCTTGCAAAACATGAGTAAGACATAGGTCTTACAAACCTTGCAGAACATGAGTGGAACATCGGTCTTACAAACCGTGCAGAACATGAGTGGGACATAGGTCTTACAAACCTTACAGAACAATAGTGGGACATAGGTCTTACAAACCTTGCAGAACATGAGTGGGACATAGGTCTTACAAATCTTACAGAACATGAGTTGAACATAGATGAGTGGAAAAAATATATCTTACAAACCTTGCAGAACATGAGTGGGACATAGAAGAGTGGGACATAGGTCTAACAAACCTTGCAGAACATGAGTGGGACATAGAAGAGTGGGACATAGGTCTTACAAACCTTGGAGAACATTATTGGGACATAGGTCTTACAAACCTTACAGAACATGAGTGGGACATAGGTCTTACCAACCATACAGAACATGATTGGGACATAGGTCCTACAAACCTTGCATAACATGAGTGGGACATTGGTCTTGCAAACCTTACAGAACATGAGTGGGACATTGGTGTTACAAACCTTAATGAACATGAGTTGAACATAGATGAGTGGGACATATATCTTACAAGCCTTGCAGAACATGAGTGGGACATAGGTCTTACAAACCTTGCAGAACATGAGTGGGACATAGGTCTTACAGACATTACAGAACATGAGTTGAACATAGACGAGTGGGACATAGGTCTTACAAACATTACAGAACATGAGTGGGACATCGGTCTTACAAACCTTGCAGAACATGAGTGGGAAATAGGTCTTACAAACCTTGCAGAACATGAGTGGGACATAGGTCTTACAAACCTTGCAGAACATGAATGGGACATAGGTTTTACAAACCTTGCAGAGCATGAAAGAGACATAGGTCTTACAAACCTTGCAGAGAATGAGTGGGACATAGGTCTTACAAACCTTGCAGAACATGAGTTGAACATAGATGAGTGGGACATAGTTTTACAAACCTTTCAGAACATGAGTTGAGCATAGATGAGTGAGACATAGGTCTTACAAACCTTGCAGAACATGAGTTGGACATAGATGAGTGAGACATAGGTCTTACAAACCTTGCAGAACATGAGTTGAACATAGATGAGTGGGACATATGTCTTAAAAACCTTACAGAATGTGAGTGGGACATAGGTCTTACAAACCTTACAGAACATGAGTGGGGCATAGGTCTTAAAAACCTTCCAGAACGTGAGTGGGACATAGGTCTTAAAAACCTTGCAGAACATGAGTGGGGCATAGGTCTTACAAACCTTATAGAACATGAGTGGGACATAGGTCTTACAAACCTTACATAACATGAGTGGGACATAGGTCTTACAAACCTTGCAGAACATGAGTTGAACATAGATGAGTGGGACATAGGTCTTACAAACCTTGCAGAACATGAGTGGGACATAGGTCTTACAAACCTTGCAGAACATGAGTGGAACATAGATCTTAGAAACCTTACAGAACATGAGTGGGACATAGGTCTTACAAACCTTGCAGAACATGAGTTTAACATAGACGAGTGGGACATAGGTCTTACAAACCTGGCAGAACATGAGTGGGACATAGGTCTTACAAACCTTGCAGAACACGAGTGGGACATAGGTCTTACAAACCTTACAGAACATTAGTTGAACATAGATGAGTGGGACATAGGTCTTGCAAACCTTACAGAACATGAGTGGGACATAGGTCTTACAAACTTTTCAGAGCATGAGTGGGACATAAGTATTACAAACCTTTCAGAACATGAGTGGGACATAGGTCTTACAAAACTTGCAGAACATGAGTTGAACATAGATGAGTGGGACATAGGTCTTACAAACCTTGCAGAACATGAGTGGGACATAGGTCTTACAAACCTTGCAGAACATGAGATTAAGACTAAAGATTAACGACCAATCAAACACGCACAAAGGCGTGTTCCTTTAGCTTTCACCGATGAAGAAAAAAAGACAATCGAGGAGCTTCTAGCAAAATGTGTGATAAGGAAAAGTACTTCGCAATGGGCAAGTCCGACTGTACTGATAAAGTCCGGAGCTGTTTATAGATCCTGCGTATACTACCATAGACTCAACGCTTTGGTAAAATTAGACGATTATCAAGTGCTTATGATCAAGATTGTCTCGACACAGTTGCGGAAGCTAATTTATTTAACACATTCGGCTTGACGAGCAAATACTTTTAGATTCCACCTAAAGCTGAAGATATACCTAAAAGTGCACTTGTTTGCAAATATGGTCAGTAAAGGGACACTGTCCGTAAGTAAGCAGATATTGAGCATAACCAAATAACTGTCTGACTTTTATTCAGTGAAATGTATACATGAAAACATGAGGATAGACCCTATGAAGTATGTAGGAATATATTCGTGAGATTTAAAAAAAAAAAGAAGTTCCATTAGCGCATTAGGTTTTCACCGTAGTATTGTATTGGTAATCTGTATAGCCCGCTTACCTCAGTCGGGAACGATGTTCGACTACTTTACGCTCGCGCACACTATTATAACTGCGAGTGTAAAGAAAAGGCAATTTTGTTTGGGCTGCGAGGTGGATTTTCTTTTTTGTGTACCGCGATTGAATTCCGTTAAACAATCTTGCTTTTAATTAGTAAATATTGAATAATGTTTAGTGTGTAATGTTTGCGAACATAATTATTGTGTGTTTTATAAGCTAAAAGTTACGGACATTGTCCCTTTAAGAGATTGTTACAATGCCTTTCAAGTCGATGTGTTTCTAAGAACATTATATCAATTATACAACTGTGTATTGAGGATTTATTTCAAAGCTAAATTTACATATATAGGTACAACAGCCAGTACCGATAAGAGCACGAGTGGTCTTACCAGATGTGTAAACGTCAAAAACAATAAACCATACAAACGTTTATCAAACATTTAAATATATTTGAAATAAAACTAGCCGGAAATCTATTTTAAGCCCCTAAGCGTAGTTTGCTACTGGAAGTAATTGGACTTGTATTCCCAGTAGACATAATCATTGTTATTTTACTCAGAAATCTCTATTAATCACGTGATGAAATGTAATATACAAATGTTAATGTTATTGGAAAACCTTTATTAGAACTGGCTATACTTTATTAAGATTAATTTAGAAATCGCTTCTTTCCAGAATGCAAATCGATTTCTCTGCCTTGTTTGTTATTGAAATATTTAACCTATGCATAGTTATTCTGAGTAGTTTGTAATAACAATTTCAAATCCAGTAAGTGACAAATAAAACATCTCGCCGTCATCATTCCTTTACGATATTCCTACGCGGGCATCAATTTGTTCTTTATCTTACAGAACAAGCAAGGTTTTACGCAAGCGTAAAATTGCTGCCGAGAGAAAATAGCATTATATCTGGGTAGGAACTGGGAACAAAGTTTAACAAAATAACAGATCAAGTCACGTGTGTTAAAACAATATTTAAAAAATGTCACGAAGACGTAAACATGCCATGACCGTATTTTCTTACCAGACACTTTCTTCCCAATTGTTACCAGTTCTTCCTACCAAACATGTTAAATTATGGTGGACCTGGCTTCGTTCTGGTTAAATCCTTGCCATGCGTTACATATTGATTACATATTTACATATCATGACATGCTAGAATTACGCATCAGCACAAAAATACAATTGTTCTCATGTAAGAGATGCGTGTGCGTTAGCGTATACTACTATGTGTTTTATTGGGTTATCAAAGCTAAAAACGCAAAGAAACTGTTCATTGCTAACTTACCATGTGCAATTATGAAAACCAAAGAGTTCCGGCAGCGAATCAATAGCAGGGAAATATACAAACGACAGTAGTTTACCTGTACAACCTGACATGTCATAAAGGTGAACATTCTTAACGTCGCAGTGAACGGGTGAGGCTTAGCCTTTGCACTACTTTGTTAGGAAAATAACAGAAATGGAATGGAAAAGTTTGACCGATAAATACTTTGCGATGGCTGGGTTGTTTGGAACATGAAATTTAAATTCGAGATTAGTCTAATTTGGATAATTATTATTATTATCTGATTTTGGAGGGTGAAGTGAGACTTGGACATCTCATTTAAGACAAACGGTGAGACAGTATTTTATATTTAAAAATGTGTAGTAGACATATGAACACTACTGTCCGAAGTGATAAAATCAAAAATAGCATGTATTTCATTACGCGGTTTATACAGTATAACAGTTGTCTTATTAATAATATGCATACTGAGTGATATACACGTGAACATAAATATGCCGCTAATGGCAAAGACAAACGACACTAATGACAGAAACAAACAAAGAAATTGATTTGGAGAACGCGCAGTACGATGAACTATTCTTGAGTGCAAGTTGTTCAATATACATATTTGCATTTAATTAACCTGAATGGTGGTCACACGTAACCGATACATAATCAATCACATCAACTCAAGTGGTATAGTCATACTGAGGATTCGATGAGGAGTGTGCCAGTCACACGTTGGCGTATATGTTTGATACAACATCAATATCTTACAACATCAGTTGTGATATAACACTGGAAGCATGAACTAAAACGCTTATAATTGGAAGTGCAACATCGACTCATTGACAAAATACAGTGTATGGTGCAGTATCGGTGTCAACGTCATTGGCGAAATCGTGCGTATTGTGTAGCTGAATACAAATTGCTGCGTTTGCAATGACCGGATATCCGGTTGAATTTATCGTGGTTGTCGACTGCCTGCTAGCAGCCGAAACTATCGTCGGTGTGTCTTTGAACCTGTTTATCATACTGAAATGGATAAAAGAATCAAAAAAGAACACGAGCAAAGTGGGTAAGAGCGGAAGCCATTTTATCACCACTCTTAAGATTATGGACCTGTTAATATGTGTGTTCGCTATCCCATTCACGTTCGCGTCCCTGCTTCTTGAGGATGCGGATAACTTTGAAACGTGCTTCATAAGAGAAGGCTTGGTGATGTTCGCAAGTTCCGGAAGTTCGGTTTGCGTGCTTTTGGTCAGTCTTGATCGCTACAGCGCCGTCGTGCGTCCTTTACAGCCACTGTTTTCCTCACGCAAGATACAATTGAGCAACATATTAGTTTTCGGGGTGGCGACGATCGGATTGTTTTTACCCGCCCTCAGTCTTCTCATGGGATCTTATGAAACCGGATATGCTCAAAGTAAATACTTGTTGCCGTGCAGGTGTGTTGTATGGGTGTTTAAACCGTATTACATATATGATATGTATTACGTAATATTATTTATCGTTGTGTTATGCGTCGTGTCAGTGTGCTACAGATCCGTGCTCAAAGTGGTAAGAAGACGTTTAGAAATCCGTATTGTAAACACATTGCCGTCATCTTCGGCGGTCGTTGATACACTGAACAACAAATTAAGACGACAAGAACTAAAAGCGACGCGTGTTTCATTTGGTGTTGTTCTGTCATTTTTGATTTGCTGGGGACCTCATGTTATTATAACAATCGTTCAGTTTATTTTCCCCAACAATTTGAGCATAGACATGGCTCAGGTTATATGTTTGTTCATGGCTTTTCTCACGCCAGTTATCCACCCTTTAATTTACACGTACGAACCAGGTGGCAGCACTACAAGGAACTCACGGACAACAACAGTATCCCCGGCATTTAGGCTCGGCAGGCATAGAAAAATTACACCTGAACAAACGAATATTGAAAGTGACGAACATACTTTTAGTGTTAGTCAACCAATGAGCACAACACGCTTAACATAGTGTTATCTGGGAGAAATTCCGCGAAACGAACATGCAAGAAAGCGCATTTCTAGAATGTGGAGAATATCGATAAAATGTGCATTATGTCAAAAATATATATGTATGTGTTCATATAATATCATTGTTCCCAACCAACTACAGTTGGGGTGGGGGTGGGGCGGGGTGCTGAGCCGGGGATTGTGGAGGGATAATAATTAAAAGACCAAAGAGCACATTTTATGCTTCACAAATACACATTTGCAGATTTTCTCAGGGGAAAATATCGCCCTTGCTAAATGTTTACGACCGCCATCTCACAAACTCATGACCGCCATCTGTTTATTCTTACAGCATACAGTACTGGTTCTACCCATGAACAAATGGTTGTTATACCTCCACCACGAAAATATCGACCGTTATATATAGCCTGAACTGTGCTGAAAATGACGTAAACACCAATTAACCAACCAACTCATGACGTCATAATTATATAAACTGTCCACACTTTCAGAACAGTAAATGTATTATATATGTGTTCATAACAGTAAATGTATTATATATGTGTTCATATGGATAATAAATATAAAACATAAATAAAGTTCTTACTATTGAATACTGCAACATATAATCGGACCGTCAATAGTGCAATAATAAGGGGTCTGGAAATATTTTGAAAATCCACTTTTTTGTCATAATTTTTTAGATGATATCATTGTAAAATGAATGCTTTAAATTAGGAAGGATCAAAGCTTTAGGTTTGTTACCATTATGCACATATCAGTGTTTTCCTCCACCGGTGGGAGAGGGTGAGGGGGGTGTCGGCATGGATACCCCGAGGACAAGACATCACTGATGAACATGGGGTAGGGAATTAGATGAACCGGATGCCAACACTTTAATATTAGATATTGGTAGACCCTATGGAATTAAGACCTACATGATGCTCATAGTGCAGTAATTACAAAAGGGTAGGCAGATAAAAAAAAATGCATTAGGTCGAACACTTTTTTCTACTTAGACTACATCAGATAAAAAAAAGAAATATGCATTAGGTCAAACAGAAGTTTTTTCCTACTTTCACTTTTGTTATAGACATCACGTAGATAAATCAGCAAGCTCATTTTTATGTGATGGGAATTATTAGCACGGTTTATGCCTAAACTTTTGTTTCTGTTAATATCTTTTTGAGATGCCAATTCTTCGAATAATTATCGAAAATTAGCCAAGATCGAAGCAGATCTTGGATATAATGGCAAACTTCAAAACAAAAACATACCATTCCGTCATTGATCTCGGATTCATTCAAAACAAACATGGCATTTTGAAATAAAAGCAGATGCACACTGATGCATTACGACATGCGTCGATAGTCTCTTTGCTCATCAAACAATGCCGTCAAATTGCAATAATCGTTCAATTGCCCTACTTCTTTACAAATTGGTTCGATTGAATCGCCATTGTTTCACCTTACCGGGTTGTTTCATTGGCTGAAAAAAATATATCGGTTTTTTGATTGGATAATATGGATACAGTACTAGGTCAAGTGTTGCGTCATGATTTTTAATTGTTGAACAAAAAAGAGTATGATAATGGACCTAAAAGATTACTTTGGGTCACTACGACACACCGACCGAAATACAAAGTGACAACACCATCTCAGTAACTAAGTTTGTCTTTCAACCTTTTGTATATAATTAAAGACATTTTCTGTAGTTTTTCATGCGCAGAATTTTGGGCGACTTCTCTTCTAAAACTATTGGATGGATTTTCCTAAAAATTTACAGGAATGTTGCTCTTGATGTCTAGTTGTATTTATTGTCTTTATTTATATAAATGCCTATTATTCGAAAAATACATAAAATAGGGAAAATATAACATTTTGTAAAAATTCAAACACAATTATAAAAATTAAGCATAATGGTAGAGTTCCAAAATCCAATATTAAATCTCAATATGCATGGTGACCTATACTTTTAATTGCATATATTGTCTTACTATATGTTCAAATAGGTGCCTAGAAAGTTTGAACAAATTCTGTTATTAGGAACATAACAAAAAAGGAAAATATACCATTTCTATATAATTTCATACAAACCTTGGCCTTTTAGCATAGGGGTAGGGTTTCAATTTTTGTTTTTCTAAACAAGCATGGGGATCTAACATTTTTATTGCAAATTTTGTTTTTATATATGTTAAACTATGTGCTTAGAAAGTTTAAACAAATTCTATTATTGGGAACATACAAAAAAAAAGGAAATTGTATCATGATGGGCTAATTTGTGCATAAATTGTGAGTAATGGTCTCAACAGATTTTGTAAAAAAAATATAGGTTTTACATAAAGATGAGCTTTAAATGTTATTATAATTAAATGTTCTTTACTTGAATACAATTTTAGCAGAATTGTGACCAATGAATAAATTATTAGACTTTAAAAATATCTTATTTAGCTATTTCATGAACTTGTTCAATTTTTTGGACAGATTGACACGACGGTGTGGCATTTCAAATTATTTATTAACATTTTAACAATTATGGTTACCTATCATTATTTTTTCATTTTCTATCTATATATACAACAGACTTACTGAACAAAAAGTTTTAAAAAAAATCTGTTATGCAGAAAAAACTATAGAAAATGTCTTTAAATGAAAACGAATACAATTGGGAGTTTTGTTTTCTTTGTTAGTCTACCATTTTGTTTGCTGGTGAAAATACTTATTAAGGCTCGGTATAGAGTAAGCGGGAATTCCTGTAGTAATCACTCTGTCCGTTTGTCTGTCTGTCATCATACATTATTCGTTTCCAAATGATAAAACATGGCATTCGGAACATCTCGTACACTTCTTCGAAGCGGTTTTCCGAATAATGACGGGATTGGCCGAGTTTTCACGATTGAAAACATGGTTGTCTTGCAGTTGATAAGAAATACCGTAAAGCATGTTAAAGTTTGAATAAGCGACACCTACTCGTACATCGCTTGTTGACCGATTTAAACTAAACTGCGCATAGATGATACATATTAGATCAATACATTTCTAACATTCATCTGGTAAACGATGACTCCATCTTGGTGAGTCAGTTGTTGTTGTATATATAGGGATTTATTTTGTTTTGTATGGTGGTTTACGTCATTTTCAACACATGTAAAGTTATATATGACGGTCGATTTTTTGTGGTGGAGGCAGACCACCTACTTTTCCTGGATAGAACCAGTACTGTACACCTCCCGCCATCCGTAAGAATCGACACTTCCTCACGCACAAGTCGAGCTCCCAGTGGGATTTGAACCTGCAACGATGAGAGGTGAAGGTTTACATCACCTATAGAGATTTATAAGAAAAACGCTTTACAAAATGTCAAAATTTACTTTGGTACGATCAATTTCTATCAACTTTGTGAAAATTAGGTCACCGCGACCTCCAAGATAGCAAACCGGTCATCATCAACAACATCAGGGTGTGTACTTCTAAGGATTAAGGTCCGTCCACCAGCAAACGTCGTGAGCCCCTTCAGGTTAAGCCTTCCGGAGTATCTCCTCGCCGTATGGGTACAATAGAGTTTGGACCGAATCAACTACATCAACCCACCTGTAAGATATTTATGAACCGTGGCATCGTGGGCATACTCACCCACAAAATATGAATTCGCCTCCGAAATGTTCAAACAGACGGACTGTCGTTTAACGACTGTATATAGTCACGGACCCCGTCGAGATTGCCAAGTTTAAGAGATCTAGAAAATATGCAGTAGAGCCGGGGTTCGAACATTATCACGCTTCCTAATGGGACTCGTCCAGAAACCCCAGGCTGGTTGTCAGACATATTTTCGTTCTGTTTCATGCTGACAAGCAGTCCTGGATACACAGACACACCCTGCTCAAATATACACCCAGACACGCCCTATACATATATACACTAAGACACACCCTACACATATATAAACTCAGACACGCCCTATACAAAATATACACCATACAAACCATACACATATATAAACTCAGACACACCCTACACATATATTCACTTAGACACACCCTACACATATATACACACAGACCCACCATACACAGATATACTCTCAGACATTTCTACACACACATACACTCAGACACGCCCTACACATATATACAATCAGACACGCTCTATACATATATACACTCAGACACACCCTACACATATACACTCAGACACACACACTACACATATATACATTCAGACATACATTACACATATATACACTCAGACACACACAACACATATATACACTCATACACGATCTATACATATATACACTCAGACACACCCTATACATATACACTCAGACACACACTATACATATATACACTCAGACACACCCTTCACATATATACACACTCAGACACACACTACACATATATAAACTCAGCCACACCATACACAGATATACAATCAGACTCACCCTACTCATATATACACTCAGACACATTTTACACATATACACTTAGACCTACACTACACAAATATACACTCAGAGACACTCTACATATATATATATATATATACACTCAGACACACACACACACACACTACAAATATATACACTCAGACACACCCTACACATATACACTCAGACACACACTACACATATATACAATCAGACACACCCTTCACATATATACACACTCAGACACACACAACACATATATAAACTCAGACACACCATACACAGATATACAATCAGACACACCCTACTCATATATACACTCTGACACCCCCTACACATATACACTCAGACACACACTACACATATATACACTCAGACACACTCTACACATATATACATTCAGACACACACTACACATATATACACTCAGACACGCCCTATACATATATACACTAATACACACCCTACACATATATAAACTCATACACACCCTATACAATATTTACACCATACACATATATAAACTCAGACACACGCTACACATATATACACTCAGACACACCCTACACATATAAACACTCAGACCGACCATACACAGCTATACTCTCATACACATATACACACATATACACTCAGACACGCCCTACCCACATATATACACTCAGACACACCTTACACATATATACACCCATACACACCCTACACATATGCACTCAGACACACACTACACATATACACTCAGACACACACTACACATATATACACTCAGAAACACCCTACATATATATATATATATATATATATATATATATATATATATACACTCAGACACACCCTACCCTACACATATACACTCAGACACACACAACACATATACACTCAGAAACACCATACACATATATATACACTCAGACACACCCTACACATATTTATACACTCAGACACATCTTATACATATATAAACGCCTACACACCTTACACATATATACACGCGTACACACCCTAAATGTATATAAAATCATCCAAACTCTACACATATTATAATATATATATTTACATTCATAGGTACGCTAAACATATATACACTCAGACACACCCTACACATATATACTCTCAGACACCCTACTAAGGTATACACTCAGACACACCCTACACATATATACACTCAGAGAAGCCCTATACACATATACACACGCAGACACATCCTACACATATATACACTCAGACACTCACTTCACATATTTACACCCGGACACTCACTGCACATATATACACACAGACACTCACTGCACATATATACACTCAGACACACCCTACACATATATACACTCAGACACACATTACACTTATATAAACTCAGACACACTCTACACATATATACCCTCAGACACACCCTACACGTATATACATTCAGACACACCATATACGTATATACACTCAGCCACATCCTACATATATACACTCAGACTAACTCTACACATATATCCACTCAGATATACCATATACATATATACACTCATATACACCCTACACATATATACACTCAGACACACTCTACACATATATACACTAAGACACACCCTAAACGTATATAAGCCCAGACCCTACACGAGTATACACTCAGACACACCCTGTACATATATACACTCAGACACACCCTTCACATATAAACACGCAGCCAGACCCTACACATATATACGCTCAAACACTACATACACATATAAACACTCAGCTACAACCTACACATATATAAACTCAGACACTCCCTACACATATATAAACTCAGACACATCTACAAATATATACACTCAGGCACGCCCTACACATATATACACTCAGACACACCCCACACATATATAAACTCAGACACACGTCACACATATATACACTCAGACACCCTCTACATACATATGCACTCAGACACATCCTACACATATATACATCCCCTACACACATTTACGCTCAGGCATACTCTTAACATATATACTCAGACACACCCTACACATATTTACAATCACACAAAACCTACACATATATACAAACAGACACACCCTTAACATATATACACAACCTACACATATATACACTCATACACAACATACACATGTAAACGAAGACACATTAACGCATACATACACTCAGAAACACCATGCACATATATACACACAAAAATTTACACATATATAGACTCACACACATACTATTCATATATATATACACACATATATATATCAACACATATATACTCAGACATACTCTACACATATATACACTCAGACACCATACACACATATACACTCAAACACACCATACACTTATATATATATATATACACAAACACATATCAACACATATACCCTCAGACACATCCTACACAAATATACAATCAGACACACCATACATGCATATACACTCATACATACCGTATACACACACACAGACACACCCTACGCATATATAAACTCAAATACACCATACACATATATTAACTAAAACACATCTTACACATATATACACTCAGACACACCTTACACATATATCCACTCACACTAACATTACGCGTATATACACTCTTGCAAACCCGAAACATATATACACCCATACAAACCCTACACATATATACACTCCGACACACCATACACACATATATGCTCATCATACAAACCCTACACTTATATACACTCATACAAACCCTACACATATATATGCTCATACAAACCCTACACATATATACACTCAAACACATCCTACACATATATACACTCAGGCACACCCTACACATATATCCACTCACACTAACACTATGCGTATTTGCACTCTTATTTACCATAAACAGATATACACTCATACAAACGCTACACATATATAGACTCATACAAACCCTACACAGATATACAATCATACAAACTCTACACATATATACACTCATACAAACCCTACACAGATATACACTCATACAAACTCTACACATATATACACTCATACAAACCCTACACACATATATACTCATACAAACCCTACACATATATACACCCAGACAAACCCTGCACATATATACGCTCATACAAATCTTACACATATATACACTCAAACATATCCTACACATATATACATTCAGGCACACCCTACACATATATCCACTCACACTAACACTACGCGTATTTGCACTCTAACAAACCCTAAACATGTATGCACTCATACAAACCCTACACATATTTATATATGCACTCAGATCGAAAATGCTGCTTGAGATAGAGATAATTGCTTGTTTCAGCACTAGATTGTGCACATATAAAGCATCATAACCGTATAATCCGGACTTCAATGCGTTTTGACATCGAATAATACGTTTTCCGCTGGGAAAGTGATTATTTCACACGTGTTTTCAAATCATCAGATTGTGTAATTATTGACGACGACAGTAATCCGAACGTAATGGAGATTAAGACATAAAAATGTCGCGATGCCTTGGCAACAGTGAATTCCATGCTAGTGTGTATTCAATTATTGTTAAAATCTAAATTACAAATGGATATAAATGTGCATGGTTTATAAAAGATTCGTGGATAAATATATGCAAGAATACTCCGCACACTGTATAAATAGAGAATATTATGTCAGTGCCTTTTACTATCAAGTTTATTAGGCTCGGCACGAAAACGAAGAATGGCTCGGCAGAGCCTCGCCATTCTTCGTTTTCTAAGCCTCGCCTAATTCAGAGTCTCGCCATTCTTCGTTTTCTAAGCCTCGCCTAATAAACTTGATAGTAAAAGGCACTGACATAATATTCTATTTATCATGTAGATTATCCATATTTTCAATATGAATTACTATTATTACCTATTTTTCAGAATGGAACGCTTATCGAGGACGTCGCCATGTTGTTGTTTTTTGTTTGTTTTATAACGTCAGGCAAAGTTACGTGCATGACGTCAGATAACGTTACGTACAATAAACGCCGAGGGATTTCGCATTGATTTGCTTTATTGGTCAGTGCCTAATTAAAGCAAAATTTAATAGGTCAACCCTTTATTAGGCAGAAAAGTGCATATCTGCATGAAAAATATATATATTATGTCATCCGATAATTATACTAAAGTATACATGAACGTATACTAGAGCATACATGAACGTATACTAGAGCATACATGATGAACGTATACTAGAGCATACATGAACGTATACTAGAGCATACATGAACGTATACTACACCCACATGATATCTACACAAAAGTGTAATATACCCCGACGCGATATCTACACTAAACTATAATATACCCCCAAACGATATCTACATTAAACTAAAATATACCCCACACGATATCCACACTAAACTATACTATACCCCTCACAATATATACTCTAAACAAAACACCACACGATATCTAAACTAAACTATACTATAATCCACAAGATTCACACGATATATACACTAAACTATGCTATAACCCACACGATATCTACTCTAAACTATATTATACCCATATACTATGTGTCACAAAATATATGACCCTTGCTCGAGTACGGAGTCATAAGATAATTCCCATATTATAAATGTGAAAAGGGTAAACTTCAAAAGGTTCGGAAACGATGCTTGGACTTATGTTACGACAAAAAAAATCTAGATCGTCGCAATAACATAAACTTAGTGGAAACATATAAAATAAAGTTAAACTGAAAAATTATTCGCTCTTCCATTTTTCGGAAAGAACTCTTCGTGGACACTCAAAAAAACTGCATAAAATCCATTGTAACACAAATGTTCGGAAAAACTTCTTTAGCCGTAGGATCGTTGTCCATGGAACGAATTAAACGAGACCGTCGTTTCCGCACCGTCTGTGGACTCATTCAAGAAGTGACTGAGCGCTGCTCCTAAGCGAAAAAGCCGAAACAGCCAAAGGTACAAATGTATCTACACTAAGTATACGGTATGTCACAAGATATCTACACTAAAGTATACGGTATGTCACACGATATCTACACTAAAATATACGGTACGTCATTCGATATCTACACTAAAGTATACGGTATGTCACACGATATCTACACTAAAGTATACGGTACTAAGTATACGGTATGTCACACGATATCTACACTAACGTATACGGTACTAGTATGTCACACGATATCTACACTAAGGTATACGGTATGTCACACGATATCTACACTAAGGTATACGGTATGTCACACGATATCTAAACTAAAGTATACGGTACTAGTATGTCACTCGATATCTACACTACAGTATACGGTATGTCACACGATATCTACACTAAAATATACGGTACTAGTATGTCACACGATATTTACACTAAAGTATACGGTATGCCACACGATATCTACACTAAGGTATACGGTACTAGTATGTCACACGATATCTACACTAAAGTATACGGTATGTCACACGATATCTACACTAAAGTATACGGTACTAGAATGTCACACGATATCTACACTAAATTATACGGTATGTCACACGATATATACACTAAGGTATACGGTATATCACACGATATATACACTAAAGTATGCGGTATGTCACACGATATCTACACTAAAGTATACGGTATGTCACACGATATCTACACTAAATTATACTATACGCCCACAGACCTAATAACAAATAGATTGGACACTACGGACATTATCTAAATTTCACGTGGCACAGTGCGGAAATGTCACAAAATATGCAAACACACATATCATGAAGGGTTGTAGTATAGATACAAGTTTCATTCATGTAAAGTCACTCCACAAATTTAATTTCCTTTCCAATGATAGTATTTTGATTTCTCTTATATTTACAGCATAAAAGGAGTTTGACGGAAACTTTGACTATGTCTCAAAACCTTGATTTTTAAGAGAAGATCGAAAAATGATGACATTGTTAACCTTAAACATCTTTTTATATAATTTCTTATTTTGGAAATAAATATAAATTATTATAATCCCATTTTGCTATTCACTATGAATCTTTTGAATGCATTCCCGTCAAAATCAATAAATAATTGAGAGGGAAGATAGAAGGAAAACTTAAGGTGCCACGTGATATTTTGGTTACTTCAGTTAAAATAGGAAGTTTCCTATATCTGTTTATTAATATGTCTGTGATACGCCTCGCGATAATAGTGCAAATTTTAGCTAAGGTTTAAACAAAAGCCATGCATATAAATTCTGTATAATTTAAGACACTGTGTGTCGACATCTGAAAGTTTTGCGTGACTCTGCAAATTATATTTGCAATGTTCCAGCTGAATAAGGTAAAAAACAATTTCATCTAAATGATTGCATGCCGTGCTTCCGAGGCTTAATGAGGCAGTTAGAACGGTTTTTCTCTAAAATCAAGTACTGGGTGTTATATTGTTAATTAAAAAAACGACGCCCAATATTAATTAATGGTCATCACTGCAGTCACGTTATGCATGCTGTTTTTTTTCTTCATTTCACAGACGGTCTCTGAGTCCGTCGTCACGACAGACACGCTACATATACGCCTGCTGTTTAATTTGTCATACAAGGAATATGAGTCTGTCGTCACTGCAGTCACGTTATTTATCTGCTTACTTATTAGACGTGAGAATCATGGCTCGTATGGTGGTATGTACCTAGCATAGAGTCATGATTCTTCCTTCTGTAGTGTTCTTCAGGACCCCGAACCGAGCCCCGTTCGTACTCTTCCGGTGAGGTTTCTGAAGGCATCACGCAATGCCTGCATAAACAACCACCGTCTTTCAGGACAACCACCGTCTTTCAGGAGAACAAACTTTAAATACCGCAGCTGCATGCAGAAAACTCACCAAAGAAAAAACTCGTTCTCGTGTGGTTGGGGGTAAAAACCGTACCGTACCGTACATTCCAAAGCTTAACGGAAATAGCAGCTGCGTGGTACGGAGAATATGAATAGTTTAGCTTAGGTACGGAACACGCCCATTGATTGTTGCACTGAGTTGTGTGTGAATTTAAAATTTAAAGGCCATGTTGTCATTCATACCTAGACCCAAATTAAAAATGAATAACTTACATTCTCATCGCAAATGACACATACGCTGCCAAAAAATCCACAGAAAAATGGGGGTCATGTATCTTCTAAGAAAGAACTTATCTCATGAACGAATACTCCCTTTAAAAACATTAACACTGCGATGCCATAATATTGTATTCATACACTCATTTACATATAAGCAACTCGTTGATACTTTTATTTGGTATGAAAACATGGATAATTTAATAGTCTTCAAAAAAATGTATGTTCCAATGAGGGTGATATTGTCATGTAGGTCTATGTTATACTCAATCTGTGATAATTCTTTTTCTCAGACATCGCTAGAGATGTTGCTAAAGACTATATATTGTTAGAATATTGATGATGATGAAATAAATGATAATACGTGTGGAAAAAGCACATTTCCTTAGGGTGTATAAATGTATGTGGTTTGAAGAGAAGAACCATGTACCCTGAACTTATTTAATGTGTCTCAAATTATGATATATTTTGTGTTACTAAAACTAAACTTGACGAGCACGACGATATCGTCATTTTTAACTATACGTTTATTTCTAAACAAGCGGCGGTTTCGGCCGCTTCGTTAAATCTACGTTATATCATAGTGTCAAAACTGTAATGTCCGAATCTGATTATGTCTTATGGTTGAAGCTCTCTTACTTTTTAATGTGGAGGAAGATGTTATTCTGGGTACAGTCTACATACCACCCGAAAACTCGAAGTTCTTCAGCATCAACTCATATGGATATTTAGATTCGGAAATTGAAAACATGTGCAATTCAAATAAATATCAATAAAGTTAAAGTGCGAATCGAATTTCATTTTGTAGATATCAACACGCTAGTTTGTAGAAATATAATGGTTTGTAGATGTGGAAACCCATATTTGGCAAATAATCGTGATTTTACAAGCTTTTTCTCGAAGACACTGTGCACTGCCTGTCTGTGCTTTACATTTACACAATGCACGAGACATTCAAGTTACGATACAGAAAACTGTATTTGATGCTATCAGGCGGTTTATACGACTATAACGTAAATATATCTACCTTACAGCCTTATATTCCATCATAATACATTTGTTGGATCAGATAAAGTGTGTTTTAATATGTTTCTGATAGATTTTAACCTCAACACCAAACTGTAAAGCCAACATATATATTTTGTCTGGTTTGGTTTGTAGATGTTAACATTTATCGAAGCGAGTGTATGTTAAAGGTAAGCGCTAGTTTTTCGACTCGCTCATCTGTTTTGTTAATTTTGTCCATGATGTTCTTATTCATGCTATCAATATGTAACCACATTTTTTTCATGTCTTTGTCGAAACTGTCGACATTCTTCTCTAATAATTCTAGGGTTGATAATTTTATAACATGTTTACGAACATTGTCAGAGGATATAATGTGTATCTCGACTGTTTGCCCCTTCCTTCTTCCATGTTCTGTCTGGTGGCCCGTTCAATTGATTTCGTTAAGTTAAACCTTTTTCCTTACACACTTCATATGTCATGGAAATATATATCTAAAACAATTAATGGTCACCCCTGTATTAATTGTTTGTGTTTGTTGGCAAAATATGAATAGCAAAAGTGATAAAGTTCAGAGTTCATGGTTGTTCATCAATATATAATGTTTATTTTAAGAGGAACATTTAAATAAGCACACACACGTATCTTCAGTTTAATATTGATAATTAAATACATTACCGTATATTTCATAGAAATTCAGCAATGCACTGGTTGATGAAATAAAATTCGGTATATATTTCTTGGAATTATTAGCATTTGTTTTGACATGATCAATTTCCATTTCAATTTCTTTCAAAGTAGCAATTGCATCGTCAAATCGATCTCGTCTTTCCATCAATGTTGGTATTATTTTTCGTAACCAAAACAAACAGTTAACATAAACAGTTTAACTTGTTAAGGTCAACAAGGCTATATGACGTTGAATACTTCACAGTTTTGAAACTGTTTTGAGAAGTGGTGTAATAATCCATGGACTTAAACAACTTTGCCTTATTCGATATTACAGTCAAAATGTTTTTACTAGGAAATGCACATTTTATTTTCGATAGGCTGGGACTGTAGTGTCCTTGAGTTATGATTCCAGTAAAATGATGTCCTTTATTTTTCAAACCTGAAATAAACCGTAAGAATTTACCCTTTTTTATCTGCAAACGATGCCCGAAAATAAAGATACAACAACTTCCATTCTGACAATAAACGATCTACCGTTTTCATTGCGGAGGGTAACATATCAGTCAAACCCTATACATATGTCATCATCTGTAGATGGCATAAGTATTACATTACCTCCCATGAACAGACTCAGAGTCTGCTACTTTTATCTCTTGTTTGTGTGTGTTGCTTCCAAGGGACCTTTTCAGTATTTATTGACATTCACACAAGCGTTTGTTTAGTGCTATGTGGCAGCAATAAATAGTTGCCCCGACTAAGAATCGGAAGTGTTATTACTTACTGGTCCTTTGGGATCTTCAGCCCAATATTCGGTGGCTTTAAAGTAGAATATCGCTTAAGCTGGTGCTAGGAGGTGTGAGAGGTGTTGCACTGTACATTACCTCTCATGAACAGACTTAATAAAACCGAGTTTGCTACTTTCATCTCTTGTTTGTGTTTGTTGCTTCCAAGGGATCCCCTTTTCAGTATTTATTGGGTTTCTTTTGTATTTTAAAATATGTTTCCGCTGTTGTATTATCAAGGTCAATGACACATTTTATTAGACACTCGGTTACAGCAACATATAGTTCGCTTTTCTCATTGAAGGAACACATATGTCCTGTTAAGATTCAATTACCTTTATGTATTCAGTATACGATAATGGAATAACTGACCTTCCATCTCTGACGATTGTATCAAGAAACAAATTGAAATACTTTGACAGGTACTTGGTGTTAGAGACTTTCACTTCGAAGCTTAAATTTGTATTTTCATATGCATGACTTTTTGGTGTACGATATTGTCAAATGTTTCTGTTTCTTCTGTTCAGTAATAACATCGAAAATTTAACATAGTGCTGTTGAGAAAAAAATAAGCGAAGTGTAAATATTCACATAGCCGAACTATAGTAATATACAAAATGGTTACCTTTGGTTTAAATAATGCATATACTACGAGAAAATAAGAAAAGTTACAGTTGTAAAAAATCCCCAAAATCATTGAAAAATAGCGCTTGTAGAAAACATACCATCGACAAACTAGTGCGTAACTTCAACAAACCAGTTTGTATACATATATAAACGTGTCTAGATTTCAATGAAAAGAGCACTTAAGACAATAAATAAATACATATTTCGGCACATACTACTAAAGTATATCATTTAGACAAAGATATTTAGAAGAAATGTAATAACATCATATACCGTACATTTTTTTCGACTTGACTAATTTAATGAATGGAATAAACATATAAAATATATAACAACATGTCGTCAAAGTTATCAGAGTTTAAGGCAGTGACGAAAATGCAACTTAACTTTAGAAACAATTGAAATGTCGTAAAAATACTGCGTTTGTTTGCATTTTTAATGTAAATTCAATCCCATGATGCAACTGAACCCGTCTACAAATTAGCGTGTTGATATCTACAAACTCAGCCTCGATTCGCACTTCACCTACAATGAATATGTACTTCTCATGGGAGACACCAACGGTTGAACTGGTAAATTAGCCGACTAAGTTGTCGCTGACCCTTTTTTGGCTAATCACTTTGAATTTGACAAAGACAGAATTGATTTTTATAATGCCATTTTGAACTTACCTAATAATAACTTGTCGATGAACAGGGCATCCGAAGATAACAGACATAATAAATAACCATGGCTGTTCGTTTATTGACATTTGCAGAAATAATAAGTTAATTGTCTTAAACGGTCGATTCGGTATAGACAGTTGCATTGGTAAATGCACGTTGCGAAACAGTTCGCTAATTGAATATAGCATTTGCTCTCTCGAAAGCCTAGACTTGTTAAAAGGAAGTTATCGATCTTGATCCACTCTTTTCAGACGGTCATGCGCTTCTCTCACTGGTCTTATACACAAACATAAGTACAGCCTCAAATAACGAGAACTTAACTCTACCAAATACACGTAAAATTTCACCTAAATGGGACGAAGATAATAAACATGCTTTTCTAGACAAACTAGACCGAAGCAAAGTTCGACTTTTCTATAACACAATTTCCAAGTTTAATTCCAATATTGATCAACAATCTGTAGACAATATTACCGACTCCATAGGGCAACTATTT
This sequence comes from Cyrtodaria siliqua, assembly GCA_037043455.1. Lineage (NCBI taxonomy): Eukaryota > Metazoa > Mollusca > Bivalvia > Adapedonta > Hiatellidae > Cyrtodaria > Cyrtodaria siliqua. Next base: position 109,720 of record JAWPHD010003101.1, read on the forward strand.
TATGAAAGAGCAATAATTACCTTTGATCGAAGGAAACCAAACAAACCTACGCTCCTTTCAAACAACAAAAGAAAAAGTTGTTCTAATGCTTTATAGATTTCACAGAAGCATTTGACTCCATATGGAGAATAGACCTACGGCGCAAGCTCCTAAGTAATGAAATTAAGGCAAATTATTCCGTATCATATACAACATGTATCAAAACAGGACGAATGTATGTCAATTTAAGAGACAAAACATGCGCATTTTTCTCCGTAACTAATAAATGTTCCCAATACATCGTTCGGATGAATTATAGGTAATGATAACAAAAAGCAATCAAAAGTGGGCATTTTGTATCACTAGTAAAGCAGGGAAACGGTTTATATTAGGCACTATTTGACTATACACCACGGAAGTTCGTGATTTTTAAATGTAAAGTTTTTATATTCTCAGCTGCAATGCTCAAAAATGCCTAATTTTTGCAAATCGATCAATTATTGACCGAGATATGGACATTTGAAGATGCATAGAAAAAGTTGAAATTAACTTCAAAGACTTTTTTCTTTAGTTTTACTCTCTTTGAATTGTCATATGAAATGACATTTCATGGCGATACACTTGATTAATGTGACGAATTATCACAATAATTCAACACACATCAATAAAACATGCTTTTAGTAGCCAGCAGGACTTTGCATATGTAAAATATTCAGATGTGTACACCAAAACGTGTTTTCCTAGTAAAATTCATCAATTTTTTCTATTTTTAGTCGGGTATACACGCTCAAACGTGCTCAAATTCCACTAAAATCAAAATTGATAATAGCTGTACAAAGTCGGTGTTTTAATGCATATTAATAATATGTTACAAGTTCAACCCTTCTAAAAATGTTCACAATATTCTATTTGTGCGGGGTAGGGAAAATATTTAGTGGTGTCAAACCTACCAGACTTTATTTTATGAAGATAAAGTTTTGAAAACATGTTCCATACATAGCAACCTACACTTTCATACCAAAGAATTAAAGTACAATTAAAGAAGTAGCCCAGGTACGACATTTTAAGACGCCAAAAAACCTGAAACTCGAAATTACGGTCTTTAGAAACGAACACTGAATACAATGCTCAAAAACGACATAAAGTCACACGCAGTCTGTGTTTCGGAGCTCTATTTACTAGGTTTCATCTGAACTTCGCCTATAAGTACGGATCCACGAGAGACCGAATTATCCCATTTATCTCTCTTTAAAAGACATTGCACCATTGATTTTCCTAGGACGAATGTAGATTTAATAGTTTATTTGCGTCTCATTGTTTACAATCAACTATGCATGTAGCACGCCAATTACGAATACTCGATAATTCCGAATTATCGACACGCCATTTGCGAATTCGTAAATGGCCCCTCCAATTACGAATAATTTTCAAATAACGTCTTTCTCGGGTTATAAGTGTTAAATTTATAAAAAATAACGGTATTCAAACTAAGTACCATGAATATTTATATATTAGACCGGAAAAACACAACAAAACGGGAGAAATGTGCCAGTTTAGTATCCTGCGGTTTTTGCATAATTTCTTTGTTTTGGTTTTTCCTCGTGGTTATATTATGTCATAATGATCGATATATTATGATTATTTAAACTCTTTATTTACCATATCATTTGTTTAAATAAAAAAAGCAATATATGTAGTCTTATGTGTTTGCATTACAAGCCGATTATAAGGCTTGTAAGCCGATTAAAATATCAACAGGGAAATCTCAAATTTACGTTCTCCATGATATTTTCTAAACAGGGACACTGAACATGTCGCATCAAGTTCGTCAACCTCATAAACAGAATAAATAAGTACCTAATGTTATGAAAAAGAATGAATGGATTATGTTTGTTCAAATCTTAATCCGAGAAGTAATACACCACACCGTATCTAAAAGTCAAATTGATATCAAATTGCACTTATTCCACATCATTGTCACCGGAGGCCAGAACTTATCATGGCCAACCAGTGATCGTAGGAACACCCTAGACAGCAATATACTGTGTAACTATAATATAGTTTTAACCTTTTAACTTATAAATACTCAAGACTACTGTGTTTGTCTGGGCATGAACAGATATATTATGTTTATTGAAACCAACCTATGCTTTTGCTCGAAAACATAGTATAAATGCCATAAATATAAGTTAGTTGATCATTATCCTAGTTTCTCGAAGGTTATATGTTCGATAACTATTTTCGCTTGGTTTATCGAAACTTATAAAAACTATACTTTCGCTTGAAAACCTAGGTTACCCGTCTCTATAATTTCCACGTAATTCCGAATTAAGTCTGCGGAATAAATTCAGAATTCCAATCTTTGGAGTAATGGACAGAAGTTTTACTAGAAAATAAGTCGGACTTCGAAAATAAATAATAAAGAATTTCCACGAATAAATTCATTCTTGACTTTCCGATAAAGTCTTCAGCTTTCCGATATCTTTGGACAAAATTGTCCAAAAATGTGTTTCTTCGGAAAATATTTGGACATCGGCAATAGTTCGGCTAAAACTCAGACAAAAGCATTTTCTCTGGAAAACATTTGGACGTCTGGTATTTCTTTTGGAAAATATTCGGACATCGGCATTTCCTTCTGGAAACATTCGGACATCGGTATTGTTTTTTGAAAATATTTGGACATCGGCATTTCTTCGTAACTTGAATATTGCAATTCTGTTGCCGAAATTATTCCAATTGATGCTAGATTTCCAGAATAATTTGAAATTTCAGATAATCTGATTTTCTTCGGTAAAAAGTTCGCTTTCAAATTTATGCAGAAGATTTATCTGATTAATAGAAAATAGAAAAGCAAATATGCAACCATGCAACCTTTTTCTGCTAAATAATACAACGGGACACGAAAGGACGGGACGCGACATAAATTAGAGGAGTGTAACCTTATAAGGTATTAAAATTCATAGTGTGTAACTTTATGAAGTGTTCATTATGTATGTTCAAATCATAAAAAATATGAACAAATAATTAAAAAACTTAGTAAAATCGTGTGTAAAAATTAGTGGAGTGTAATCGTATGAAGTTTGTATAATTAGTGGAATGTAACCTTATGTGGTTCTCATAATGTATTTTCACAAAATACCAAAAAGGAAAAGCAATATGCAACCATGCAACCATTATTTTATTAAATAATGCAATGGGAAGCAATGCGACACAACGTACATTCGTGGAGTGTAACCTTATGAGGTCTTAAAATTTGTAGTGTATAACTTTATCAGGTTATTATTACGTATTTTCACATCATAAAAAAAGAAAAAGAACATATGCAACCATTATCTGTTAAATAACAGGACAAATAATTAAAAACTAAGTGCAATCTTATGTAAAAAATAGTGGTGTGTAACCTTATGAAGTCTTGTAATTTGTGGAATGTCACCGTATGTGGTTTTCAAAATGTTTTTTCACATCATACATGTAACAAAAATGAAAAGCAAATATGCAACCATGTAACTATTATGTGTTAAATAATAAAAGGTGGCGCGATGCGCCATAAATTAGTGGAATGTAACCTTATGAGGTCTTACAATTAGTAGTGTGTGACTTTATGAAGATTTCATTATGTATTTCAAATCATAAAAAAAGAAAAAGAAAATATGAAACCATTATCTGTTAAATAACAGGAGAAATAATTAAAAACAGTGGAATCATATGTAAAAATTAGTGGAGTGTTACCTTATGAAATCTGTATAATTAGTAGAATGTAACCTTATGTGGTTCTCATAATGTATTTTCACAAAATACCAAAAAGGAAAAGCAAATATGCAACCATGCAACCACTATTTGTTAAATAATGCAACAGGAAGCGACGTGACACAACGTAAATTAGTGGTGTTTAACCTTATGAGGTCTTACAATTAGTAGTGCATAACTTTATGAGGTTATTATTACATATTTTTCGCATCATAAAAGATGAAAAAGAACATATGCAACCACTATCTGTTAAATAACAGGACATTAATTAAAAACTTTGCGAAATCTTGTGTAAAAGTTAGTGGAGTGTAACCTTATGAAGCCTGTATACTTAGTGGAATGTAACCTTATGTGGGTTTCATAACGTATTTTCACATCATACCAAAAATTAGAAGCAAATATGCAACCATGTCACTATTATCTGTTAAATAATAAAACGCGACGCGACAAAGTGATTCGTATATAGTCCCCGCTTCGACCCACTTCTTCGAAGCGGAGGTATAATAATACTTACTTTAATGGTATCCTCCATGAATAACGTACATTTATATCCTTGTTTTATAAGTTAATGTATCACTCCCAAATAAATACGACAGAACTTTTTGTATAAACACACTGCGTTTGTGTTTGAATATAGAAGCACCAGTTTCATTGGCTAATGAGTCACATAACTGTAACACAGCCAGCCTATAAAGTCTTAATTTGTGATCAGAATAAGATATTAGAATATGGATATCATAAATTCATTAGTATGAATGTTGGATGTCTGTATTAATAAGCTAATCTCAAGTATTCATGATCAATGGGTTAAAAGTGTAAAAAGTGGAGCGCTGTGGTCTAATGGTATACAGTTGGACCCATGATAGGAAGTCATGGGTTCGATCCCCACCATTGCGTCATATGCGTTGTTTCTCTGAGCAAGACACTTAAACTGCAATTGCTTAGTACTGGTTCTACCCAGGAAGACAGTGATTCAAATAAGGTTCATAGAGCTTCCGTTAAATCCATGTAAAATAAATAAGTTTAAACTAAAAATGAATCATGAATATAATTTAGTACTATCTGGGAGTAAGATTTTTTAAATGTTTACTGCAAATAAGCACTTACAATATATTCAATTTTTTTAGACGGTCATGAACTAATTAAAAACAATTGTAGTGCTTATTTGCATATAGCATAGTCAGGGTTTTTATATTATAGTACATTATAGTATTAAAAACCGTTATAGTGTAGAATTTCTATGTATTAAAAAGAAAATATCCAACTATCACAAAAACAATTGACCGTCATATATGGCCTAAAATGTGCTACAAATTACGTAAAACAATTTATTTTATGCTTAACAGTGAAATAGTGGGGGGATTTTATCAATCATTGTCAAAAACAATTTTTTTTAATTTGTCTAGAAAATAACAGTTTAATATTTATCATTTGACTGTACCTAGTCTAACTAAGAAAACAAGCTATAGATTTTAAAACTCAGGTCAAGTATTTCAGAATTGTTGTCATTTAGTGAAAAATGTCAGATGGTCATTTTTTGCAAAACTACCAGTTGCTATAAAAGTTATATCATTGGACTGGAAATAACTTAACTAAAACAAGAGCTGTCGGAGAACAGCGCAGCTCGACTATTCGATTTTTCGGAGAATAATAAATTTATAGCTAGTAAAAACCATCAGAAAAGAAGGCTACAACAATGTGGGGTGGGATTGGGAGCACAACATAACTATGTGTAAGAACTGACCAAAACTACACAGAAATATGTAAAAAAAAAATAAAAAAAATAATCTAGTTTTGAGTGGGGTGCGGGGTGGGGTGGGAGAGAGGCGGGGGTGGATGGTGGGGGGGAGTGGGGGTGGTGAGGGCAACATATATGTGTAAGAAGCTATGTAATAATTCACCAAAACAACACAAAAATATGAAGAAAAAAAATAATTAAAAAATCGAGTTTGAGTGGGTATGGGGTAGAGGCGTGGGGTGGGGAGGGCAACATGTGTAAGAATTGACTAAAACAACAATGAAATATGTAAAAAAAAAAAAATTATCAAGTGGGGCGGCGTGAGAGGCGGGGTGGGGGGGGGGGGGGGGGTGGGGGGGACATGTGTAAGAATTGACTAAAACAACAATGAAATATTTAAAAAAAAAAAAATTATCAAGTGGGTCGGCGTGAGAGGCGGGGGGGGCAAACATATATGTGTAAGAATTGACAAAAGCAACACAGAAATATGTAAAAAGAAAAAAAAAAAGTTTCAAGTGGGTGTAGGGGGAGCGGGGGTAAATGCAGGAGTGAGTGGGGCAGGGGTGAGGGTGCAACATATGTGTAAGAATTGACTAAAACAACAAAGAAATATGTAAAAAATAATAATAATAATAATAATAATTCAATTTCAAACCGTGGTGATTACATAAGCTCTCTTATTCTTCGAATAGTCGAGCTAAAAATGAGTCGTAGATTCGCATTCGAGAAAATATATAGTTTTCTCACTTCTCGATGAAATAAAATCTATTTTGTTAGAGTATAGCACACATTGCATAACAATTTCTAAGTTAAAATTACCTAGAGCACACATTGCATAACAATTTCTAAGTTAAAATTACCTGTCACGAATCAGAGTCAATTTCACATTAAATAAAATGTTAAAATTCATATTGATGTATACGCATTACGAAATACATCGATGTCACTGCAAATGTTTCATTCAAAAAAAAAAATTGTGCTAAAAAATTAGGTGCTAAAAAATTAAAAGTTCTTCATGTTCTTTTCAGAATCAAAAAATGACTATGTCACATTGAAACACATTCCGAATGAAAATTATTGTAATGTCCGCGGAAAATATTGCGAAGTCCTACAGATATTGCGAAAAAATATGTGTATTTCCAAATTCGGAATTTTTTTCCGAACATTTCATGCATTTCATGCGATTTTCGATATATTTCCACAGATATCTTCGAAATTCGAAATTCTTCTGACATCGGAAATTCTACAGACGGGTAATGGCCATAAACATAGGTTAATTGATTGATTATCCTAGTTTTCCACCATTACGTTTGATAACTAGCTAAACTAACCTAAGCTTTCACTCGGTTTATCGAAACTCTAAACCTACATTTTTGCTCGAAAACATAGTAATGGCCATAAACATAGGTAAATTGATCGCTTATCCTGTTTTTTTACCATTTAACTTAGATAACTGGATTTATCAAAACTAACGTATACTTTTGCTCAAAAACAGAATAACGACCACAAACATTGCTCGGGATGTTTTTGTATCTATAATTACCACATTCAAAAAGGGACAGAGGACAATTTTTGAAGTTTTTATTAAGAATTAATAACGCACCTCAGTTTAGTAATCCAGTATTATTTTGAGTTTAAACCTGCTTGCATATATCTAAATCTAGGTAAAAACACTTGGGATTTGTAAATTTTTTCTTTGTTATTTTACCATAGGTCTAAATATATTATTGGTTCAATATGATCAACATCTATTAAAATGCCGAAACAATTTGCTTTGAACTATTGAAATATTGATAATGATTTGCAAATATGCAAGTCAAGTTAAACAAGAGGTCAATGACCTTGAAGCTCTACTGATTGATTTTGATTTCAGGAAGTAGTCGCTACAGACTTGTTTTTTGAAAATCTATTTTTAACCGTGGCGGCCATCTTGAATTTCCGGACGCACTGTCATCAGATATGCAAAGATGTCGACAGCTCCAGACAAAAAAAAATAAGTATAACATTCTAATGGGCAATAACTCTAATTTGAATGAAGAGTTATGGTTCTTACACTTCCCACTCATTGCCCTCTATTATTGCGCGAAGTTTCATTCCAGTCCCATTAGTAGTTCCAAATTATGCTATGGGCAATAAAAGAGAGACAGAGGGACTGGTGAAAGGACTGGCGGACAAAGTGTTGAAAATATGATCCACCGAATTTTCTAGGGATTTTGAACATGATGTATGTGTGATCTGTAATCAAAATAGGTTTTGGTTTAAAATAATTTCTAGTTACATGAGTATCAACTTACATGTCATCTCAAAAATCCATATGTATACCACTGCCATTTCATTGAAGGCTGGAAAAGATGCTGATGCCCGAGTCTGGGCACCGACACTGCAACACACCTTATAAACAAACTGTCCGCAGTGGTATACTGAAAATATCAGTTAAAAAGCAATAACTTCCAGCAAACTGATTTGTAATAGTTGTTTATAGTATTTTTGTAAAAACACACGTATACATTTCATGCATTTGGTTTGAAATTAAAACTCAACAGCATGTTATTTCTGAATGCAAACCTTCATGGGTTAATTTTATATCATTTGTTAAAACTCTATCATAAACAAGAGCACCGCTTTCGTTGTTGTAAACCTAGAACTTTGATAATTATTAGCCACAATCAATTGTAAAAGGCAAGGTTAAGTTTCGGGTTAAACTTTTTTCCAAAGGGGAATAATTCAAACACGAGGGCCAAGATGGCCCTATATCGATCACCTGAGTACTCGCCCATTATCAAACCTCCAAATCTCATGGTCATATACAATCTGTGCAAGATCGTTCAAGAAATGTGGCCTCTGTTGTGTTAAAAACATTGACATAAAGACACTGACACAGTTTGGTAAAGATCAAATGCAAAATGAAGGTGGTAGAGTGTAACCCCTGGGGCATGGCCAAATGTGACCCCAGGGCTATGTGTAATATATGAGAGCTGTGTGCCTTGTGGTTTCAGAGAAGGAGATTTTTTAAGTTTTTTCCTATACCAGTCTATGTAAAATATGTGCCCCTAGGGTCACCATTTGAACAAACTTGGTGGAGGACCATAAGCTTATAGCAAATGCAAAATATTAAACCTCTGGCTCTTGCAGTTTAAGAGATTTTTTTAAGTTTTTCCCTATACAAGTCTATGTAAAACTTTGACCCCCAGGGCGGGCCAAATTTATGTGACCAAGGGTCACCATTTAAACAAACTTGGTAAAGGGCCATAATCTTATAGTAAATGCAAAATATTAAACTCTGGCTCTTGTAGTTTTAGAGAAGAAGAATTTTGATTTTTTTCCTATATAAGTCTATGTAAAACTGTGATCCCGGGGCTGGACCAAATTTGAACAAACTTGGTAGAGGACCATTAGCTTATAGCAAATGCAAAATATTAAACACCTGGCTCAAGCAGTTTCAGAGAAGAAGATTTTTTAAGTTTTCCCTATACACATGTGACCCCTGGAGCGGGGCCAAATGTGACCCCAGGGTCACCATTTGAACAAATTTGGTAAAGGACCATAATCTTATAGTAATGCAAAATATTAAACCTCTGGCTCATTCAGTTTCAGAGAAGATTTACTTTTTTCTTATATAAGTTTATGTAAACCTGTGGCCCCGGAGTGGGGCCAAATTTGACCCCAGGGTCACCATTTGAACAAACTTAGTAGAGGACCATAAGCTGATGCTACATGTAATACATGAGAGCTCTGTGCCTTGTGGTTTTAGAGAAGAAGACTTTTTAAGGATGTTGCGATGACCTAATTTTAACAAATCTAATAAGCATTCATCCATGTGAAGTTTGGTCAAAATTGGCCCTCGCCTTGACCTCAGGTGATCTAAAAATCTACCACTCAGCTATTTCACCTGTTCTCTCATGTTAAATCGCTCAACGCCTATATATATACGGTACCACTGAATTATGTTGTGCGCTGCTTTTTTTTATTTTATAGAATTCCACATTATTTTTTTTTCATTCATTTTATTCTTTTCATTATTTATCAGTTTTTCATTCTTCATCTTTATTCAGATCTGTTTTCTTTATATCAACATAAATAACTGTTAACAATGGTTTATGCCAATTAATTAAATCATTATTTATGATACATCAATTGCTTCTATGTGTATCGATTTGGCTGATTTAATCATCGAGATGGCCGCAGCCCATCAAGGTGTTTAAATCAACCAATGAGATGAGACCATACTCTATTTGTTTTGTAGCATGTTCATTTCACCAGTCTGCCATACTCTAACTTCTGATAACTGGTAGTTAGAGTACACAAGTCATTCTGACGAGTTTTATTTTCAATTAAATGATTTACAACTGTGCACATACAAAAGAATATGTCAGCGACTCTGCTACAAGTCTATTTATTTTGTTAATTAACAAACTAGTAAGCAAAATCTCCTCTCTAATCTACCTTTCGACATTTACAGATCAATATAAAAAAATTGTTTGTGACTTCCCATAAATTTACCCCGAAGATATTCGCTTGTTGCGGGCATATTCGACACTTACATGTGGTCAAATACGTCCGCGGACAAATTGGCATGTTGCGGACACCTCTGTTAGCTTTAAATATAGTATTTTTGTAATATAATCAACAATTAGAAGGCAAATACAATTTGATTTAAACATTTCAAATATTAATTAACAATGATTTGCAAAAATGAAAGTAATGTAGAAGAACTATTGGGATGCTTTTAGTCTTTAAAAAATCAAGATTACCTTGTGCCTCTTTAGCATATTCATAACTTTCACATGACATCATGAAAATAATTTGACCAATCAGTGATCAATAAAATAAAAGACCTCCACATTCTGGTAGGGGGTAAACTCGGTGTTTATCGTTGGTGCTCAACTGACTTTAGCTCTTTATAAAACTTGTTTGTAGTGATTATTGTATTAAAAGCTTTATTTTTTGTGTACATCTATGTATCTTCTTTTTGTGTTGCCCGATTTTAAAACACTAATATGGATACATTTAATTTAAATCATGGTCTAATGTTTTCATATTTCATATAGAGATTGAGGATAAAGTCCGAGTAAAACCCTTTATTTTCACCTACTGAATATCTCAACCTACCGGAAGTTGATCGGATGTGAAAGGTATGAATGAACACTTAAATAAAATATATTACTGGAGCCTCAAATCAATACTATGAAAATTAAATTAAAATTCACCAAAACTAATAAACGTTTGAATGTGGTTTAAATGATACTTGACTGGCTTTTATCATGCCCAAATTTAAGTCTAACCAGATGTAATCAATTTATAAATTGCTGGCAGTCAAAACAGAGCAGGAGAAGTCATTAACTAAGTATTACATGACCCACTTTTTTAGAGAACCATAAAATCTTTAATCCAATATATCCACAAAGGAAGTGGAACACTATATGGCTGTTTATTGGGGGTCATTAAATAATTAACACCCCAGCAATCACATAATTGACACCTTACATATATCAAACAGGATGTATCACAGTATAGGATCCTGTCTGATCAAACTGTGTAACAAACAAACAAACAGAGAGTATTTCTTATAGGTCTATTAATTACACTAAAACAAGTAAAATGCATAATTATTAACGTTATGTCTCTAATCCCATTTTCAATATTTTCAGGTATATGTATGAACTGAGTGAATAAAATAACTAATTTGCATTTGAAAATTTCAAGATAAAATTTATAATCATGAATTAAATTCAGAAATTTACTGTTTTTTGAACATATCAAAATTATGTAATCTTTAATACTGGTACTTTCCTCATACTTATATTAAACTTAATCAAGCATTACAATTAGCACATCCATTCATTTTATTATTCCAGTATTGTTCTGACGTTAAAATCATCTTGTAATTAAATAAAATGTAATAAAATATAGTGTTTTCAAATTTTCTTTAGTTATAATTTTACTATTGCATGTGTTTAATATAATCAACAATTCTGTGAATTTATATTCCCCGTCAAAGTATGTTAAAGAGACATGGAAATCTTGAAGTATTTATCAATTATAATTAGCATCTCAATTTATTAATCAAGTATCGTTTTTAACTTTAAACCTGCTTCATATATAAATTAAATAAAAATATAAAAAAATTGGAGTTTGAAAATCTCACAGGTTTTAACATAATCAACATTTAGTAATTTTTATAAATTTGCAAACAGAATTTGTATTCAATTGTTCAAATAATTATTTGAAATATGGATGTAAAAAAATTGAATTGAATTGGGATTTTATAGTCGCACCAACAGCTAAGGTCATATGTCGACTTTCCAGCTTCCATTGGTGGAGGAAGACCCCAGATGCCCCTCCAACCAGGCGGTTGGTTACCTGGGTAGAACCACCGACGTTCCGCAAGCCATGAGAGCTGGCAGGGCCGTCACTCTGTTTTGGGGGACTGCGACCCACACCCTTGGGTGGGGGAATTTTAGCGCGATTTTACAGGAAAGGTGGAATTATTTTGAGGCCATAATTTTGATTATAATCATTGTTTTAAATAGCCTACATGTTTTATTTATATTAAATACAAAAAAAAAAAAAAAAAAATTCATCAATAGGTATAACACTGCTGTTAGATTTGGAAAAAAATAAGGTACGACAATAAATTCGCCGTACATGGAAGAAACGGGACACAGCCTACAAATTTCATACTCAATATTTTACGTACCAGAAGTTTTGTTTTTATTTATTTTTTTCGAGTGGGATGTTTGGTCAAAATTAGCCAAGCGGTTTCTGAGGAGAAGTTGTTTGAAGAAAAGTTAACAACGACGGACGAAGAGTGATCCCAATATAGCCTTCGGCTCAGGTGATCTAATAAAAAGGTCAATGATGCTTAAATGAAAGTTTGTAAACATTTTAGTAACTAACAAGAAATGTCACAGTAAGTGACAAATGCCCCCGAAGTGACCTGTAAGTGTGACCTTGACCTTGGAGCAATATGAAACCAACAGATATATTTAAAAATATTTAAAAAAAAAAAATCAAACAAACAATAAAAATCAAATAAAATAAAATTTAAAAAAAAATTAAAAAATAAATAAAAATTAAAATAAATAGAAAAAAAAAATTAAAAAAATTAAATATTTTTGTCGCGACACGACTTCTTGTGGTGAGCAATTGTGCGAAGTCATTTGAAAATCCGTTGATTATTGTCCGAGTTATGAAGCGGAGACGATTGTATAGACGAACAGATTTTGAACTTTGATCTCTAAGTGTGACCTTCACCTTGGAGCCAAGGACCTGGATTTTGTGCGCGACACGTCATCTTGTTGTGGTGAGCAATTGTGCGAAGTTATTTGAAAATCCATCCATTATTGTCAGAGTTATGAAGCGGACACGAGTGTACAGACGAACGGATTTTGACCTTTGATCTCTAAGTGTGACCTTGATCTTGGAGCCACGGACCTGGATTTTGTGCGCGACACGTCGTCTTTTTTTGGTGAGCAATTGTGCGAAGTTATTTGAAAATCCATCCATTATTGTTAGAGTTATGAAGCGGACACGAGTGTACAGACGCGGATTTTGACCTTTGATCTCTAAGTGTGACCTTGACCTTTGAGCCACGGACCTGGATTTTGTTCTCGACACATCGTCTTGTTGTGGTGAGCAATTGTGCGAAGTTATTTGAAAATCCATCCATTATTGTCAGAGTTATGAAGCGGACACGAGTGTACAGACGAACGGACAGACAGTGCGATTACTATATATGCCACCCTTAAAAACATAAAAACAATCGAGTTTGCTGTTTGCTGAGATGACAAGTGCATAAAATTGTTTAAAAATCTTGATTTTTTTAAAAACTCACGGTGTCCCCTTAGTTTTTCTCTTAACTTGCATTTGTTCAATCATTAATATTAATTGTTAGAATTATAAAGTTCAAAGCAAATTGATTTTACATTTTACTAACTCTTTATAATATTGCACCAATAATATATTTGAAAATTCAGTAAAATAGTGAAGAAAATTGAAATCACAGTGTTTTTTTTAATTATATGCAAGCAGTTTTAAAGTCAAAATGACGCAGGATAACTAAATCGAGGAGCACATTTTAATATTTGAATAAAACTCAAGATTGCCATGTGTCCCTTTAAATATCAGATAAAAAAACTCAGGAGTATCCATGAGAAATTTGAGTAAAATTGGCCAAGTAGTTTCTGAGAAAGAGCTGCTTAGGGACACCAATGCCCAAGCCGCTAGACGAAATTTGCCTATTAAGTTTCATGAGAGTGGGTGTTATTGTTTCGGAGTTATCGTCAAGAATGCATATTTCCATATAAGGTCATGGCGACCTGGACCTTTGACCCCCCAAAAAATTAGGGTTCCTCCTCTTACTAAGGGCAATGTACAGTTCATGATTGTGAGTGTTATAGTTTCAGAGTTACTGTCCGGAATGAGCAATTGTTTACGAACAGGCAGACATATAAAAAGTAGACAATAATCAAATCAGTAATATTTTAAGTTTTAGTAAGACAAAGGTTGGACCTAAACCCCATTATTTTTACAAGACTCTGTTAGTAAAATATCAGTAAAGACAAGATTGCTGGACAGACATAATGAGACATCATGCAATGCATAAGAACCAGCTAATGCATTATATACTTGCTCATTAGTCCATAATCTGAACCACACCGTAATTGAATGCTGTTTAACAGCTCATCAACACAGTATAGTTATTTAGAGCCGCCCTAGACAGAGGAATCCGGGAACCTGCCCTACTCTTATTATCGAACAGATTCCTATGGTTCTTTAACATGCTCGAAGGATAGATCGGTTTACGTCCCCATCTGACGGACGAGGCTAAGGGAAAGTGTCTTGCCCAAGAACACACCGACGGAACTCAGTGGCACCACGGAGTATGGTGAACCCAGGGCCTCCGGTTACCACACCGCAAGTAAAACAAGTTGAATTTGAGGTCAAAATGTTCTAGTTCTGAAACCAAATAGAAAGGAGTGCTAGTTATTTGTGAGCATCTACTTACCAGTACATGTCATCTTCAAAAATCCATATGTATATCATGGCCATTCATCACAGCCTGGAAAAGATGTTAATGCTCGAGTCTGGGCACCGACACTGTGACAATTTGTATTAGCAAACTGCGCGCATGGGTATACTGAAAACAGCATTAAAAACAATGCAATTTAAAGCCAAACTAATTTGTCATAGTCGTTAATAGTATTGTTGTAAAACACAAATATGCTTTACGTTATTTCTTGATGCAAGCCATTGTGGGTTAAAATTCAATTATTAAATTGTTATTATTAAACAAGAGGTAAATGATTTTCAAGCTATACTGATAGGTTTTGATAGCTATATCAGCATTTCTGTAAAGTTTTATAAAAATCTGTCAAGTAGTTTCAAAGTAGTAACAAAGATGGCCACTAGCGGCCATGTTTAATGTCGGTCGAATCAAAATAATCTTCGACAAGGATCAACATCATGTCAAGCTGATCAGTTTAGAAAAAGTCCCATATCAATATCACTTATAGTTTTCAAGAAGTAGTCGCTAAAACCTTGTTTTTAAAAAAAAATATTTTTAGCCAAGGGGCCGTGTTGAATTTCCGGCCGACCTAAATTTTTCTGGGATCAATTAGACATCAAGAGCAACATTCCTGTGAAGTTTCATGAAAATCCGTCAAGTAGTTTCAGAGGAGTAGTCGCTACAAGTTTCTACTATATAACTCTTATGTAAACAAACAAAGATGGCCACTGGTGGCCATGTTTAATGTCAAATCCAAATAAATTTTGACAAGGATCAACATCATGTCATGCTGATCATTTTAGAAAAAGTCCCATATCAATATTATTTACAGTTTTCAAGAAGTAGTCACTATAAACTTGTTTTTAAAAATCTATTTTTAGACGTGGCGGCCCTCTTGAATTTCCGGCCAACCTGAAATTTTGGTAAGATCAACTAGACATCAAGAGCAACATTCCTGTGAATTTTCAGAGGAGTATTCGCTACAAATATTTGATATATAAACTCTATGCAGACATGTTTAATGTCGAATCAAAATAATTTTCGACTCGTTTTAAAAACAGTTCCATATCAATATTATTTAAAGTTTTTAAGAAAAAGACGCTACAAAAAAATTTGACAGACAGACGACTAGGA
Organism: Cyrtodaria siliqua; assembly: GCA_037043455.1. Classification (NCBI taxonomy): domain Eukaryota; kingdom Metazoa; phylum Mollusca; class Bivalvia; order Adapedonta; family Hiatellidae; genus Cyrtodaria; species Cyrtodaria siliqua. The sequence continues at coordinate 125,325 of JAWPHD010003101.1, forward strand.
CGCCGCACCATGGCATAAGCTCTGCTGATCTTTGATCAGTACAGCTATTAACATATAAAGATGCAGTTTTATTCAATATATTTATTATAGTCTGTCTATTTGTAGATCAGTTAAAAATTACTGGTTCTGCTTAGTTTTTAGTCTGTTTTGTACTGAAAATTACCTCTCACAATGGACCATGTCACACGATACATACAGCAATGAAAAGTGTTATTCTTTGAATGCCCGTCAGCCTGCAACCAAATTACTTTCTTGCAAAGTGTTTTACGGTTTTGCATTCTTATTTGAACCCTTAAGCATAGCTTTAAATCTTGTCCTTGCTGCTATAGTTTAATATGACCAAAAGTGCAAGTGACTGTCGGAAAAATGTGCTATCAATAATGTAAATATAGATCCCTAACGCTCATAAACATTGACTGCACATGTATGTGTGATTTTAGGGTTCAGCTACTACTAGCCAACCTATACCTGGGTGTAATTTTTGGTTTTCAGACACTTCCCGCGATTGGAAATAATGTCCATTAAAATGGTACAAACAATTAGCGGGTCTCTCTTTTTTAATTGTTCTCATCGCTTGCAGTCCACGCCAAAAAACATCGGCAAATTTACTATTGTTTTGCATAACAAATTGGCGGTAAATGCTCAGTGAACCCGTACCAATATTACAGGGAAAAAATGAGAAACAGAACCAGATAGAAACTGTAAATAACTGGTGACGCGGTTTCATACAATCAATAAAGCGGTCTCGTGAAAACAGAACCAAAGAGAGAAAACTGTAAATAACTGGTGACGCGGTTTCATACAATCAGTAAAGCTGTCTCCTGAAAAGTATGCTGTGCACCACAAAAACTCTGATTGGCAAAAATAAGCTACAAAGATACGCATCGTTTCAAAAGAAATAGCGTACCTGGAAAATTACGTCCGTATATGGTATGGAGTGAATTAAAATAAAATGAAGACTCTGAAATATCACGTAATTTACATGGATGCGCAGTCTATCTGGAGCACTGCAGAGCTAGAATCCCCTTTATAAAGTAGGTAGAGTATGTGGCACAACTCCATATGCAGGTTTCTGAAGACATCACGCAATGCCTGAATAAACAACTAATTTAAGCCTTATATACCACACATGCATACATAAAACTCACCAAAGAAAAGAATATCATGCCGATCTAGTCATGTTCCCTCTGACATGTTTAATGTTTTTCTCTCGAAATAGCTTGCCGTCATCTGTAATCTGGTTCCATATTTCCAAGTTTATCAATTTTCTTTGGTGAGTTTATGGTATGGTATAATTCAGGGTTCAGTCAATTAAAATCCAGTTATTGTTATTTAAGCAGGTATTGGGTGATGTCTTCAGAGTTTATATGCAGTGCTCCAGATAAGCTTTCAGCACAATGTATGCATGTTTTTGTTTTTTTTACGTATTTACATTTACAAATTACAAACTTATGCGTATTTTTGTAAACAAGTTTTATAAACAAGTTTTGTAAAAGGTATACTCTGTAAAAAAAGTTTTCAACCATGGCAGTGTTCGAACCCTTACAATGATCTCTGAACCTTGACATTTGACCATAACCCTTATTATCTCAGTTGATAATTCACAATAGACCAACAATCGACAATAATTATCGTTTACAATGGAAGTTTGCGAAAAAATAATAATCTTTTTATTGGTTACTCGAATGTGTGTTCGCGATATTTTTTTAAAATCAAATCTTGTTTGGAATTTAATGTTTCTGGTACCAAATTAACCGGGTAGGGTAGACCTTGGTTACTAAAAAAAGATACTTAAATTCTGTCCACTAGTTTTATTTTCATATGACTCTATATACCCTGGTCCAAAACCTTTTTCACCGAGTATATATTCATTAGTCATTACCATAAAAAACATTGCATATTTCATCTCCCTCTTTAAAAAATAAAAGAAAGAAGCAATGTTGAATGAATATATATTTAAGGGCATTATTGATTAATTTGTGTCAAATAGCTGACAAAAAAAGGCAATTTCTATTTTCTTGCAAGCATCTAACGAAACGTAAGTAAAATTCTGCACTTGACTGTCATTCAGTACCTCAAACTTCAATAAGCATCCACTGAGTATGGTTGGGCGCACTCTACTTTTCTAAGCTATTAAGTTGTGTGTACGTGGGTATTCGGTTCTCCATATTTATCGGCGATTATATCATAGGTTATTAGATTTGTATGGCTAAATATTACTTGGAACGAGTTGTTTTGGCAAAGGACGACGAGTCCTGCGCCAAAACAACGAGTTCCAAGTAATATTTAGCCATACAAATTCAATAACCTTTTTATTGCATACTTTCATATTGTTTTCGATCAATGTTAATTGTATGACTATTACTTTTCGTTGTATTTGTGTTATTTTTATAGCTTTTGATGGAATTCCCATCTTGTCATTCAGTTTCATTTTGTGTGGATGATTCGTTTGCGCAAAAACGACGTCGGATGACGTCATTAAAAACATCAAGCGATTTTCTAAAGTTTGTTTACCATTTGATAACGTTAAAAACAGTGGGTGAGTGACCATTTCAATTATTTTATCAATTTCTGCCATAAAAGGTTGAAAAAAAAACACGTATTTTTTTGTTGACACTATACCAAGGATTCCGTTATTTTTATATGAAAGTAGTTCCTTATTTCTATTTCGCGGCTCTTAGCAAGCACGAGCAAAAGTTCCGGTGCAATATCAATGTGTGCAATATCGTAGAATATTGCACACTTAGCTCAATGCAAACTAAACGGGACAATATGAAACTAAGTATACAATAAATATATATATGCGTCTTATCTGGAGCACTGTATGAGCAACCACTCTTCCGGGGAATGTTTACGGACGTGAATCAAGCTGACACAGAAGCAACGAGTATTGGCTGCACATTGTTCTGCTTGCACACAGGACCGACACATCCCCTCCGAAGGCTGGCATACTTTCACACCGAAGGCTGGCATACTTTCAGAGTACCTTGCTCAAGTAAGATACTACCACACACACTGACATGATACAAAGACCCTGTTAGAGATTGCTTATCTGGAAGGAAAGCATCAAAGGTTTCGGGGGCATATAGTAATCGTACCGTCCGTCCGTCATTCCGCAGTTTGTGTCCGGACTGTAACTTCAGAACCCCCTGCATGGATTTTTAATTAACTTGGCACAAGTGATCACCATAACAAGACGATGTGTCGCACGCAAATCCCAGATCCGTACATTAAAGGTCAAGGTCACACTTTAAGTTCATAGGTCAAAAACAGGTACGCAATTTCGTGTCCGGACCGTAACGTCACAACCCCTGCAGGAATTTTTAATTAACTTGGCACAAGTGATCACCATAACAAGACGATCTGTCGTGCGCAAAACCCAGGTCCGTACCTCAAGGTCAAGGTCACACTTGAACTTCATAGGTCAAAAACAGGTACGCAATTTCGTGTCCGGACCGTAACGTCACAACCCCTGCAGGGATTTTTAAATAACATGGTACAAGTGATCACCATTATAACAAGACAATGTGTCGCGCGCAAAACCCAGGTCGGTACCTCAAAGGTCAAGGTCACACTTGAAGTTATTAGGTCAAAAACAGGTACGCAATTTCGTATCCGGACCGTTATGTCACAACCCCTGCAGGGATTTTTAAATAACTTGGCACAAGTGATCACTTGGAGGTCAAAAGTCAAACTGTGTCCGGTCATTCATGGACGGATTTTCAAATAACTTGGCACAAATGCTCACCACAACCAAACAATGTGTCGCGCACAAAATCCAGGTCCGTGGCTCCAAGGTCAAGGTCATACTTAGAGGTCAAATGTGACTTTGGGGGTATTTCTCACTAACAGTGCTATTTCTTGTTTACTAATATTTCTGCACCGATATCCACAGACATATTAATACATTTGTTATTAGGTCTGTGCAATATCAGACTAATATCGCCATGTTTTGTTGTTGCATAGACTGCTTAACTGCACATATTTTGTGTTGACGCCACATTTGTGTAATGTAGCCTCATTTGTATACCTTTACCCACTAGAATATGCAGGGTTCAAATTTAAAACTTATTTACTTGCTAAATTTGCAGATTGCAAGTAGGAAACATAAGTACTTGATAAATTGTTCAAGTAATAAAAGAAAACTACCTTACTAGGTCTCAGTCTACATGTATTCACTGAACATATTTATCTAACATGGTTAAATAGGTGGATATAAGTAAGTATAATTATACATTATTACATTCCTGCATCTAGCTGAATGTGAAATTGTCATTATTTACAGGTATAGCAATCCTTTTAAAATGAAACAAGGTTTCAAATTATATTAATGCAAGTACCTTAATTAAAATAGCAAGTAGAAAACCTTTGCACCTGCTTTTTTATAGCAAGTGGCTAAAAATGTAAGTCAGAATATGCCAGGCGTGCAGCGTGCAATACTCATTTACTCACGTGAGTAAGCTTTTCAAACGAAGGCTCAAAAAATAAAAAATCGAAATACACAATAAAAAGATGAGCCTAAAATGCACCAGAAGTCATGTACAGCGTAATGAGTACACAAATATTTATCTGACATAGTGTGTGCAGTTTAATTCTATTCAGTTATTTTGTTAGAGTAATTCTCTTCTAAAGTTGAAACGCTTCCGAGTGCTTCGTCAACTGTATCAGTTTATGTGTTAATGAGCAAATTCTGCCTTTAAATTTGATCACTGATATGTGTTTTATCATTTCTGAGAATTTAATTTATCATGTTTCTAGTCATTGAATTACCAATGTTTTTTCTTTGTATGGTGTTTTACGTCCTTTTCAACGAATTAACAATGAACTTGGACTGTAATAAAGTCCTGAATAAACGTAAAGATTGTGCACATTATCGAGAATACTACTATAAAACATGTTTAAAATTTTGACTTGTAAGTGGAAATCCAAGCATCACAACATTTGATTTTGAAATGCCCACTTCACTTTGTTGTGGGACATTAAAAGGTTGCACATTTCAAATTAAATCAATTTTGTGCATAGGTGCATGTACAGCAGTAATTGAGTTTAGGGTTATATTACTACAGGCACACATTTTATACCCGTTCCAGTTCTTAGAAAAGGGTTTAAAAAATCACGGAGCCAGTGTGCTTGCCAACTAATTTTTGTGTCCTCGATAGATCAGATTTTCTTGCATACCGGACAAGGATATCCGTCATTTTACAGAGGCTAGATATTTCCATCTCACCCTAGGGTCGAGATAAAATTCATGCGTGCCAACATCTGGTATACCGAAAAACATGCAAAACGATAGTAGCTGGCGGCTTCAATGCACAACATGTCTCTGATTTGCAAGAAAAAGAATCTATCATGTGTATTCAGTTCAAATAGGGAATTCCAACCCTCGGTATAAGTGTTTTAAGCCTCGGTTCCGATAAAAATACGTATACCAAGGGTTGGAATTCCCTATCTTCATCGGATACCCATGAAAGATTCTTATAATAAAGCACTACTAGCAGGGTTGTCTCTAATAGCCCGTAACCGGCTATATTCGCCGTCTGTTTTGAATGTGGAGCTGGCGGTAAACAATTTTTATTTATATTTTTTTTAATCAGTATAAAATATTTTGAAATTATTTCATCATCTGAAAGAATCATGAAATAACTAAAAATCCTGACCTTAATTAGCACCAAAAACATGAGATTGCATGAGACCTCATGCTTATTCGCGGGGAAGAATGCACGTCTATAAACGTCTAGACACTTTTTTATATACGCGGTCTAGGTTGCATCTATAAAAGTCTGTATGTAAAAAAAGCACACAAAGATGTCAACCGTTTCACAACACAGTTAATTTTACATAGCTCTGCATGTGTAGCAGGACCCCTCTGGACCTGACTGTAGAACTTGATGAATTTTCTTAAACATGTTAAAAATATTTTCTTTGTGAAACTTGATGTCTGTTGCACGAAAAATAATGAACGAGACAGATTTGTTCACCACAAGTTATATTTGGGGGATTATACGCCACGGGATATCTTTTAGAAAGTTTCACACACTGGCAGTGATTCCAATGAATAAATAAAAATTCAGAGACAAATTTCAATCGGATGCCATGATCAGGTTATTATGTCAGAACAGACTTCAGTACAGTACATGTACTGGTACAATACAGTACATGTACTGGTATGGTAAATGGCAAGATCGATGAATAACAAATCCTTTACCAAACGTTCCGAACGATAGCATGATACAAATATAGTGACAGTGTGATAAACGACAATATTATGTTATTTTTCCTTTTTGGCGAGCATCATATGCAGCAATATTGAACATCAGATAATAAAAAAGCAAATTTACAAGATATTTACTACAGGTGCCCCACCCACCAACTCGGCAAAGCCAACTGCCTCGCATTTAATTTTATCACACCTTCATAACCTGGAAGTATTCTAAACATATAAATCAACATAAAACAAGTCGTTGTACCACACATATTCAACGGACAGTTACCATCTTCCTACCATTGGTCGTCTTATGATGATTTGCTACACCCATCCGAGTCTGCTACTCAAAACGCCATTTTGTGAAGGCTGCTTCACTGCGCATGTCCCTTCTCTTTGTAGCGTTGACGATTCTTTTCACCAAGTACCCTAACCTAAGGCTATTTACAGTTTCTGGTAATACCATTCTATAAATCTTATTATTGAATTAATAATAAAGGAAAGATTGCAACGGCCTCAGTACTATTAAACAGGGTTAAAAGATCGTTCTACATGGACTTTTCAGATCCTACAGTATTCTGAAATCCGAACATCACGATTTGTGATTTTTAACATACTCTGTTTATTCCAGAAGCTTTTTATTTATAAAACCAAACATGTTTGAACTAAAATAACGAAAACAAGCATTTGTATGTGTTTTTATTTGATAAAATACAATAAATAAGAATATTCGTAAATGGCCCCTCCGTTTCGGAATTCGTAATTGGTTGGTTCTTCGCAAACGGCGTATAACATGCATACATATTTCATACATAAAACATGAATTGTAAACACCATTCTAAAAGAATTATAGTAGACGATATAATTGCACATTAACATGTAACATTCAATAATTCATATCAAAGCATAATTACCAATACTACATTTAATGTGATAAGAATTGGAGAACTACTGTTAATCACCCTTATGAGTATCAAAGTTTAAAATGCCATTAAAATGAGTTTGAGTAATTTACAAACTGTGAAATTTGTAAATAAACACCCGGTGAGAATTCACCTAATAAGCGCAATTAAAGAAATACTAGAAGATTTGTGATCCGTTATCACATCAGATCAGACCTGTTATGAACTGATTAACAATAACTGTCCAACAATAAATAAAACACAGTACATATATGTCGTCTAATTAAATCAATGTAACACTATTTATACAGATAAGAATTTCTAGTTTGTAAAATCCCGTTTGGCACACACTCTTACCATTCTCTGGGTTGGAAAACAATATTTCATTGTTTTCTAAATCTTTTAAAGTATTAAAATCAGGACGAATCGTACAAGCTTTGCTAACCAAATGCTCTTTGACATCATTATAAAAAAAACTGAACTTAGCGGTAGCCCTATTGTCAACCCTTTTGTGTTTGTGATGTCGTTTGCATTTTTTATTACTTTTGTCTTTTCGTTTGTCTGTTTGCGTGTTTGTTTTTGTGTTTTGTGGTTGACTGTCGTCCTTGAATGCTGCTTTCCCTGTCCGATATTTTTATCCCTTTTTTAAGAATAGCATTAATTTCATCCTCAACACCTGTCTTACATAGTGGGCATACACGATCGTTTTCTTTAATGCGTTCATATCGCCCTGTCTCTAATTGTAAAGGTGCAACACCGGATCTTGCAAATGCGGACCGATGATGCAAATGTAGTAGGGTCGAATATCTGGAACCTTACATGAATAATTAATAAAGTATACATTGCTCCAGCATGTTGTTTTTGATATATTATCCGTTTCAATCTAAGAGAAGTAATCTATGTTTTACCAGTTAGTCAGTCAGTCAGTTCTTGTCCTATAGACACGTATATGTCCATTATCCGATAATCATTGTCTAGTATATATATATTTAAATTGAAATGCTTCGTTGCATTTGCCATTTATAGACGCTTCATATTATATATTTTGTGATAAATATATGATATATCTACGATATATGCTTTCAGGCTAGCTGAGTAATTTGATCATTGTTTGTACCCTGAATCTCGGTTTATGTAATTAGCCTAATACACAGTTATTAATATATTACTAAGGAACCATTTCATAACATTTCGCATTGTGTGTATGAATATAAATATTGCCTTCATGTATGTGTTTATATAATTATATTTGTCAATGCATTCGTAGCATTTGCCATTTACGCCTGTTGACGTATGACGGTTTCATAAATTTTGTGATAAATATATGATATATCTATGATATATGCCTTCAGTTCTCCTTTCGGTATCCATTCAGAGAAAGTCGTACCCCTTCCCCATGTATAAAAGCAAATAGTGTTGACACGCAATATCTTGTCGGCACAATCAAACTCCACCGACTGAGCCTGCTGTGACACAAAGGTAATATAATTTTGCAATAATTCTCAGTACAATACTCTGACTTAAACACTTTATATGTTCTTAACTTGTTACGACCGTTGTTATTTAGACCTGTAACTCTATGTATGCATAGTTTCCATTCCTCTACATGTTTATTCATCATAAAGTCAACTACAGAAACAATAAATACATTTTTGGATGGTTTGTTATTCATATCAGTAAATCGAGAATCAATACTGTCAAGACTGCTTTTAACGCTATAACACCAGATTTTACACGATCTATTAGCCTTATGTAATAATGCGCTTGTTAAATCTTACATTATTCGTATGGACATTGCGGTACCAAAGGTTGCAAATGCATTTCCACTGTTTAATAAAAGCTGGTTGCCAGCCCATGTCACCGTAAATAGCATCGGTTGGTGTATACTTTTCCTACCTAAGAGAAACCGCATAGCCCTGTTTTGTACAGCATTAATACATGAATATGATTTGTGGACCATACTAATGAGTCATATAGCTCAGTGAAAACATCACATGGCATACCGCCTAGACTCTTATACTTGGCAATTAACAGACCCAGAGCACGACTTGCACTTTGAGCTACTACTTTTGCTGTAACGTTATAATCTAATGTTCTGTTAATACTTTTCCAAGATAAACATGTTTATCAGTGATATCAATATTTTCTGATCCACAAGAAGAAACCGGACGTGGAAGTTGGACCTGGGTTTAAACTAATTTTGGTAGAACTTGTTACCCGACCCGTTTGTCGTTATAATACTTCTATTGTATATATGTGGATATTATCTTGTCTGTTTTCTATGTTAAAAAGCTTTGTGTCTCCTGCCTAAAGTATACATTTGGTTAAGAATGACACTTGATCATACCCCATCCATGTTGGATCTTTATTTTTTATAAAGATGGCGGACCAATATAGTCCTTAATGTATTCACGTAAAACGCCTCAACTGTTAGCGAGATCATATGTCTGTGATGAGATTAAACAAAGAACCTATTGCCAGATCCTCACAAAGCGCTTACCAACCCACAACATTTTACAGAGCTGTTCACAACCAAAGACTGGCCTAATATTCATCAAACTTTTGAGCACAAGAATCGAACTCAACTAAAAATCTCAATTTTTTTAATTCCATAAAAAACAACGTTTTTACAAACAAATTACTATATTTACTTACAGAAACGAGTAATTTTAAAGGTAATTTAACAGAAAATGTCTGAAAATCACAATTCTTACCCATATTTTGTGTTTATAGGGTTTGCAAAAAAAATAGATTTTGAGTCTGAGTCTGATTCTTGTGCTCAAAAGTTTGATGAACATTAGGCCTGAGCGCACAAACGGCTTATTTGCAACACTTTAAGTGAGAACTTGAAAAAATCAGTTCATATCAGACTAAAGTAATATCGTTATTGCATTTCTATACCATCATCACTTTGTTGGGACTACTTTCTTACCGTTATATAGAAAAGTCAAACACTTTTCCACTATTATTTTTCATTATTTTTGTATAGAATTAGTTATTTTCTGCACAAAAGTATATACGGTTGGCGTGTATATAATACTTTTGTTAAATGGGGTACATCAAGATTTACGGCTAAGACTGTTTGGTTATTTTTTTAAAAAACGCACTATGAAATAACCAATTTAAAACGTGAAATTGTTCAAGATATAGATGGAACATTTGTAGTTTACTATAATACACCGCAATCATCAATTATTTATTATAAATTACAACAAGTCATAAAGAAATCCGCAAGTTATAAAAAGTTGTCACGCGGAGCACCTCGGCGATATCTACACATGACGCTCGCGTTGCAATACAAGTCATTGCTCTTCAATTTAAATAGTTACACCATGGCGCGTAACCATGCATACGCTCCCTAGTCAGTGGACGTATTTACCACGTCTTTCCAGATATTAGAATATTACATAGTAATTTATAACCGATGCAAAGGAGAGTAAAACCATGCATATACTGAAACGCAAAAGAAACGCAACACGGGAATTTCCGCTATATATTGTATATACTGCACACTTAATTCCACATAATATTCCAAAGTAATCCCTAGATGTTTTGTAAAAAAAAATGTAGTCAACTAGAGAAAGGACACAACTGTGATGTTGTAGACGTTTTAATCACACTATACCTTGTAACAAGAACTTCATAAATGTTGAAGTTGCTCTTTGAAAAACTGAGCCAGTTCAGTAATGTATTTAACGTAAAGAGTTTGCAAAATGTTTCATCCTAAGTTTGCTCACATGCTTGAGCCAAACGCGTATTCTGCCAATAATGAAACTTTGAAGGAATACTATTTGCTGTATTATGTGTTGTTTTAGAATTTTTTCCGAAAGGAAAGGTCTTACGTAGCCATTTACCATTCGATTAACAGCAGCATATTGTACATACAATATATAGCGGAAATTCCCGTGTTGCATTTCTTTCGCGTTTCAGTATAGTTAGGAAGAGCTTCCTTCAGGTATTTTATTATATGTTCAGTGTAATTTCTTTCGGTGGTTTATGACTAATTTAGTTTATTTGTTATCGGTTTAATACATAGATGATCTTACACGAGTTCCCATTTCATATAAGATTTATGAAACTCGTTATGAAAAATTCATAACGAGTTTCATAAATCTTATATGGAATGGGAACGAGTTTAAGATTTTTTTATCACATAACATTGCAATCAAATTAGTAAAAAATAATTCAGATGGACATAGAACCGCCACGACGTCAGACACACTATAGGCTGCGTACAGCTAAATATAGCCTGGCTTAAGCCCCGCCTTTTGTTGTGTACGATTCAGTACATAAGTGAAAGTTCACAGAGGTCAGCAGATATAGGTTTGAAATATTCAATATGCATTTTCAGGAAGGATAAACTATAGGTAAAATAATCCCCATCAGCTAGGATCATTAAATTAAATAAAAAAAATATCTTTTCATGTTTTTGAAAATTTAACATCCATTGAAATTGCATGTCAATATTCAGTGCGGATTCAATAGTGTTTGTAAACACAAACATGTGCAAAGAGGTTGAGCTGGAAAAGTTGTCTTTTTCACACTTTCAAAGGCTTTTTGATGGAAATATCTATGAAATAAGGTAATTTAAAGAAAATCTGGTGTATAATTATGGAGATATTTGCTGACAGGTGCCACAGGAGGTCTATGGGAAAGTATTTAGTTTTCTGCAACCTTTAGCGCCAAAACTTCATAAAATATGTGACGTCGTAACGTCGCGTCTCACACATAACGTTGCGCATAAACGAGTTCCTGTTTTACCTCTTTACAAAATAGCAGTTTACGCCAACTTTTTAACAAACCAACAACAATGTTTTGTATAACGTGCATTATTTTTATAAGCTGTCATCAATAATAATTTTATGACTCAGATCTGGTGAATTTGTAATAAATAAAATAGTTTCAGTTAATAAACTTGCGTAGTGTTACAGGTTTAACTCAACCAATCAAAATCGTTCCAGGCTGTATTATACGTGTGTCATACAATAGCATATTAAATGGGTGTTCGACACTGCTTACAAGGGACGTTATGTGATAAAACAATGTATTTGAACAATTCTAAAAAATGATGTACTTCCTTTAACGTCTTCTGGACCTCTGAAATATGTCCGTTACCGTTCTTACGTTTATAATAATAATAATAGAGGGTAAAATAAGAATCGACATATTCCTGTCCGCCATATAATATTCTTCATTTCGGATCAATAATACTCGTGGTCGAGAGGACGATACGTTTGAAACCTTCTCGCCTCTCACCATTGCGGGTTCGAATCCCACTCACCAGGAGCTCGACTGGAAAAGGACGTTAAACCTCAAACACACAAACTGAACCAAACTCAGTATAGATCAGTATACATTAAGAAAACGTCTTGATGATCAAGATTTGCGTCCATTTCTGCTTCCATGGCCGATATTTCCTCTTCATTTAGAAATGGTTTCAAATATACAAACGTTTTGTTTCATTGAGCAGTGAAAAATCTTAAAGTTTAACAAGTACATATAATAATCTGAGTAAAAATTAGGTTACTTGAGTATAACAAGAAATCTGATATTTACAACACAATCATGCTTGTAAATAAACGGTTTTATGTCTTTGGACAATAGAAAGTACTCTCAAGCATGCGATAATTCAATCTTATCGCATGCCAGAGAGTACTTGCTATTGTCCAAAGTCGTATAATATATTCAATACAAGAAATTGAAAGTGTACTGATATTTCGTATAACGGCACTTTTCAAAAGTGTGCCGTTATACCAGATATCATACAAGGGGGCGCGGCTAGCGATTAAACAGTTATAGAATATCCAACTTAGTGTTACACGCATACATCATGAAAATATCTCGGCTTACGCCTCTATATATTTCATGATATATGCTCGTAACACCTCGCTGGACATTCTATGGCACTTTTAATTATTTTATAAAAAGAGTCGAGTATTATTTACTGGCCGCCATTAAACCCCAGGCCGATACTTCCTGTGCTGCAATGGGTGTGCCACATCTTTAAGTATGACTTAGGAACAAACGGATAAGCGGTAGAAGTAGTTTGTTCAACTGTGATATTATGCTTGAATTGTAATGTAATGTAAAAGCCGCAAAATAATAGTTGTATACGATTTCAAACTGTCGAATTATTTTGTGCGAAACAATTTGGGTACGAAACCAGTGTTAGACTGTAAACTAGAACGTTTATTATACTGCTTCACTGCGCATGTCCTGTTTTACAAACTCAAACAAACGGAACCTGTGTAGCAGTCTAGTACTGTTATCGCGCCATTTGGAACGAAACGACTTGGGTACGAAACTAATATTTTTTGTTTGTATGGTGTTTTACGTCATTTCCAACACAAGTAAGGTAATATATGTCGGTCCCTCCCCCACTCTCCCCCCCCCCCCCCCCCCCCCACACTTTTCCTGACCATAAAACTAGAACGAGGTCAGGCGACGACAACGGATGTCATGAATTAATGACGTGGTGGTTTCGAAGTAGAATACCGCTTAGAATATGCCGGTGCTGGTGAGAGGTGTTGCTTCCTACATTACCACTCATGAACAGACTCAATAAAACCGAATCTGCTGACGATACTTCCATTCCGTCTGCAGTAGTCCTAGGTCGTTTGAAGGTATCAAAGTATGCTAAAGATACTTCCCTTCCGTCTGCATTATTCTTTTGGTTGTGTTTATTGCGTCCAAATAATCTCCCTTATCAGTTTACAAAATAAACTAGCTGAGTTATGGGACCAAGAAGTTATAGCCAGGAAACGAAATACCTACTTAAATCTGTAAAAGCTCATATTGTCAATATATTAAATCCTATATATGACCCTAACCTTGAGTGAACGGACATTAATGTCGGTCAACAAAAGAAGTAAAAGCTGGAAACGGAACCGTGACAGACGTACATGCGAACGGAGTGCAATCGTATACCCACTCCGACCACAACCGGTAGTGGGCTAATCAACTTCACATTATTAATAACTTATGTAAGTAACGCATATATCAGAGAAATGACCAGAAAGCAAAGACATGACCAGACAGCAAAGACATGACCAGACAGCAAAGACCAGAAACACAGACTTTATAATCGACTCGAACGGCGGATTTGCGTAGACAACAATTTGTGTGAACTCAATTTCGCTAGCTATCCAGTCAACTAACGGCAAAATTACGCTACAAAACCGTTTATCAAAACTCTATCCAGGTGTTCATGTCATATAATAATGTGTATGTGCCGATTAAAAGTATAGGATGTTTTCGCGGCTTCTTAAAATACCAGTGATTGAATATCAACGCTCCAGTTTTGGAGTTTTGGGTGCTGCTTATAGCCGTTTATAGTGTGTCTATAGAGTTTGGATTTGTACAATATGTAAGTTATATATACCTCGTCGTCAGTAGGTTAGAAACGGTGTATGTACATATGTTGTAAAAGTTGGCTGTTGTTGGCGGGATAGCTACTTTAAGCCGATGCAGCAACTAATTTATGACTACACTTTATGGAATGTTTTATACAATTTAGCTCTGAATAGACAGACCTGTACTTTCAAAGTTTCAAAACAGTTCCTAAAAAATATAATACATTTCAAAATGTACCATCAAAATGACAAATTTCATTCTGTATTGAAAAAAAAACATCTGCGAATCTCTAATGTAACACGTAGTATCAAAAGGTATGAATCAACTCTAAATTCAAATGATCAAAACAATGACTCCAAAAACTAACCGTGGTTTCATCAACATTATAAATTAACGATTTTTTTTTTAATTTGTTATGTTGATCAAACTATTATTTGGAATGATATTCATGTTGGATTCATTGTTTTGACAATTTGGTAGATGTTAACTTTCAAACACGGATTTAAAAGTGTCCATTTTGACTTTACTGGCTTGGGGTATGTCCTCTTAACAGGTTGTGTATACACGTGAATTATTTCCGCATAGAGGGTTCAAATCGAAGTTGAGCATTCCCTATTAAATCTATCTGGTGGACAAATTTCCCAGACACCATACGTCGTGAAGAAGACATTGATATTTATATTGGTTGAAATTAAGTTTTAATGTATGTATAAAACATTGAACACTATTACAGTTAGCCTATGCAGATCAATACAAACATATACAGGTCAATACCAACATTTGCAGCTCAATACAAACATCAGAAATCACAAAACTTAAATAGTACAGTAAATCAAAATAACAGATGTGAGTTTCATCTATTATAAAGTAAATGAACATAACACATGTGAGTTTCATCTAACATCACTGTCTGTATAGTAAAATTAACATAACCGATATGAGATTCATCTAACGTCACTGTACAGTAAATCAACATAACACATGTTAGTTTCATCTAACATCACTGTCTGTACAAGTTCCATAGCCGCAACTGTAGATCACGGAAGTTATAACTACACTAGGACAGCGCCTTGCTGATCAAGATTTCCTTCCATTTCCGCCTTCCATGGCCGATATTTCCTCTTCATTTAAATATGGTTTCAAATATTCAAACGTTTGTTTCCATAGCAACTCTTGGTATTTCTCGTTTCTGTAAATACAAAATATTATATATAAAATATATTATACATAATATAGCACCTGTGTTGATCACGTGCATTGTTTTTGCGTATTAGAATATATATTGTTGCATCAGTAATATACTAATCAAATTTGTAAAGTACCCACCTATGAATATGTCAATAATATTTTCATTGTTTTGTGTATTTCATGCTTGATTGAAAATAAGGGTGAACTCCAAAATAGCAAGTTTCAATCGTCGGCTCTGACTTGCAGGAACACGTTTTGAAGCTTTCAAGTCGATGTGTTGAACTTTTTTTTAGAAATAAATAATAACACTTAATATACAACTCGGTACTTAGAAATGTGTTAAGTACTTTGAATTAGTGCAGTTTTTAGATGTTGCTAATTCTAAAATATGTCAACTAAAAATTTTTTGACATCATGTTTTTCTAGCATTACCTCCATCAATACGTTTAAAAAGAAAATTTTCAAATATTTCTACACAGAATTACAGCTACTTCAAATTCAAACGATATTCAGTTAAAAGAGAGGTCAATTAGCATATTTCATGTTTTCATATAAATAGAGGCTAGCTCTCAAAAGATGTAACAATTCAAACAATAAATAAATAATTTACAAACTATTGGTCAACACAAAATACTTATACAACTATTCTAAAATATATTTCAACTAAGAAAACTATACAAAATTAAGTAATTAGAAATTTTGTTCAGTGTATACCAATGATAGAATACAAAAACACTTGTAACTCCCAAGACTTGTAGTTTTTATACGTTACTTGAATTAAGATCAAATGCACAAATAATGTATTTAAACCTATGGTAGGGTGATAATTCTCAAAGTTATATAACGTTTTATTTAGACCGACCACAAACAATTGTTGGTTTACTGTTTCCCTACCTACCCACGAAAACAGGTCCGACCCAAAACTTTTTATAGCACTTTAACATTTGTTTTGTTGCTGCTACCTTCAGTATAAATTTTCTTTAATTTCTTAAGGTGTTTACTGCCCTCGGCATAAAAGAATCACCTTCCTACTTACCCATTTATGAAATCCTGGGTCGAGAAACAAATATGTTTTAAAGGATGGCCTTATGCAACAGGTATAAAGTCAGAATTATACTATTATTAAAAGAAGGTGTTATTTAAATTGTTGACGGTTATCCTTCCTGATTTAAGTTCCGAAATTTATGGAAAACAAACTATAATAAATTTATGTCTGAACAGGTTTTTTTTCTAGACAAGTTTGTTAACTTTTAATAAACAGTTTCCTCTGATGTTCGTCACCACTTAAATTATATTCCATTCATTTTATTCTGTCTTGGTCAGACTCTCTTGACCTAGATCTGATGAGTTTTGTAGCTGACACAAAAGTACTGTGATTGTTGTATATACATGGTATGTTCTCCATGAAACATCATGACCACAGTGGCCAAACCCTGGACTTGGACCGATAATCAGAGAGGTCAAAAGCTGAAAATCGAAATTAGTACCATCGGTGGAGTTATCTGAGACTGTGTAATTGATTAAGCGAATGAAAGAGATATGTATGCTTTCTGCTGTTGTATTAAGAATATATTTCCAAAGATATGGGTGCAAAAAGCAAAGAAATCTGTCATCAGAGTGCAGACTGGTATTATTTAAAGCGGTCATCTGCTCTCATTTTTTTCGTCATTTTTTATTTGTTGTTGTTTGTTGCTATTTTTGTGTTTTGCATGAAGGTATAGACATTTTAAATTGATATGTGAACTGTGAATTAAGGTAAGTGTTATACTGTGTATAGCTAACATTACGGTCTATGTGAAAATAATCGTGGTACAAGTCCATGTTATGGAAGTCTGTTCTTGACCATGGCATCCCGAGTTCGACCGGTGTCGTTTAAATTTACTATCATATATTCCTGAGATTTATATTGCGCCTGCAGTAGGCCGTTAACTTTATAGAAGTATACGCCTTCTGTATGCCCGTTACTTACCTTGCGTATGCTGTAGTCCATGACCGTTAACGTTATAGAAGTGTATGCCTACTGTATGCCCGATACTTACCTTGCGTTTGCTGTAGCCCATGGTGTATGCCTACTGTATGCCCGTTACTTACCTTGCCTATGCTGTAGTCCATGGCCGTTAACGTTATAGAAGTATATGCCTACTGCATGCCCGTTACTTACCTTGCGTATGCTATAGTCCATGGTATATGCCTACTGTATGCCCGTTACTTACCTTGCGTATGCTGTAGTCCATGGCCGTTAACGTTATAGAAGTATATGCCTACTGCATGCCCGTTACTTACCTTGCGTATGCCGTAGTCCATGGCCGTTAACGTTATAGAAGTACATGCCTACTGTATGCCCGTTACTTACCTTGCGTATGCTGTAGTACATGGTCGTTAACGTTATAGAAGTGTATGCCTACTGTATGCCCGTTACTTACCTTGCGTATGCTGTAGTACATGGTCGTTAACGTTATATAAGTGTATGCCTACCGTATGTCCGTTACTTACCTTGCGTATGCTGTAGTACATGGTTGTTAACATTATTGAAGTATATGTCTACTGTATGCCCGTTACTTACCTTGCGTATGCTGTAGTCCATGGCCGTTAACGTTATAGAAGTATATGCCTACTGTATGCCCGTTACTTACCTTGCGTATGCTGTAGTACATGGTCGTTAACGTTATAGAAGTGTATGCCTACTGTATGCTTGTGCTTATACTATACAATAACACAGGAATATAGAAATAAACTTACTTCGATCAGCAAAATATGTCAAATGTCTGATCACTTTAGCAGCTACGAGTATATCCGATGTAAGATGTATCACTGTGACGACTGTTACTTACCTTGCGTCTGCAGAAGGCTGCGTCCGTTTGAAGTTATCAAAGTATACTCCTGAAACGCCCTCTAATTTAGGGTTCACAACACAGTCGATACTACATTTGGCGGCGGTGTCAACGGATGTGAGAATCCCTATTGTAATAAAGGTATGAGAGGTGATTTAAAACAGGACGAATCTCTAATGACCTTTTTCCTTTTTATTTATTAAATGTGCTGGAGCTTCTTTTTTTTTAAGGAAAAGTAGCATTTACACCATTGAAAAATATTAACGTTACCATGGTAACTGACTCGCGTGATATATGACTCGTGGTGCCAATCAAATCCCAAAGAAGTCAAGGTCCTTCTCTCCACCCATCCCTACCCCGCCACCCACACATGTGAAATATAAACAATGACAACATAAAAATTATTTATATTTATTTTAAGCATACAATCGACTATTTTACTGGAAAGTATACAATAAAATATATACAACTGTTACTCACCACAACTTTTCGAAAAACAAGTTATGCACTTGAGGCAACCGTTGGTTGTCTCATTTCCGAAATAAGTATCCACCGTGCCCGGATGTATGCTGTTTATTGTAATGTTACTGTTTTGAAAACGTTTTGCCATGCTATATGTTTGCATGATCTGCAAAACAATAATAGTAATATTGAATTGTATGAGGTAAATCTGTTGTTGTTACCAAATGCACATTTGACCACTCATATCATAAGGAACGCTAAATATGTATTTGTTTATAGAACTACTAGTTCTTGGGCTGGTTATAGACACGGTTATAGACACCCCCTCACAAACACACAACGCCCGCCCCCACCCCCAACCCCACCCCACCTCCAACCCTGGGGGAATCTTGTAGGGTATGATTTTCAGGAAGTTCATACAAAGTGTGTGTTTTTTTGTAGCCATTTTTTAAACTAGTTGCATATTGTTGTTATGGTTATGTATGAATTGTTTAATGTAGACAACCTTTTCAACATAATGAAAATATACTGTAGTTTATGTTACACCCTGTTCATTACCAACATAATCATAAATACAGCTAAACAATAAATAGACCGTAAGTTACCAAAAGACGCCACTCACATCCTGGGGGAATTTTGAAGTATATACTTTCCTGAAAGGGTATTGAATTTGCTACAAAAGGAAGTATGTTTGCCAAATGAGAGTGGGGTATAATGTCGTGACCTCTTTTCGAAGTACGTTACCATTATTGTGTTTTGAAAACATAACTCAACAAAAAACGTTTACATGCACCAAAATGATATGTATACTTTATAGTATTTAACAAACAAGATAAAAAATCAAAATCAAATGCAATAAAACATTTCATGAAGACAATACAGTTTAAGTTACCTGATATAAACGAGGAAATTTACGTTACCATTTAAAGTTATTTGTCACATTGAATGTTTCCAGAAATAAAGGCTATAGTTATCTGCTTAAACAATGACTATTTTAATAATAAAATGATTTTCATTAAAAAAATATATAAATGAAAGAATATATCAATAAATATGAATGAACGAATGAATAAAACAAATAAATAAATAAATAAAAAAAATAATTAAAAAAAATAATATAAGTTATGGAACGTAAAATAAACACGAAATGTACGTTACCATTTAAATTTGTATGCAATACTGGACTGTTTCCAGAAATAAAGGTGCTAGTATTTTACTTTTAACTATGACTTTTTAAAAAATGTAGTGTAAATCATTAGTATACAATATATACATGATATAACAAATACTGAATTTTCAGAATATATTTCTTCTTTGACACAAAACCTTGAAACTGTCCAGACGTTCGAAGATATTGACTTGTCGATCAGTAGTTTGATCGAAAATATTGAAGAAATATGTAAGCCTCTATTTGGAAAACCTACACAATGTAAACAAAACAGAGAAACAGATACGCACACTAGTCCATTCGTGCATAACGAATGAAGAATGCTATTTAAAACATAAACACTATTATTCATGTTTAAATGTATATAGAAAAATAAATCTGATTCAAATAAGTTAAATATGATAAAGGTAAAAACAGAATATAAACATACAGTACGCAACTTTAATTTTGCGATGGCTAGTGAAAACACATAAAACATGCTAACAGCAAAATATAAGAATGCTGTTGTACTGGAAGCTATTAAAAGATGGAGTATCTACATAAAAGCCCAATAATATATCATTTGACTCTTTCACAGAGTATTGTAAATCAATAAATAACACATTAAACCGTTTTTTCAAACGGACGAAGATGTAATTCATTTCAATGAAGACTTTTTGAATGCTGAAGCACAAATAATGTTTCGTGAGTTAGAATTACCGTTTACAATAAACGAATTAAAAACCGGGATATCGGAGCATTCGCTAGATAAGAGCCCGCGACCTGATAATGTTTTAAATGAATGTATTATATATGGCCAAGACATTCTTACTTACTCCTTATTTATTAAAACGTTTTAATACACTCTTTGACATTGGTTATTTCTCAGATATTTGGAGAGAAGGATATGTAATACCAATTGATAAGAAGGGTAGCCTAGAAGACGTTAACAATTTTAGAGTGATTACCCTACTTAGTACTATTGGAAAACTATTTACTCGCCTAATCAAAGTGGGCTGAAGAATACTATGTATACGTTGAAGCACAAGCAGGCTTCAGGGCCAAAATGGGTACTAATGATAACATTTTTGTATTACATGGGTTTATTTCTCATTTTATTAATAAGAAAGAAAAGCTATTCTGCGCGTTCGTTGATTTTTCCAAAGTCTTCGACTATTTAGTTCACCAAAATATATGGACAAAATTGATAAAACTAGGTATAAGGGGTAAGATATACAATGTTATCAAATATATGTACGACTCAGTCAAATCTAGGGTAAAATTTCAAAATGCAGTTGGGAAAAACAGTTTTGAATGTTTATTAGGTGTACGTCAGAGCGAATGTTTAAGTCCATTTCTATTTTATATGTATACCAATGACCTAGAAGAGGAATTATCACTAAAAGGTTATAATGGCATCGATTTAAACTTTATTAAATTATTGTTGTTGATGTATAACGACGATACATTATTAGTATAGCAAACAGCTGATCATTTACAGAATGGACTTGATAGGTGGAAATTAAAGGTTAATAAAAAAAACACTAAAATTGTAGTTTTCAGAAAAGGAGGGAGATTACCAAGAAACTTAAGTTTTTACTTTGATGGTACACTGTTAGAAATCGTTAACAAATGTACGTATTTAGGGGTTGTCTTAGTCTGTGGAGGATCATTTAATGAAACACAAACAACTCTAGCTAGGCAAACACAAAAAGCTATTTTTATTATAAAACAATATTTATTCAGATTCACAAAATTAAGTGTAGCACACTCATTGGCATTATTTGACAAAATAATTACATCCGTCTTAAATTACAGCAGTCAAGTATGGGGTTTAGTACAGCTAAGCAATTTGAGAGTGTTCACATGCAATTTTGAAGTCCATCTTAGGTGTTAAAACAAGCACACAAAATGATTGTATTTATGGAAAAATAGACAGGACAGACAATGTAGCTACTAGATTGTTCAACATACTGACATTTTGGTTTAAGGTTATCTCATCAGAGGATCGAAAATATATAAAGATTGTATATAAACTGATGTTAACTGATGTCAAACTGTTTCCAAATAAATCAAACTGGGCGTCCTTGGTTCGAAATAGTCATAATAATATTTGCTTTAATTATGTATGGCTTGCTCAGGGTGTAGGGGATAGTAATAGAATCTTATCGGCGCTTAAAGCAGGAATTAAAGACAATTTCATTCAAACATGGAACGCGCGGATGTAACATCATGTTCTTAAAGTCTTCAGTTAAAAAACTTAATTTAACCAGGTATCCTAAATTACGGTAACGTAGGCTTAATAACGCAGGTATCCAAGGTATTAAAAGTATTTGTATGGTAACAAGCACGAATAATGAAGACAACCTAAAATACAAACAGTTTATTTACATATCTTTTTAGTCTACAAAATGCATTAAAATTAATCATTATTTGGTCAGAAAAGGTTGCATAGCGCGAATATGTTTTTATCTCCATTAAAGTTTAAACTATTTATAAAATAATGTTCAAATGTACTTATTTATGTTATAATGTTTGAACAGCCATTCATAAGTAACACTGGTTACCTGTTGGCGACTGAAGTGCAAAGAACGGTTAAACATCTTTGTTCCTACCAATACTCAGAGAAAACATTAACAATGTAAGACTTTTTCACTATGCTTATTATAATTGATTAAACAACAATACTTTATATATGCCTTATACTTGGGCAGTTTGGTGAAACAATTGTGCATTGTTTGACAAAATACCAAACTTTGCACATAGCTAGATAATACCATACTGAAAAAAGTTGGCTATCAAACCACGTCAGATTTTTCAAAATGGCCGCCAAATACTTAATAAATAATCAGCTGAACCTATATGTATCAGATTTTAACAACATATATTATGGCAATCACAACATATTCCGCAAAATGATAGACAAAGGGTCATGAAATACAATCTGGGTATATTTTAAGTTCAAAATGGCTACCGTTTTCAAAATGGCTGCCAAAACATGTTGAAAATAGTAAAATGTGAAATTCGTTTAAAGGCCGAATATGCTTATAAACACATAAACTGAAACAGTTGACAACGCATTCGGAAGCGTTACAACTAAGAGAAGATTACGCTAAGAAATATACAGAATAAAATTAGACTGTATACACTATGCCAAATAAATATGTTTGTACTAATTACGCGGTATTCCATACACGCTGTGCCGACGTGCAGAAGCAAATGGTTTATTTACAGCACAGGTAATGTTTATGTAAACACAATAGTTAACAAGAGCGCCGCCTAACGGGGCATTATACGCCCATTTCCTGAAGTTGTTATGTCAAAAGCATCTCCTACGTGTCAGGTCAACGTAACCCTTACCTTTGACCTTCTAACGAAAGAATAACTGATAGGGGATGTTGTTTAACCAAGAGTACTATTTGTATAAAGTTTCAAGACTGTAGATCGTGAATAACAGCTGGGAAGGAATTTGTCATGCTCTGACCTACTAAGCTTAAAATTAATAGAGGTTGTTGTTTTAACATGGCTACTATTTCTGTAAAGTTTCAAAATTGTAGGTCTAATAGTTACAAGTTACAGTGAGGAAAATGTCTTATGATTCAGTCATTGTCAGTTCAATGTGACCTTGAAGACCTACTGAACCCAAAAGTAATAGACTTCCTCCTCTGACCAAGGACAATACACCTATGAAGTTTAATAAGTGTGGATATCATATTTCCGGGATTGTCATTTGCAATGTTTATGTCCATATGAAGACATAATGATCTTGACCTTTGACCTACTAAGCTTAAAAGTGATAGGGTTCCTCGTCTCACCAAGGGCAATGTATCTACAAGGTTTCATGAGTGTAGGTATTATACTCCTGCAGTTATCACTTCGAATATGTACTGGTGACCTTGACCTTTGACATAGTGACCCCAAAAGCAACAGGATTTCTCCTCTGACCATACGTAATGTATCTTTGAAGTTTCATGAGTGTGAGTATTGTGGGTTCACAGTTATTTGGCGGATTGTGTTTTCCATTTAAGGTCATGGTGACCTTAACATTTGGCCTACTGACCCCAAAGACAAAAAGGTTCTTTCTCTTGCCAGCGTCAAAGCACATACAAAGTTTCATCAGTTGGGGGTGTTATGGTTTTGATGTTATCGCGCAGAATGCATATTACCACATAAGGTCTAGCGACCTTGACCATTGATCTGCTAACCCAAATGAAATACAATGTTTTCTCCTACCAAGGGCAATGTACCTATGAAGTTTCATGAGTGTAGGTGTTATGGTTAAAGAAGTTATCCCACGAAATGCCTATTTCCATATAATGTCACGGTGACCTTGACTTTTGACCAAATAACCCAAAATCAATAGGGTTCCTCCTCTCACCAAAGTCAATATACCTATGAAATTTCTTAAGTGTGGGTGTTATAGTTTTGAAGTTATCGCGAGGAATGTCTATTTCCATATAAGGTCAGGGCCACCTTGATCTTTGTCCCACTGAACAATAATCAATAGGGTTCCCCCTCTCACCAAAGGCAATGCAAAGTGTGGGTTTTATGGTTTCGAAGTTATCAGATGGAATGTCCCTATAAGGTCATGGTGATCTTGACCTTTGACCTTTTGGCCCCAAAAAACAATAGGCTTCTTCCTTTCCCCTAGGGCAATGTAACTAAGAAGTTTTGTATATATTGTGCGGAATGCATGATTCCATATAAGGCCACTGTGACCTTCACGGTGTAATAGTTTCGGAGTTGTCATCCGGAATACTCAATTATTTACGGACGGACGGACGGACGGATGGACAGACAGACAGACAGACATACAGACAGACAGACGGACAACCCCATACCATAAAACGTCCCGTTTTTCAAACAGGCGTATAAAAAGGCAGCGTGCCTTTTTAACGAATCAGTTGTTTGTATTAACGGGTGGGTACATCGGGGGTATTTAATGCAAATTTGACGGTAATATTATACATAAATACTTGACACAAAGTCTTCTCCGATAAGTTAACAATAAGCATATTCTGACTTTAATAGTAGTTTGTAAGAAAGGAATTAATATGTTAAATTTTCACTCAGTTTTCTTGGCATAGTATTTGTTTGTTAATATTGCAATAAAGAGTTATTTAGAGGCACCCTGTGGTTAATGTGTTAAGGAATTTACACATTTTAATCAAATTTCACTTCGGATTGACTCTACATTTTAACCAGCCTTTCGAATTTCTGAAGGGTACTAAACTAATTTTCTTATCAGAAACTGTCGGTTCATTAATAAGTATATTTATAAAACCCTTGGTTAACAAAATCTAAACGCGTATTGATGCTAACTGGCATAACTGCGTGTAAACTATATAGTTGCTATGCAGAAACCATTATATTGGCCTTAAACCGAATGTGAAATCATAAGGGCGTTTTGCGTTGAAGCCTTTGTATTTAAAATGGAGGCTCTTAAAACAATCTGAAACTTATTTGAAGACTATAAAGGGACCAGTGCCCTTGTGGCAATTATGACACTGAAGATTCCTTTCTGAAACAAACACATATGCATCAGGGAATGCTCATCACGTGATTACCATACTTATGGTTAACCGGGATTAAAGTTATTTCATTGAAGTGTGAGCAAGGCATGCCTTAGACCACTGAGTATTGCACATGACGATCATAAACTGCAGTCCTGTTCAGTTACACCTTAAATTATTCATCTCTGTGTGTGTGTGTGAGATAACCTTCATTAGTGTTGTCTCATCAATACTCAATGAACTAGCTCACAAGCAGAAGGATAAATGTGTGAAAGAAGATGGAAGTGCAGTAAACACATCGCAGCTTCCTCATTGGATTATCTCTGAACCAGATATGAGTTTTTCTATTAATTTCAGTTATTGCAATAATTCATCAGGCGCTGCCTATGAAAGTCTATGATCGTTTCCATCATGAACATGTTAAAGATGTTCATAAGACAGTTTGAGTGACGAAGTAGAGAAATAAGAACATATATTCAAGGTTAACTTGTACTTGACTTACGTTACATATACGACTCTCGTGTGAAAGAAATTTCTCTAGGGTAGCTCTAAATTACCTATAATGAGCCGTTAAACAGCATTCAGTTCCTATCTGGTTGGTTGTGAATATAAGAAAATTCTTCACTTATTGAACTTTGGAAGAGTTGTTTTTCCAACAAGTTGCTTGTAGTATAATATTGACGGAAAAGTGTACCACCTCGACACAAGACGGTATCAATAGTGCCATCCATCAAGTACTTTGTTTGGGAACAATTCCTTATAATGCTGTAGGTCTTAAAATCACCTGGGGATTGTACTGGTGTTGGAAGTAAAATCCTAACGATGCCAGATGCTACGGAGCCCCACAACACAGTATGTATAATGTTATATCAATGGATTTTATAGACCATTATACGGGAAATATCTAGCATAGGACTTTCAATACGACGTATATATAAAAAAAAAATATCATTAAAAATGATAGATTCGTTGATGCTTCGGTCTTCAAATTTGTAAATATTGTAGTTGTCCACCGACAAGAGCAATATAAATTAAACTTTCTGCAGTTTTACCTGATACAGTTTAGATCGTCCGTAGTAGTCTAATAGGGAATAGTCTGCTGCTGGTCCAGTATAGTTCATGGTCTTTAGGTCAAATGTACCCAGACTGCTTCATTATGTGCATAAGTCTGGCGGTGAGCAGGAAATGGCTGAGGTAGTTGACCTGAAGCAACTGTTCAAATCCGTCTTCGGTTTTCGCTTAAACGGTAAATATATCCAAATAAGGCAATGAGAGTAAACAACATGTCTGTAACAATCCTGATATAATTTACAGTAAAAATAATAATAGTAAAGTGAGTAAAATGGTCCTTTAGAAGCCATAGCACTCAAACCCAATGGCACCGTAGGTCCGCACTGCACCACAAACAAAGAGCAAATGCAGTGTACAATGAAAAGGACAATACAAAACAAACTGAGCGGTGATGGCAGGGTTTAATACCGACTTGAAACGGTCAGTAGGCAGTAAGGCCTACTGGTTAGCTTAAATCGATTTTATGTCTACACAACCTCGCTAGTTTCTCAGCTTCTGCTCTCAAATTGACTAGACACATCCATCAAAAGGCAATCTCAAACAATAAAGTCTATTTGGGAGCAATGCGAATGTCCATGGATGGCATTACAGTGCTACGTGTGTATATATTCTGTGTATTAATCAGCATAAGCATTCCTAGATGGTTCCTTGAAAAATTGGAAGACCAATACTGCAGACCGATATATGCTGACAGTATTTTTAACTGTTTTTTTATATATATGTTTTGCTGTTTTTATAGCGGTTATTGGGTCTCAGTTTTGGGACAAAAATTCCAAAGTGAAAGAAAAATGAAAAGAAAAACAAACGAACAAACAAACAAAACAAAACAGTAGTGTTGGTGTACAACAAGTATTGAGAACTCTGTTGACCTTGGTGTACTGAAAACAGTATTAAAGATAGAATTATTAAATGAATAGTTTACTGCATATTTTTCCCAATTTTATGAAATATCGTGCTTCAATTCCCAGCAATTATTAAATTATTGTTTTCCTTCCCCCCTTCCCACACGTTTAAATTCCCAATTGTTTGGGCTATGTCCCAAAGTATAGAAAAAGCACTGGGGGATAATTGGGGTAAACACGTCTTGAAATAAGAAGGAATGTCACATGCACATACCGTAGGGGCAAAAACCTACTCCTGCATTGCAAAAAAGGACGTGAAGTTTTCGTCCGCTTTTTTTATACGAATCCACGAATTCTTGTACCGACTTGAGGGAGTTTAGGTCTAGTTTCATATATTCGAGAGCTAACGTGTCGCTATCCGTTATGCCCAGGGTACCTTGTGCCTTCTCGGATCGGAAGTCAGCATTTATCTGATCTATTGCCTGGAAAAATTATATATATACAAGCCCAATTAACTAAGTTTGTTTTTATAGTCAAAAATATCATATCAACTTGGACTGAAATTCATGGAGTAGAATTTGAATTAGGGAAAACGTTCACATTAATATAAACGCATATGTGACTTGTCTAAGAATCTCCAATATAGGCACACGAGGCCTGTACTAAATTTGGTTGATATTGATTTTAAAAGAATGGTGATCTATACGTACAAATTGTACCTACACTATAACTGATAAACACCTAGACTGCCATTATTAAAATAGTAATAATAAATGTATGTCAAAACACGCCGGGCATATCGAGTAACGTCGCATGAGTGCAAATTGTTAATAATAATTAAAATATAAATGCAAAAATAAAGATAAATATAAGATAAAAATCATATGCTATGCAGTCACGGTGTTATGATGTACATTCGACGTACATTCGACGCTCAAAGGTGAACATTTGTATGTGCTAAAACCAAATAAAAATGCAAAACCAACCGTTTTCGTCTTTTGTTCCGACCTGCAGGCCAGTATTACGGTTGCGCCCATCATTGCCGACCATTTGGCGATCTCGTACCCAAGACCTGAAGTAGAACAAATAGAAACATATGAGAAAACGATCAAATAACATGACATGAACAGCAGTTACATATAATACAGGGAATTAAAAGTTTAGGCAAATTGAGAAGTATAATAATTATTTACATCCCATTAACAAATACACGAACTACGCTTATGGTTTGTAGTACTGAACATGCAATAAACTTTTGGGTGTTATGTTATGGATCAATAATATAAATGACAGTCTATCTATTCTATCTTCATAGAATCATACAGATTGTATGCAGTAACGATGCTAGCATTATAATGTTATCAAAGTGGACAGCAGAGGCTATCAAAGATAAGGGAGGAACCAAGAGGCGGAGCTTATCAGTCAGTAGAGTAGTGACAGCCAGTACATACATTCAATAGACACATTGTAACATCTCTCTCCTGAAGAAACTTAGCATATAATACATCAAGTAGTTCCAGGAAGCCGAATGTCATTAATAAACAATAGAGCGTTGTCAGTTTAAAAGATCACGGGAGTAGCACCTTCTTATCGTTTCCTGATAATCGTTTGATTAGCTATTCACAGTTCTATGGTTAGTTAGTTAGTTTACACTATTAATAAAGTTCACACACTCAAGTTTATTCGTACCATTTCCTGAGATAAACATTGTTCATGAAATGTTGATGAAATCTCATGTGGCTTGTGTTAGTCTGCTGAGCTGATTGATGATAATTATAATGTACTGGTCAGTTTCACATTGACTCAATTATTTTCTGTTTAACTGCCTTTTCTGACTTTGTTATGTATACATTTGAACTTGGATCTGAAATAGGTTTTGCAGAGATTTGTGGCGAGGATCTTTCTTTGACTTCTTCCAAATGGGGTAAATCGTTTTCAAAGGGAATCTGTATTTCAGAATCAACTGTTTCTTGGTTTGTGATTGAATCATTTGTTTTTAATAAATCGTGCCTATTTCTCCTGTACACAGCACCATCTTCCGTTTGAACTGAATATGAACGTGCATTGTGTTTGTTTACGACTGGGTTGGGTATTTCTGTCGTAATAAACCTGTGTGTTCTTGTACATTGGGGAGAACTGAGAATGTTCTGCCCATGGGTAATTCTGATGGACAGAACCCTATCTCTTTAAACGGAGTGACTCTATCCTCAAGAATGCCAAGCAATACATTTTTTCCACTTGACTTTGCCTTTTCTTGCAAATATTTACATACTTTTCTGCAAGTCCGTTGGACCTTGGATGGTAAGGATATGACGTAATGTGACTGAAATCCCATTCATTTGCAAAAATTGCAAATTCCTGAGAAGCAAAACAGGGACCGGAATCCGAGACTACTTTCTCAGGTATGCCAAAACGATCAAATATTCCTTTCATGCGACTGATAACAGTATTACTTTTCATGTTGGGAGTTCCTTGACCTCGAAGTATCTACTGTAATAATCGACCACAACATTTCTTGTTGTCCCATGTAACTAGATCAGTGGCAACTGTTTGCCAAGAATAATCAGGAATGTCATGAGATTTTAGGAGTTCCTTAGGGAGTGAATTTCTGTGTTCCAAGCAGACAGAACAATTAAGTGCCATTTCAAGTATGTCCGCTGAAACGAGTGGCCAGAACATTAATTATCGGGCCCTTAAGAGACATTGTTCTGTACCCATGTGGCCGGTGTGAATTATTTCAAGCATTCTTGGTCTTGATTCTTTGGGTATGACCATTTTCTGACCTTTCATGATCCACCCATCTATCACTGATAATTTGTCCCGAAAATTCCAGAAGTCCAAAATGTTGGGGTGACATTGATTTCTGGATTCCAGCCAACCTTCAAGGATAGTGTGCTTAAGGACACTAAATTGTTTGTCATTTTCGGTTTCTGTTTTTAATTCCTGTAATTTTCTGTCACTTGCAGGTAAACTTCATACGACCATATTGACCTGTGTATCCATACCTACACATAGGTCTGGATATGTGTCGCTTAATGATTTACAAGAAAGCGTATCGGCAACAGGTATTTGTTTACTATACGTACTCAGGTAGTCAGGTACATACATGTGTGACATCTATGTCATACCTGTGTAGTTGCAACATCATGCGTAGCAAGAGGGCATGGGCGGCATGAAGGGGTTTCTTTAAAATTGAAACTAATGGCAAATGATCAGCTTGTACATGAGTTTTATGCCCACAGACATAGTGGTGAAATCGTTTGCATCCAAAAACGATTGCAAACATTTCCTTTTCCATTTGTGCATAATTGATTTCAAAAGCTGTCAAGGACTTCGAAGCATATTGGTTTTCCTTCTTGCATGATAGTAGTACCGAGACCAAATTTGCTTGCATCAACTTGCATGGTCAGTGGTTTGGTGTGGTGATAATATGATCTGATTTTGACCTGGATGCTCAGTGATTATCTCTTGTGAAATACTTCAGCTTGGGGCTTGTCCCAGGAAAACTCAACATCCTTTGACAATAGTTTACGCATGGGACTTGTAACCTAGCCAAGTTTGGTGCGAAACGTGTTAAGTAGTTGACCATGCCTATAACTGTTTCCTTGTTGTCAGGGGGTTGCATATCTCTGATAGCCATGACCTTGCCTGGGTCGGATTTCAGACCATCTGCCGACCAAATGTGACCAAAATAATGGACTTGAGGAACACCGACTTCAAGTTTTTTATCGTTCAAATGAACACCCGTTTCAAGACAGCGTTGTAAAACGGCTTTTAGATTTTTATCATGTTCCTTCCAACTTTTTTCCAAAAACGCATGCATATTGCAACGACACCGTTTAAACCCTCAATGCAGTCATCCATTTTCCTCTGAAATCCATCTCCAGATCAATTAAGCCCGAGTGATATTAAGTATCTGTATCTACACAAATATGGTATTCAATGTTGTTAGAAATGACGACTCCTCTGACAATTTTATTGCCTAGAAACCTGATTTGGCATCAAGTTTCGTGAAATATTTTGTACCAGAATGTCTTCTAGTGTTCTCATGGCATAGTGAGGAAGAAGGATATTTTTGTTCAAATACTGGGGATCAAGACAAATTCGGAGTTTTCCTTGTTGCTTTTCCACTATGACCATAGAATTTACACAATCTGTAGGTTCTTTCACTTTGGCAAAGTTCCGCTTTGCACCGGTCGTGCAATGCGACGGGAACTTTCCTGGGCGGGTGTATTACAGGAGTTGCATTTGGATCAAGGTGTATTTTGCACTCCCCAGGAAAATTACTTATGCCCTTAATTACCTCAGAATGTTCACTTACGCAGCCTTTAAGGTCAAGTGTGTTCCCATTATAAGCTGATAATGTTGTAGCATACTTGCTTAGAGCCAATTTAACATCAGGATTCTGAAATACAGATTATGTTAAAATGTTCACATAGGCGCCTGTGTCAACCTTAAATTTAACAAGACGAGTTATAGGGCTTATCTGAATCTCTGCAAATACCTGTCCATTATTAATTTTAGATTGCACACTATCAACAAATACATCCATATCAGAATTGAATAAATGTTTTCCATTACCTACATCATTTACATTTTTGGAATGACACAGTTTGGAAAAATGATTCCATTTTTTGCGCGAATGACTTTGTTTTCCTTTAGCGAGACACTGTAAGTTGATATGCGTCTGTCCGCAGTTTCCGCATATTTTGTATATGTCCTGTCGTTGGTTGCTGCTATTGGATGTGTTCCTGCTAATGCTAGTGGTCTGCTGGTATTTGGTACTACCGGAAGCGGCTTGTAGCTTTCTCCTTTGTGGCTGAAGTACTGTGTACTGTGTACTGTGGACGCCACAGTTTATGGCTGGCTCATAGCACGTAACTGCTCTTGGTCGTACTCGAAACTTTGACAAATCTGGATTGCTCTATCCAAAGTCAGTTTTTCTCCCTCCCTGAAGTTACACCGAAAACTACCCTATCCCGGATCATTTCTTCCGGATTTGCGTATAAGCAATCCTGAGCTTAAAGTTTGAGTCTCGTGATAAACTGTTCCATCGTGTTTTCACCTTGGATTTCATTATTAAATATAAACCTTGAGAACACAGGATTAAGTTTAGGCTGTAAGTGCTTTTTTATTGCTTCGCATATTAACGTCATACTAGATCTCTCCTCTGCAATAAGAGACAACGTATTGTAGATGTCTCTGGCTCTTTGCCCGATCCATAGAAGAAGATATGTAGTTTGTACAGCCTCATCTTTCTCCTTTTATGAACCTTTGAATATAAGGTCTACATGTTGGTGGAATTTCGCTCCATGGTTGATATTGGTATACCACTTAAATCCATTTGTTATCGTGAATGCTTAAAATTCAGTCTGAATATAATTTTACTTATTTAAATGTATATCTGGAATGTTCAAAATTCACTATTAAATCCGTTTGTTTTGACAGCATGTTTTGTTATGGATCAATAATATAAATGGCAGTCTATGTATTCTATCTTAACTGAATCATATAGATGGTATGCAGTAAGGAATGCTAGCATTAGAATATTATAAAATGGACAGCAGGGGCTATCCAAGATAAGGGAGGAACAAGAGGCGGGGCTTATCAGTCAGTAGAGTAGTGACAGCCAGTACATAAATTCAATAGACATATTATAACATTGGGAATGTCATAAATGAAATACATTGGAAGGTGTGAGTGGAGAATACTCTATATAAAGGTAGGTAGAGCTCTTGTTAGTGTTTACTATTTCGGCTTACTTTATTTCCCCTAAGGATGTGTGTTTGGGGTGGGGAGTATGTTATAGGCGGCTGTATTTCCGAATACAGTTCTAACGTCCGTCTCCAGGCTTATTATGCCATAGCATATGCCAATTACGGTCATATGAGATACAAATTCATACAACACAACTGAAAAAAGTAACGCTTACCTGATGTTGCTCCAGTCACGACTATTATCCTCTCCCTGGACAGACGAAAAACAGGCACAGATGGACCACTTCCCATTATTTCTGACTTATTTCGTATTAGTGTTTATATTGTCCCTATATAAGAACGTCAAACAGAAAAAAGCTAACAATAAGTATTGACTGTTTTATAATTTTCAAGTTACTCAAGTTTCTTCTATAATCTCATGTGAACAGACTGACTAAAGCCCGATACTGTCTTCTCTCGTTTGTGTTCGTTGCTCTTCATCTATTGTATCTAGCGTTCGTTTAGTGCAGTGTCACAGCCATACTTCTTTTACTTTGAATTTGGATGATGTGATAGAATCACGGAATATACATGTACTACAACACTATTTCTTCTTCTCTCTATCCCTCTTCTCTCTCTCCCTCTCTCTCCTATAGGGGGTACCTGTGCTTTAATCCTGTGTACATAATAATCCTATTATTTTATTTAGATATATAGTTTCTGCCATATAAGCATTATTTCTGATATTATGTCACGTCAATAGTCTTGAATTACTATCGTGTACTAAATTGTTGACATTGCTCATGCCTAAAGTATGCATTTGGTCGAAAATTTCACTTGACCATACCCCATCCATTTTGGATCTTTTTTTTCATAAAAATGGCTGACCAATAGTTCTTAAGTCGAACGTGCGGACTGAAACTTTTTCTGTGGTTTCTGAACTATCCCGAGCAAACACTAGCCGTTACATTTTGATTTGCATGCATTTAATGACTATCTATTATGTTAATTAGTAAACCGCATTATTGTATCAATGGTTAAAGGGAGGTAAGCACATTCTAAAAATTAAAATATATGTCGCGTATAATTATGCACGTTTAGTTTGCTCCCATACGATGCTATTACATTGAACAATAGTTAATCAATCTTTCTCAAATGGTTTTCTACCACCAATAATCTTGTACGAAATTGATTTTTATACAGAGTAAAGGCATCTAAATATTTAAAACATATGTGTAGAAGAAAGATTTGTTGTTTGTCAGGAGGGTGGTCTCATTTTAAGAAGAAGCATTTTCATTTTGAATTTCCTATAATAGTTTAATCCGTTTGTCCAGTACTTGGAAAGGTCCTATTTCTCCTGGGCATATGCTTTTTCACATCTGACATTCAAAGTTGATAAAATTATAAGAATGTCTGTGACATTCTTTTGCTAGTTTCATTGAGAATGAGTGTGTATATGTATTACAATGTAAATGTCGTGTTGTCATTCATCTCTAGGCACAATTTAAAAAGGAATAACTTACATTCTCATCACAATGGCCCATATGCTGCCAAACATAAACACTGAGATGCCGACATATTGTATTCATACACTCATTTCCATATAAGTAAAACCATTTCAAAACTCAAATTCATGTTAGCATGACAATGATTGAAAAAGGTAACAAACAGACCGATACTTCCTGGGCTGCAATGGGTGTGCTACACCTTTAAGTTTGTATTAGGAACAAGGGTTAAGCGGTAGAAGTAGTTTGTTCAACTGTGATAGTATGTCATATTATTGTAAGTGATAAAAATGTGTGAAAGCCGCACAATAATATCGACAGTTGTATACGATTTCAAACTGTCTAATTGTGTGCGAAACAACTTGGGTACGAAGCCAATGTAGGACTGTAAACTAGAACGTTTATAAAATATACTGATTCACTGCGCATGTCCCGTTTTACAAATTCAAACAAACGGCTGTGTAGCAGTCTAGTTTATAAAACTGTTATCGTTGTATTTGGGACGAAACGGCTTGGGTACGTCACTCATATAGGACGATAAAACTAGAACGAGTTCAGGCGACGTCGTGCCGCAGGTATATATCAAATGGAGAGGCTAGTTACCAGCCATATGTACTACACAGAAAATGGTGACGTCATTTTGTATACACATTGTCGAATTGCGCAATCGAACACACGCTAGACTGCAAATGGGAGCAATTCGGTAGAAGTATTAAATAACAGTTGTTATCCATGATCATATAGTGAATAAACTTTGTAGAACGTGGTACAATGTTATACAGGTAGTAGTATTTTTTCAAATTAGCCAATTTACATTGAATAAGGCCATTCGTTTGGTACCTTTCTGATTCGCACCCGATTCGGACCGCATTATAATTTCCTGATTTCTGTATTAATACATACTATTGTATTAATTCAGAGCTTACAATTTATGTTCCAAACAATGCTTACTTAGAACACAGACATATTTTATTATAGATTATTTTTATTTTGGGTGTTCTCTCTCTCTCTCTCTCTCTCTCTCTCTCTCTCTCTCTCGAATGAATTCCAAAGGTATGTATAGTAATACAAGAGGTATAATCTGTTCAGAATAAAATATATAAGCCACAAATGTGAGGTGGATCTTCTTTTTTTTTTGTAAGGTTTAACATACATCTTCGCGCAAGTTTGTAAATGAAATAATCATTGCATTATACGGTATGAAAAATACGTAAAAATAATTTCCTACTACGTTAACATCTGGTCCAAATCAGCCATGTTCCGACAAATCAGCCGAAAGTCACTTGAGATGCTAATCAGCCATGGGGTGGCCTGGAGGTAATTGAATTGAATTGAATATTGTTTAACGACTCACCAACACAGTATATGTTATTTAGAGCCGCCCCAGAGAGAGGGGAAGGATACATAGGAATCCGGGAACCGTGCCCTACTCTTATTATCGAATAGATTCCTATGGTTCTTTAACGTGATCGAAGGATAGACCGATACACGGGACCGCCCGGTTTACGTCCCCATCCGACGGATGAGGCTAAAGGAAAGTGTCTTGCACAAGAACACACCGAAGAAACTCAGTGGCACCACTGAAGATTGAACCCGGGGCCTTCGGTTACAAATTGCCTCGTTATCGACTGCGCCACGTTGCATGGCATTTGTATTCCATACGTGAAATGCTCACCTGTTCATATCATGTCACATATAGCCATATTTTGTAATATTTCACATAATTTATATTTTGTTCCTTATTAACAACTTATTTCATGGCAAACCTTTTAATCTCCCTGCTCCCTGCCCGAGGTCCCGAGTTTTATTCAGAGTGTCTTGAGTGTTTCGTAAAATACTCTTCCTCAGTAGGCCTATATTATGCAGACAAGGTACTGTATACTGTGTGTGCTCATCAGGTAAAGTAAGTACTATGGCAATGTTCATTCTTCAAAGAGTATGTTAAGTTGCATTCTGTACACATGTAGAGACAGCTAATACCATTTCATACGATACATGCATGGAATCCTCATGCTTTCAATGCTTCCATATTGATAAGTTGGATGGAAAGGAAGGTAGACAAAATTAGTAGAAGCGATGCTTGGGCATTGACTGCATGTCACCTACCAGAATTATATAGACCAACCACTTCAAAACAATTGAATTGAATTGGGTTTTTAAGGTGCACCAACACATGAAAGGTTATATGGCGCCTAACAGGAATGAACATGCCAGGCTCATCCTCCATGTACATTGAGATAAACTATGGAGAACGGGCCTAGAACCTTCTCACCCTGAACTGCAGAGTTGCTGCAAATTCTATTGTAGACACTCTATTTACGCTGGAGCCACGTTATAGTTTTTCTGCCACTGCTCTAGTGATATGAGCGAGATGGCACCCGAAACAATACAGGAGTCATGATGAAGACCTTTAATGAGCATGAACAACACATGATAAAATGAACATGATTTTTTTTGGGGGTGGTAGGGTGGTGGGGGTGGGGGTTCTACCCCTCTGCCTTTCCCTCTACCGGGATCTGCAGTTGCCATATTCTTTGCCTCGTTACCAAACGGGGCCCCGGAACCACACGGGGAAAGTCACCTGCCATAATTATATAGACCAACCACTGCAAAACAGGTCATCTACCAGAATTTATAGATCAACCACTTCAAAATAGGTCACCTACCAAAATGATATAGACCAATCACTTTGAAACAGGTCCCTTGCCATAATTATATAAACCAGCCACTTCAAAACAGGTCACCTGCCATAATCATATAGACCAACGACTTCAAAACTGGTCACCTACCATAATTTTATAGACGAAACAGTTCATCTACCGGAATTTTATAGACCAACAACTTCAAAACAGGTCAGCTACCAGGATTATATAGACCAACCAGTTCAAAAAAGGTCACCTACAAGAATTGTATAGACCAATCAGTTCAAAACCGGTCAGTTACCAGAGTTATATAGACCAACCACTTCAAATCAGGTCACCTACCAGAATTACATAGACCAACCATTTCAAAACAGGTCACCTACCATAAATATGTAGCCCAACCACTTCAAAACATGTAACCCATCATATGTATATAGGCCAACCACTTCAAAACATGTCACCCAGCATTTATATATAGACCTACCACATCAAAACAGGTCACCTACCATAATTATATAGACCAACCACTACAAAACAGGTCACCTACCAGAATTATATAGACCAACCACTTCAAAACAGGTCACCTACCAGAATTATATAGACCAACCACTTCAAAACATGTCACCCATCAAATGTATATAGGTCAACCACTTCAAAACAAGTCGCCCATCATATGTATATGGACCAGCCACTTCAAAACATGACACCCATCATTTATATTTAGACCAGCCACTTCAAAACAGGTCACCTATCAGAAGTATATAGACCAACCACTTCAAAACATGTCACCCATCATATGTACATAGACCAACCACTTCAAAGCATGTCACCCATCATTTGTATATAGACCAGCCACTTCAAAACAGGTCACCAACCAGCATTACATAGACTAACCTCTTCAAAACATGTCACCCATCATATGTATACAGACCAACCACTTCAAAACATGTCACCAACCA
The DNA here is from genome assembly GCA_037043455.1 of Cyrtodaria siliqua. Taxonomy (NCBI): domain Eukaryota; kingdom Metazoa; phylum Mollusca; class Bivalvia; order Adapedonta; family Hiatellidae; genus Cyrtodaria; species Cyrtodaria siliqua. The sequence continues at coordinate 163,638 of JAWPHD010003101.1, forward strand.
GAATTATATAGACCAACCACTTCAAACCAGGTCAGTTACAATAATTATATAGACCAACCACTTCAAAACAGGTCATCTATCATATGTATACATACCAACCTCTTCAAAACATGTCACCTGCCATAATTATATAGTCCAACCACTTCAAAACAGGTCACCTGCCATAATTATATAGACCAACCACTTCAAAACAGGTCACCTGCCATAATTATATAGACCAACCACTTCCAAACTGGTCACCTACCATCATTTTATAGACCAAACAGGTCATCTACCAGAATTTTATAGACCAGCCACTTCAAAACAGGTCACCCATCATCTGTATATAGACCAACCACTTTAAAACAGGTCTCCTACCATAATTTTATAGACCAGCCACTTCAAAACATGTCATCTACCAGAAGTATATAGACCAATCACTTCAAAACATGTCACCCATCATATGTATATAGACCAACCACTTCAAAACATGTCACCCATCATTTGTATATAGACCAACCACTTCAAAACATGTCACCCATCATTTGTATATAGACCAGCCACTTCAAAACATATCACCAACCAGCATTACATAGACTAACCTTTTCAAAACATGTCACCCATCATATGTATACAGACCATTCACTTCAAAACATGTCACCAACCAGAATTATAAAGACCAACAACCACTTCAAACCAGGTCAGTTACAAGAATTATATAGACCAACCACTTCAAAACAGGTCACCCATCATATGTATACATACCAACCTCTTCAAAACATGTCACCTACCATAATTATATAGTCCAACCACTTCAAAACATGTCATCTACCAGAAGTATATAGACCAACCACTTTAAAACAGGCCACCTGTCATAATTATATAGACCAACCACTTCAAAACAGGTCATCTACCAGAGTTTTATAGACCAACCACTTCAAAACAGGTAACCCAGCATATGTATATAGACCAACCACTACAAAACATGTCACCTACCAGAATTATGCAGACCAACCACTTCAAAACAAGTCGCCCATCATATGTATATGGACCAGCCACTTCAAAACATGACACCCATCATTTATAATTAGACCAGCCACTTCAAAACAGGTCACCTATCAGAATTATATAGACTAACCTCTTCAAAACGTGTCACTCTTCATATGTATATAGACCAACCACTTCAAAACATGTCACCCATCATTTGTATATAGACCAGCCACTTCAAAACAAGTCACCAACCAGCATTACATAGACTAACCTCTTCAAACCAGGTCAGTTACAAGAATTATATAGACTACACCCATCATATTTATACATACCAACCTCTTCAAAACATGTCACCTGGCATAATTTTATAGTCCAACCACTTCAAAACAGGTCACCTGCCATAATTATATAGACCAATCACTTCAAAACAGGTCACCTGCCATAAGTATATAGACCAACCACTTCAAAACTGGTCACCTACCATCAATTAATAGACCAAACAGGTCATCTACCAGAATTTTATAGACCAGCCACTTCAAAACAGGTCACCCTTCATATGTATATAGACCAACCACTTCAAAACAGGTCACCTACCATAATTTTATAGACCAGTCACTTCAAAACATGTCATCTACCAGAATTATATAGACCAACCACTTTAAAACAGGCCACCTGCCATAATTATACAGACCAACCACTTCAAAACAGGTCATCTACCAGAGTTTTATAGAGCAAGCACTTCAAAACAGGTCATCCAGCATATGTATATAGACCAACCACTTCAAAACATGTCACCTACCAGAATTATATAGACCAACCACTTCAAAACAGGTCACCCATCATATGTATATAGACCAACAACTTCAAAACATGTCAGCCATCATTTGTTTTAAGACCAGCCATTTTAAAACATGTCAGTTATCATAAAGACCTACCATTGTAAACAAATTACCTATGGTATGTATATGCACGAACCTTTTCAAGCCACATATCTCATATGTTTCTTATATAGATTTACAACAACACAACAATCACGTCGCATCACCACCACATACCTTGACATACTTATGTCCTACCGGATAAGAATTGGTTATTTTCTCAGGATATGATATAATCTTATATACACAGTCTTTAACCTTCATGTATTGAAACTATTTGACAGTCTTAAAACTTTTTTGAATAACACTTTGATGAATACAAAATACCAAACGCAAACATATTTCACCATGACCTACCTAACTGACTTATTCTGGTCAACAGTTTGGTAAATATCAATTCCTAAAACACAGGGTGATTATATAAACTCTTCAACATTCTAAAGATACTTAGATCAGTAATGCACTGAAGTATAAAAAAGAGGCCACCGTGAAATGACCTTGACCTACTTAATGAACTTGTTATGAACAACACTTATCATCACTCTTATTTACTCTTCACCGCCAAGAATCTGCATCAGTCTGCAGTGCTCTTGGCTTATATGAAACGAAATGCATTCATTCAAGATCCTCTTTTATAAAATATAAACTATTGAGTGCATTTAATTAGGCTCCTCACAGTCCGTACTTCTGTTTTCTATCTGCACCTAACTAGTATAAACATAACAAATATTAATCTAGTCTTGAATTGGACAACTCCACACATTTGCATTGTTAATCTTTAAAGAATATAATAATACCTTGAACACTCTAATACTGAGAAATTTCCTTATATCAAATCTGATAAATCTGAATAATAAATCACCATTACTGTCAATGACAGTTTTTTCCCCCAACGTTTCATGTCATGAATTTGATGTAAAGTCACATCTAATAAAAGCTGAACAAAGCTTCTGAAGTAATAAACAAACTGTTGAGTACTTACATAATTTCAAAGACTCGTCTAGAGCTTTATTTTTTGACTTCTGTTCCAACTCTAACACAGCAAGTCTGCTTCTGGGTAGGTGATGTTCAGTACTTCCGGTAGTTGACCTGTTTTGAAGTGGCTGGTCTCTATACAAATGATGGGTGATTTGTGTTTTGAAATGATTGGTCTATATAATCCTGGTAGCTGACCTGTTTTGAAGTGGCTGGTCTATATACAACTGATGGGTGACATGTTTTGAAGTGGCTGGTCTATATAATTCAGGTAGCTGACCTGTTTTGTAGTGGTTGTTCTATATAATTCTGGTAGGTGACCTGTTTTGAACTGGTTAGTCTATATAATTCTGGTAGGTGAACTGCTTTTACATGACGACTATTCAGTATTGCAATGTAATACTCTTAACAACAAGCAAGGTTTTACGCAAGCGTAAAATAGCTGCCGAGAGACAAGAAGTTAACATAATAATATATCAAGTCACGGGTGTTAAAACAATATTGAACAAGCGATTCGATGAATTGATATCCCCGCCAAATGATGTATTATCCTCGAGTGGAAGAAATGTGTTTGGATTTTTTTTTAATTAGTATAAATCATGACCTTGAGACTTCATACATTCGAATATCTACTATATATAGGTATTTTTAAAATTCATCACCAGTAGATTTGAAAAAAAAGAAGTCCGATGTTAAGGCATTGACTTTTATAGTGGGAACTAAAGGGCTGGACTGGGTGTAATATTAGCAGGTGTGTATAATATAGTAATAAATGGAATATACAAGAAATGGAGAATTGTATATCAATGATTACTTTTTAATTACCTGGCCATGTGGTATTTATCAATCTGATTACTTAATCTCATTACTACTGCTACATTCAGAAGATCTTTTTATTTCAGGGGGAAGGATGTATTTTATCTTAAAAATCAATCAAACTTTCATTAATATAAACACTCAAACCAACTTTGACATGTGACCAAGGGGCAGAACCAAATGTGACCACAGTGTCACCATTTGAACAAACTTGGTAGAGGACCATAAGCTGAGGGTAAATACAAAATATTAAACTGTTGACTCTTGTAGTTTCAGAGAAGGAATTTTTTTAAGTCTTTCCCTATATAAGTGTATGTAAAACATGTGACCCCTGGGGTGGGGCCAAATTTGACCCCAGGATCACCATTCAAACAAACTTGGTAGAGGACCATAAGCTGAGTGTAAATACAAAATAGTAAACCTTTGACTCCAGTATACCATTTGAACAAAACTGGTAGAGGATCCATAAGCTGATAATAAATAAAAAAAGATTAAACCTTTATCTCTTGTTGTTTCAGAGAAGATGTTTGAAGTTTTTCCCTATAACTCTATGTAAAACTGATCCAACAAGGGCCCCTAAGCTCCCCATTAAAGAAAAAATGAACCCATGAACCAAGGTTTTTTATGAGAAAAAAAATATAATAAAAAAATAAAAAATAAAAAACAAAAACCACATTTTTTAAAAATAACGCTATGTAAAACTGATCCAACAAGGGCCCCTAAGCTTCCAATTAAAGAAAAAAGGAACCCATCATAGGAGAAAAAAATAAGAAAAAAATAATAAAATAAAAAATAAAAATGTATAACTGATCCAACAAGGGCCCCTAAGCTCCCAATTAAAGAAAAAAAATAGAAAAATTAAACCCATAAACCAAGGTTTCTCGTGAAAAAAAGGAAATAATAATAAAAAAATAATAATAATAATAAATGCACACAGTGAGATTTGAACATACGACCTGAATAATTCAAGGGGACATTTATCAATTTAAGGACAATAGTTCAAGCATTACTAGGACGATTCCGAAATAAATTTGCCGCGTCACATCCCACTATTGGGATAAACATTATAATGAAATTTAATGAAAATCAAACAAGCGGTTATCAAGATATGGCTGTGGACGAACAGAACTAAGCAATTTTTATCAATTAAAAGGCAACAACACCGGCGTTACAGGGGCGATTCCGGAAAAAAATATCCGCGTGTCATCCCACTGTCAGGAAAAACCTTATTATCAAGTGTAATGAAACCCAACCTGCAGTTATGAAGATATGGCTCCGGACGGACGGACGGAAGGACGGAAAGACGGAAGGACGGAAGGATGGACGGACAACGCCAAATTAATATCCTAATAAACAAGAGGCCAAAGAGGGCCTGTGGACGCTCTACTGGCTCTAGATAAGGTTTATGTATAAGGGGCCATAGCTCTTTCAAATATCGTTCAACCAGAACATGGTGATGAAATACGCAACTAGGCTGGGTACTGATTGTCCCTAACAAGTTTCGTTGAAATCCATCCAGAGGTTCAGGAGAACTAGTCTGTACAAAGTCAGTGTATTAAAACCTTTAAGGGGTCATAACTCTGCCAAAATTCATTCAACCACAACACGGCAATGACAGGTGCAACTAGGCTTGGTACTGATCATCCCCATCAAGATTCATTGAAATCCAGCAAGGAGTTCAGAAGAGACAAATTTGGACGTCTGGCTATTAAAACCTTTAAAGGGCCATAACTCTGCCAAAATTCATTCAACCCGAATATGGCGACGATATGCACAACTAGGCTTGATACTGATCATCATTGTCAAGTTTCGTTAACATCCAGTCAGAGGTTCAGGAGGACTAGCCCGGAAAATGTTTGTGTATCAAAAACCTTTAAAGGGCCATAACTCCACCAAAAATCTGTTAACCGGAATGCCACGACGATTTGCACAACTATGCTTGCTGCTGATCATCCCTGTAAAGTTTGGTTGAAATGTGGGAAGGCGTTCAGGAGAACTAGTCCAGACAAAGTTTGTGTATTAAAACCTTTAAAGGGCCATAACTCTGCCAAAAATCATTCAACCGGAACACGGCAATGATTTGCACAACTAGACCTGATATTGATCATCCTTGTCAAGTTTGGTTAAAATCCAGCCAGGGGTTCAGGAGAATTAGCCCGGAAAATGTTTGTGTATCAAAAACCTTTAAAGGGCCATAACTCCACCAAAAATCTGTTAACCGGAACGTGACGATGATATGCACAACTATGCTTGGTGCTGATCATCCCTGTAAAGTTTGGTTGAAATGTGGGGAGACGTTCAGGAGAACTAGTCCAGTAAAACCTTTAAAGGGACATGAAGAAGGATAAACATATCGGACATTTGAAAGCAGCATTCAAGGACGACAGTCAACCACAAAACACAAAAACAAACACGCAAACAGACAGGCAAAAGTAATAAAAATGCAAACGACATCACAAACACAAAAGGGTTGACAATAACGCTACCGCCTTGGAACGGTCAGTGGCAAAGTAGGCCACTGGGGGTTTAAACCGGTTCTAGGGTGCACCAAACCAAACCTCACACTTACCCTACAGTCAACCCATTAAAACAGGACAGTGTAAATGAAGAAATCCCCGCCATGATTTAATCTCTAACCAACAAGGCAGCATCAATAGGCAATATAAGTAAAACACAAATATGCTCGTGTAAATATAATACAAAAAAAACAATAGCCTAGAAAGCCACAATGAAGGTACTCAATGACTTGGCAGAAGCCAGAGCAACAAGAGAATAAACCATTAAGGGCACGACAGGAAAGATTATAGACAAACATCAAACGCCACCGTCCCAATGGGCTTTATGTAGGCGTCATCATAGGGTCCACAGCCTGTCCGGTCATCGTACAATTAAATAGGAAAGCATAGTGGCGAACTGTAAAAGGGTCCACCACCAAGCATGCAGTACGTTACAAAATGATAGGGTCATAACCTCTTTTGATAAACTTTTTAACAAGTTTAACAAAGATAGTATGAAAGTGATCATGACCATGAATTTTACGAAGTTTATAAATCACATCACCATAGAAGTCAGGTTGTGATAGTCCTTGTCGTAGAAGAGTCCTTCAATTACTTTTATATTTGGAAAGAAGATCAGGGTTACGATAATAAAATTTTGCAAAGGTTTTACGAAGTTTATGGTAACGGTAACCCTGATTGAGTAGCTTTTTAGTTATACAAAAATTACGAATATTAAAGTCCTCAACTCGAGTACAAGCTCTTGAAAAACGAATAAATTGAGATACATACACCCCATAAGAAGTTGCTCGGGGAACATCACCATCCAAGTGGGGGTAATTAACAATGTCAAAATTAAAATCATCTCTCTTGTCATAGATTTTGCTAATTATTTCACCATTTTTAATCGAGAGATCTAAATCAAGAAAAGAAGCGTTATTATCAGATACATTATCTTTATTAAGCTGAAGTTGTTTAGGATAAATATTATGAACCATAGTTGGAAAGAAAGGGTTGTCAATGTTCAGTATGTCATCCAGATAGTCATCCAGATACCGAGAGGTGTCATTAAAAGCTTCAATAACATCTGCCTGGGTATCTGGTGAAAGACTCAACATGAAATCCCTTTCATAGCAAAATAAAAACAAATCTGCGACAAGTGGTGCACAGACGGTGGTACCATACCTGACGAAAATGTTATCTAATAGGAAGATGACTCCGCCGAAATCATTCAACCGGAACACGGTGACGATATGTACAACTGGCTTGGTACGGATCATCCTTGAAAAGTTTCACTGAAATCTGACCAAATGAAGGCCCTTTCTTCTTAATGAGGCCAAAATATAGCATATTTCAGAAAATCAAATCTGGTAAAGTTTGGTAAAGACCGGATGAGAAATGAAGGCTTTATCGTAGTATTAACGAGGCAAAATATAACATATTTAACTAAATCAAGGGCCACAACTCGGCTGTTACTGGTCCGATCTGGTTGGTTTTCAAACTTGTCCGAGCTTTCATTTATATTAACAATCTGGTAGAGTTTGGTAAAGATCGGACGAAAATGATGGACCTATCGTAATATAGCCTTTTTAACTAAATCAAGGACTATAACTCCGCAGTTGCTGGTCCAATCTGGCTGGTTTTCGAACTTGTCCAAGCTTTCATTGATATTAACAATCTGGTAACGTTTGGTAAAGATCGGATAAAAAAATGAAAACCCTATCGTTTTAACGAGGCAAAATATAGCCGTTTTTTACTAAATCAAGGGCCATAACTCCGCTGTTACCAGTCCGATATGGCTGGTTTTAAACTTATCCGAGCCTTCATTGATATTAACAAGATGTTAAAGTTTGGTAAAGATCGGATGAAAAATGAAGGCCCTATCGTCTTAACGAGGCAAAATATAGAATTTTTAACTAAATCAAGGGCTATAACTCTGCTGTTCCTGGTCCGATCAGGCTGGTTTTCAAACTTGTCCAAGCTTTCATTGATAGTAACAATCTGGTACAGTTTGGTAAAGATCGGATGAAAAATAAAGGCCCTATTTTCTTAAAAATGCAAAATATAACATGTTTAACTAAACCAAGGGCCATAACTCCGCTGTTATTGGTTCGATCTGACTGGTTTTTGAACTTGTCCGAGCTTTCATTAATATCAACAATCTGGTAAAGTTTGGTAAAGATCGGATGAAAAATTAAGACCCTATCGTCTTAACGAGGTAAAAGTTAACGGACGGACGGACGACAGACGACGGGCGACAGACAACACACCATCCCATAAGCTCTGGTGGCCCTTGACCAGTAGAGCTAAAAATAAATGTTGTCACGAAGACATAAACACGTCACGACCGTTTATTCTTACATTCTTCCCGATTTTTACTATCAGTTCTACCTATCAAGCATTTTAAATCAATATGGGCGACCTCGCTTCTTTCTGTTCAAATACCTTGACATGCCTTATATATTGATTACAACTCACCCTTGTAACACGACGTGCTAGAAGTACACATCAGCACATAAATACAATTGTTCATACGTGTGCGTTAGAGTGTTCATTACAACACATAAAATGTTCACTGCTACCATGTGTAATTATAAGATTGCGTTATCAAAGTAAAATATGTAAAGGAACTGCTTTCCCTTCCGTCCGCAGTAGTCCTAGGTCGTTTGAAGGTATCAACGTATGCTGAAAATACTTCCCTTCCGTCTGCATTAGTCTCTTGGTTGTGTTTATTGCGTCCAAATAATCTCCCTTATCAGTTTACAAAATAAACTAGCTGAGTCAAGGGACCAAGAAGTTATAGCCGGGAAACGAAATCCCTACTTAAATCTGTAAAATCTCATATTGTCAACATGGTAAATCCTATATGTGACATTAACCTTGAGCGAACGGACATTAATACACATGTGTACAAAATGTGTCGGTCAACAATGGAAACGAAACCGTGACAGCCGTACATGCGAACGGAGAGCAGTCGTATAGCCCCTCCGACCACAACCGGTATTGGGCTAATAACAACTTCACATTATTGATAACTTCTGTAAGTAAAACTATATCAGAGCAATGACCAGAAAGCAAAGACATGGCCAGACAGCAAATACCAGAAATACAGAATAATCGACCCGAACGCCGGATTTGTGTAGACAACAATTTGTGTGAACTCAAATTTGCTAGCTATCTAGTCAACTAACGGCAAAATTACGCTACAAAACCGTTTATCAAAACTCTATCCAGGTGTTCAGGTCATATAATAATGTATATGTGCCTATTATAAGTATAGTTTTTTTTCACGGTTTCTTAAAATACCAGTGATTGAATATGCGTAAAATGAATTATGAGTTGATAACTCTTAATTTAACGCTCCATTTTTGGGGTTTTGTGTGGCTGCCTAAAAGCCGTTTATATTGTGTCTATAGAGTTTGGATTCGCACAACATGTAAGTTATATATATCTCGAGTCGTCATCAGTAGGTTTAGAAACGGTGTATATGCATATGTTGTAAAGTTTGGCTGTTGTTAGCGGGATAGCTACTTTAAGCCGATGCAGCAACAAATTTATGAATACACTTTATGGAAAGTTGTATGCAATTTAGCTCTGAATTGACAGACCTGTACTTTCAAATTTTCAAAACAGTTCCTACAAAATATAACACGTTTCAAAAAGGTGGTACCATCAAAATGACAAATTAAAGTCTGTATTGAAAATAAAACATCCACGAATCTCTAATGTAACACGTAGTATCAAAATGTATTAATCAACTTTATGAACATTTGTACAAAATTTAATTTTAAATTAAGACGTACCTTCAAATGGTCAAAACAATGACTCCAAAAAATAAAACGTTTCAAACCGTGGTTTCATCAACATGATAATTGAACGTTTTTGGTTTTAATTTGTCATTTTGATGAAACTATTTTTTGAAATGATTTACATTTTGAAGTCATTGTTTTGACAATTTGGTAGATGTTAAGTTTCAATCACGGATTTAAATGTGTCCATTTTGACTGTACTGGCTGGGGGTTTGTCCTCTTAACAAGTGTATAAACGTGAATTATTTTCGCATAGAGCGTTCAAATCGAAGTTGAAGTATTCCCTATTAAACCTATTTGGTGGACAAATTTCCTTGACACTATACTGGTTGAAATTAAATTTTAATGTATGCATAAAATATTGAACAATATCACAGTTAGCCTATGCAGATCAATACAAACATATGCAGGTCAATTCAAATATTTGCAGGTCAATACAAACATCAGAAAGTCACAAAACGTAAATAGTACAGTAAATCAACATAACACATGTGAGTTTCATCTAACATCACTGGCTGTATAGTAAAATTAACATAACACATGTGAGTTTCATCTAACATCACTGTCTGTAACAGTAAAATTAACATAATATGATCATAATATATGTGAGTTTCATCTAACGTCACTGTACAGTAAATCAACGTAACACAACATGTGAGTTTCATCTAACATCACTGTCTGTACAGTAAAATTCACATAATATATGTTAGATTCATCTAACGTCACTGTACAGTAAATCAACATAACACATGTGAGTTTCATCTAACATCACTGTTTGTACAGTAAAATTAACATAACATATGTGAGTTTCATCTAACGTCACTGTACAGTTAATCAACATAACACATGTAAGTTTCATCTCACAGCATTATCTGTACAAGTTCCATAGCCGCAACTGTAGATCACGCATGTGAGTTTCATCTAACGTCATTGTACAGTAAATCAACATAACACATGTTAGTTTCATCTAACAGCATTATCTGTACAAGTTCCATAGCCGCAACAGTACATCACGCTCAAACTTGGAACGTTATAACTACACAGGACAGCGCCTTGCTGATAAAGATTTTCTTCCATTTCAGCCTTCCATGGCCGATATTTCCTCCGCATTTAAATATGGTTTCAAATATTCAAACGTTTGTTTCCATAGCAACTCTTGGTATTTCTCGTTTCTATAAATACAAAATATGATATATAAAATATATTATACATTATATAGCACATGTGTTGATCACGTGCATTGTTTTTGCATATTAGAATATATTGATTATGTTGCATCAGTAATATACTAATCAAAATTGCAATATTCTCATTGTTTTGTGCATTTCATGCTTGATTGCAAATACGACTGAACTGCAAAATAACGAGTTTCAATCATCGGCTCTGACTTGCAGGAACACGTTTTGAAGCTTTCAAGTCGATGCGTTTAAACATATTTTTTTTAGAAATAAATTATAACACTTATACAACTCGGTACCTCGAAATGTATTAAGTACTTTGAATTAGGGCAGTTTTCGATGTTCCTAATTCTAAAATATGCCAACTAAAATTATTTTGACATCATGTTTTTCTAATATTACCACCATAAATACGCTTACAATAGAAAATATTCAAAATATTTAGTTTTTACACAGAATTACAGCTACTTCAAATTCAAACGATATTCTCTTAAAAGATAGGTCATTTAGGATTATCCAGATTTCATTTTATTATTATCTGCAATACATGGGTCAAATGTTTATGTTTTTTTTTGTTTTTTTTTGTATTATTCCTATTAATTTTAAGATTTTTATATCTTTAAACGTACTCATGTTATGTTTTTTATCAGCATATTTCATGTTTTCATATAAATAGAGGGTAGCTCTCAAAAGATGTAACAATTCAAACAATAAATAAATAATTTACAAACTACTGGTCAAAACCAAATACTTATCATAAAACTATTCTAAAATATATTTCAATTAAGAAAACTATACAAAATTGAGTAAATAGGAATTTTGCTCAGTGTATACCAATGATAGAATACCAAAAAAAAACTTGAAACTCCCAAGACTTATAGTTTTTCTACATTACTTGCATTATGAATAATTGTTTCAACATTATATAGGATTTTTTTTTATATATGTGATCGTAATGCACCAATAATGTATACTCTGTAAAAAACGTTTTGGACCATGGCAGTGTTCGAACCCGTACAATGATCGCTGAACCTTGACATTCGACCATAACCCTTATTATCTCAGTTGATAATTCACAATAGATCAACAATCAACAATAATTATCGTTTACAATGAAAGTTTGCGAAAAAATAATAATCTTTTTATTGGTTACTCGAATGTGTCCGTCACTGTTACTTTTAATGGACTTTGCAACATTTTTTAAAGACCCTTTGTGTGTTCCCGATATTTTTTAAAAATCAAATCTTGTTTGGAATTTAATGTTTCTGGTACCAAATTAACCGGGTAGGGTAGACCTTGGTTACTAAAAACAGATACTTAAATTCTGTTCACTAGTTTTATTTTTGACTTTATATACCCTGGTCCAAAACTTTTTTTACCGAGTATATTTAAACCTATGGTAGGATAAGGACGGAAACGGGATAATTCCCGACATTGTATAACTTTTTATTTAGGCCGACCACAATTTTTTTTTGGTTTACTGTTCCCTACCTACCCACGAAAAAAGGCCCGACTCAAAATGATATATAGGGTTCTATAGAAACCACAGTGTCCGAACGCAATTCCAAAACTTTTTATAACAATTCTTTAAAAAAATGTTGTTGTTGCTACCTTCAGTATAATTTTTTTTAATTTCTTAAGGCGTTTACTGCCCTCGGCAAAAAAAAATCATCTTCCTACTTACCCATTTATGACATCCTGGGTCGGGAAACAGCAAAGAAATATTTTTTAAGGATGGCCTGATGAAGCCTTAAATTCAAAATTATACTATTATTAAATGAAGGTGTTATTTAAATTGTTGACGGTTGTCCTTCCTGATTTAAGTTCCGAAATTTATGGAAAACAAACTATACTAAATTTATGTCTGAACAGGTTTTTTTTCTAGACTAGTTTGTTCAAGTTTTATAAACAGTTTCCACTGATGTTTGTCACCACTTAATTCGTATTCCATTCATTTTGTTCTGTCTTGGTCAGTCACTCTTGACCTAGATCTGATGAGTTTTGTAACTGACACAAAAGAACTGTGATTACTGTATACACATTTTATGTTCTTCATTAAACATCAAGACCACATTGGCCAAACTTTGGAATTGGACCGATAATCAGAGAGATCAAAAGCTGGTATACCATCGGTGGTTTTATCTGAGACTGTGTAATTGATTAAGCGAATGAAATAGGTATGTATGTTTGCTACTGTTGTGTTAAGAATAGATTTCCAAAGATATGGGTGCAAAGAAATCGGTCATCAGAGTGCAGACTGGTATTTTTTAAAACATAACTAGGTGTGGTTAGACTGTTGTTCTCCAGAAAGGTCATCTGCTTTCATTTTGAGCCAAATGGTGGTACATAGATCAGTTGTCGTCATTTTTTATTTGTTGTTGTTTGTTGCTATTTTTGTGTTTTGCATGAAGGTATAGACATTTAAAATTGATATGTAAACTGTGAATTAAGGTAAGTGTTATACTGTGTAGAGCTAACATTACGGTCTATGTGAAAATAATAGTGGTACAAGTTCATATAGGTCTGTTCTTGACCATGGCGGCCCGAATTCGACCGGTGTCGTTTAAAGTTACTAAAATATATTCCTGATATTTATATTGCGCCTGCAGTAGGCCATGGCCATCAACGTTATAGAAGTATATGCCTACTGTATGCCCTTCACTTACCTTGCTTATGCTGTAGTCCATGGCCGTTAACGTTATAGAAGTGTATGCCTACTGTATGCCCGTTACTTACCTTGCTTATGCTGTAGTCCATGACCGTTAACGTTATAGAAGTATACGCCTACTGTATGCCCGTCACTTACCTTGGGTATGCTGTAGTCCATGGTCTTTGACGTTATAGAAGTGTATGCCTATTGTTTGCCCGTTACTTACCTTGCCTATGCTGTAGTCCATGGCCGTTAACGTTATAGAAGTATATGCTTACTGTATGCTCGTTACTTACTTTGCGTATGCTGTAGTCCATGGTCGTTAACGTTATAAAAGTGAATTCCTACTGTATGCCCGTTACTTATACTATACAATAACACAGGAATATAGAAATAAACTTACTTCGATCAGCAAAACATGTCAAATGTCTGATCACTTTAGCAGCTACGAGTATATCCGGTGTACGATGTATCACCGTGATGACTGTTATTTACCTTGCGTCTGCAGAAGGCTGCGTCCGTTTGAAGTTATCAAAGTATACTCCTGAAACGCCCTCTAATTTAGGGTTCACGACACAGTCAATACTACATTTGGCGGCGGTGTCAACGGATTTGGAAATCCCTATTGTAATAAAGGTATGAGATGTGATTTAAAACAGGACGAATCTCTAATGACCATTTTATTTATTTATTGTGCTGGAGCTTCTTTTTTTTAAAGAAAAAAAAAATAGCATTTACACCACTGAACAATATTTACGTTACCAAGGTAATTTACTCGCGTGACATATGACTCGTGGTGCCAATCAAATCCCAAAGAAGTCAATGTCCATCTCCTCACCCATCCCTACCCCGCCACCCACACATGTGAAATATAAACAATGACAACATATATTTATTTTAAGCATACAATCGACTATTTTACTGGAAAGTATACAATAAAATATATACAACTGTTACTCACCACAACATTTCGTAAAACAAATCACACACTTGAAGCAATCATTTCCGAAATTAGTATCCACGAGGCCCGGATGTATGCTGTTTATTGTAATGTTACTGTTTTGAAAACGTCTTGCCATGCTGTATGTTTGCATGATCTGAAAACAATAATAGTAATATTGAATTTTATTAGGTAAATATGTTGTTTTTTTAAGCCATTTTATAAACTAGTCGCATATAGTTGTGAACGAATGCAAATTTATACACTCATATCTTAGGGAACGCTAAGGATTTATTTGTTTATAGAACTACTAGTCCTTGAGCTTGTTATAGACCCCCACCCACCCCCACCTACACCCTCCCCTCACCCGCCCTCACCACCCCACTCCAACCCTGGGGGAAAATTGTAGGGTATGATTTTCTGGAAATTCATACAAAATGCTTCATGATGAGACTTGTCTGCCATCTGAGCATTGGGGCGTTTAATGTGTAACCCACGTGACAATTACGTTACCATAACAATTCCAAAACTCGTTCAATAAAGTTAATACAAGTAAAAAAAATGTGCATATGAAACACAAATAATGTCTATATTTATGTTATGTATGAATTGTTTAATTCAGACAACCTTTTCAACATAATGAAAATATACTGTAGTTGTTCATTACCAAAATAATCATAAATACAGCTAAAAATAACTAGACCGTTAGTTATCAAAAGACGCCACTCACATCCTGGGGGAATTTTGGAGGATATACTTTCCTGAAAGGGTATTGAATTTGCTACAAAAGGAATCAAACCTAGATTGGTTTTCTCTTTAGCTGCAACTACTATGGTTGTTCAGTACGATCTGAATACATCCTGAGATGTTTATTAGTTTGTATGTGTTTCTTTAGTTAGTTTCTCTGGATGTGGACTTTATTGTTAGATAATTCATTTTGATGGGATGTAGTTTTGTTTACGCTGTCTTGTCTATTTGGGCACTGAAGACACAGGATAATAGCGAGGATTGTGCGCATATAAACTCGTTTCAAGCTAACCAGTAGGCCTTATTGCCTACTGACCGTTCCAAGTCGGTAACCCTGGCTTCACCACCCTTTCTGTTGTTTTTGTCTCTTTCATTGTATTATCAATTCCTTGTTTGCAGTACAGTGCCGACCTACGATGCCATTGCGTTCGGACACTGTCGTTTCTATAGGAACCTATATCTCATTTTTGCCAAATGAGAGTGAGTGTATAATGTCGTGACCTCTTTTCAATGTACGTTACCACTATTGTGTTTTGAAAATATTACACAGTTAACACTCAACAAAAATGTTTACATGCAACAAAATGATATGTATCTTTTATAGTATTTATCAAACAAGTTATAAAAATCAAAATCAAATTTCAATAAAACATTTCTTGAAGACAATACAGTTTACGTTACCTGATATAAACGAGGAAATTTACGTTACCATTTAAAGTTGTTTGTCATTGAATGTTTCCAGAAATAAAGGCTCTACTTATTTACTTAAACAAAGACTATTTAATAATAAAATGCTTTTCATTGAATAAATATATAAATGAAAGAATAAATAAATTAATAAATAAATAAATGATAATATAAGTTGATATTCATATTATGTCCCCATCCAATGTAAGTTAGTCTTGCCTTATTCTACTAACTCTTATCAAAAACAGACACAAAGGAAAATGACCTTGAAATGCATTTAGCTTCACTCTTCCGCCTATGTCCAATGTTATTTGAGTATGACTATTGGAACTATACCAGACACATTCCAGTATATTTAATGACACCCTGAGTCTGGTCACAACCCGTCCCCGGATCAACTACACTTCTCCAAAACAGGAAATTCAGTGTCTCTCGTTCACAAGTCACATAACTGTTCAGAAACTATCTGTTGATATGCACACTTCCTGGGTAGCATCATTGGATTCGGTAGAAATTATACAGGTACTACCATTGGTGCATTACTAGTCACTGTAGAGCAAAGCCGGTAGAGGAGGCCACCCTCAATATGGCAACTATGGTATTAGAAGTTATTTCTTCACACAAAGAACTGCATCCACCTCAAACTAAGAACAACGAAAAAGACGTGAGAAGAGTTATGGAATCTTATCATTGGTTTCACAAACTCATTCGGAGTTGATATCAATGACTACGAGTTATACTGCCGATCGTCCGGTGTTCCAGCACAGAGAGATATTGTTGATGATCTATTACAGCATTACGCTGAGAAGGCCATGACATAGTTTGTCAGTGGCTTGTTAATTTGACACGCCGAGTACGAGCCGATCCCATTCCACGATCCAATCAAGAGAGCCAAATTGTAAACGTTTTTCATCAGCCGAAGTGCACAAGAAGCTTTCACAAAGAAGAATTTGATTTAGATCAAAGCAGAACACACTATAGTTGGATAATTGGTTCCCTTTTTTTATCAGGAATAAGATAAGATTTTATGTTATAGGCCTATTATATCCTCTAGGCTCTGTACCATGGACCCGTGCAGCAGCGGATGGCAATTCAGTTAGAACGGACAGAGCCAAATTGCTCCACTGCTTAGAGGTATCAGTTAAGCCAACTACACAGCGACCTACTGAATATGATGTGTATGTGTTTGTAGGTAATGCAACACCTCAGAGTCTGCCTTCATTTCCTGTTACGTTTGATAATTTGGCAGAGCTGTTGTTTGACCTACTTCCCGACCTACTTCCCAAAGCACATTGAGTCGATTTTGTGGCAGACACTTACGTCCCTAGATCTATTAAATTGTTCGAGTGCAAGAGGCAAGGGACAACCCTAGCTTTACTGTTGTCAGGACCGAAAACAAAAACCCATTGTGATTTAAGTTTCATTAGTAATTATAGAATAATACCATACTGAAAAAATTTGGTTATCAAACCACGTCAGATTTTTCAAAATGGCCGCCAAATACTTAATAAATAATCAGCTGAACCTATATGTATCCGAGTTTAACAACATATATTATGGCAATCACAACACATTCCGCAAAATGATAGACAAATGGTCATGAAATACAAACTGGGTATATTTTAAGTTCAAAATGGCCACCGTTTTTAAAATGGCCGCCAAAACATGTTGAAAATAGTAAAAAGTGAAATTCGTTTAAAGGCCGAATATGCTTATTAACACATAAACTGAAACAGTTGACGAAGCATTCGGAAGCGTTAAAACTAAGAGAATTACGCTAAGAAATAAACTGAATAAAATTAAACTGTAGACACTATGCCGAATAAATATGCGTGTACTAATTACGCCGTATCCCATACACGCTGTGCCGACGTGCAGAAGCAAATGGTTTATTTATATCACATTTAATGTTATGTAAACACAATAGTTAACAAGAGCGCCGCCTAACGGGGCATTATACACACGTTTCCTAAAGTCGTTATGTTAAAAGCATCTCCTAGGTGTCAGGTCAACGTAACCCTTACCCTTGACCTTCTAACAAAAGAATAACTGATAGGGGATGTTGTTTAACCAAGAGTACTATTTGTATAAAGTTTCAAGACTGTAGATCGTGAATAACAGCTGGGAAGGAATTTGTCATGCTCTGACCTACTAAGCTTAACATTAATAGAGGTTGTTGTTTTAACATGGGTACTTTTTCTGTAAAGTTTCAAAATTGTAGGTCTAATAGTTACAAGTTACAGTGAGGAAAATGTCTTATGATTCAGTCATTGTCAGTTCAATGTGACCCTGATGACCTACTGAACACAAATGTAATAGGCTTCCTCCTCTGACAATGCACCTATGAAGATTAATAAGTGTGGATATATTTCCGGGATTGTCATTTGCAATGTGTATGTCCCTATGAAGACATGATGATCTTGACCTTTGACCTACTAAGCTCAAAAGTGATAGGATTCCTCCTCTCACCAAGGACAATGTATCTACAAGGTTTCCTGAGTGTAGGTATTATACTCCTGCAGTTATCACTTCGAATATGTACTGGTGACCTTGACCTTTGACATAGTGACCCCAAAAGCAACAGGATTTCTCCTCTGATCATACGTAATGTATCTATGAAGTTTCATGAGTGTGAGTGTTGCGGGTTCACAGTTATTTGCCGGAATGTGTATTTCCATATAAGGTCATGGTGACCTTAACATTTGGCCTACTGACCCCAAAGACAATAAGGTTCTTTCTCTTGCCAACGTCAAAGCACATACAAAGTTTCATCAGTTGGGGTGTTATGGTTTTGATGTTATCGCGCAGAATGCATATTACATAAGGTCATAGCGACCTTGACCATTGACCTGCTAACACCAATGAAATACAATGTTTTCTCCTACCAAGGGCAATGTACCTACGAAGTTTCATGGGTGTATGTGTTATGGTTTTGAAGTTATCCCACGAAATGCATAATTCCATATAATGTCACGGTGACCTTGACCTTTGACGAAATAACCCAAAATCAATAGGGTTCCCCCTCTCACCAAAGTCAATATACCTATGCAATTTCTTAAGTGTGGGTGTTATAGTTTTGAAGTTATCGCGAGGAATGTCCATTTCCATATAAGGTCATGGCCACCTTGACCTTTGTCCCACTGAACCATAATCAATAGGGTTCCTCATCTCACCAAAGGCAATGCACCTATGAAGCGCTTCATAAGTGTGAGTTTTATGGTCTCAGATGGAATGTCCATAGAAGGTCATGGTGATCTTGACCTTTGACCTTTTGGCCACAAAAAACAGTAGGGTTTCTCCTTTCCCTTTGGGCAATAAACCTATGAAGTTTTATTAGGGTAGGTTTTACGGTTTTAAATTTATTGTGCGGAATGCATGATTCCATATAAGGCCACTGTGACCCTAACGGTGGAATGGTTTCAGAGTTGTCGTCCGGAATACTCAATTGTTTACGTACAGACAGACAGACAGACAGACAACCCCATACCATAATACGTCACGTTTTTCAAACGGGCGTATAAAAAGTCAGCGTGCCTTTTTAACGAATCAGTTGTTTGTATTAACGACTGGATATATCGGGGGATTTAGATCAAATTTGACGGTAATATTATACACAAATACTTGACACAAAGCCGTTAAGGTTAACAATAAGCATATTCTGACTTTAATAGTTGTTTGTAAAAAAGGAATTAATATGTTAAATTTTCACTCACTTTTCTTGGCATAGTATTTGTTTATTAATATTGCAATAAAGAGTTATTTAGAGGCACCCTGCGGTTAATGTGTTAAGGGATTTACACGTTTAAATAAAATTTCACTTCGGATTGACTCTACGTTTAATCCAGCCTTTCGAATTTCTGAAGGGTACTAAACTAATTATATCGGTTCATTATAAAATATATTAATAAAACCCTTGGTAAACAAAATCTAAACGTGTATTTATGCTAACGGGTTAACTGCGTCTAAACTATATAGTTGTCGCGCAGAAACAATGATATTGGCCTGAAACCCAATCTGAAATCATAATGGCGTTTTGCGTTGAAGCCTTTGTATTTAAAATGGAGGCTCTTAAAACAATCTGAAACTTATTTGAAGACTATAGAGGGACCAGTGCCCTTGTGGCAATTATGACACTGAAGATTCCTTTCTGAAACAAACACATATGCATCAGGGAATGCTCATCACGTGATTACCATACTTATGGTAAACCGGGATTACAAGTGTGAGCAAGGCATGCCTTAGATTATTGAGTATTGCACATGACGATCATAAACTGCAGTACCGTTCAGTTACTTAAATTTTAAAATTATTCATATGTGTGTGTGTGTGTGTGTGTGTGTGTGTGTGTGTGTGTGTGTGTGTGTGTTTGAGATAAACTTCATTAGTGTTGTCTCATCAATACCCAATGAACTAGCTCACAAGCAGAAAGATGAAAGTGTGAAAGAATATGGAGGTGCACTAAACACATCGCAGCTTCCTCATTGGAAGATGAACCAGATATGGCCTGAAAAGGACTATGATCGTTTCCATCATGAACAAGTTAAAGATGTTCATAAGACAGTTTGAGTGACGCAGTAGAGAAAGTAGAACATATATTCAAGGACAATATTGAGAATTTACAGGTACTTGACTTACGTTACATATACAACTCTCGCGTGAAAGAAATTACTCAACAAATAGGTAAATTATGTCATGCAAAGCATAACATGTTTGTAACTGAGCTTATTGACGACATAACCAAGAAATATAAAAAGATCGGACAGGGAAAGTAGCATTCAATGAGGACAGTCAACAACAAAACACAGAAACAAACATGGAAACAGACAAACAAGAAGGCAAAAGTAATAATAAAAGTAAACGACATCACAAACACAAAAGGGTTGACAATCGGGCTACCGCCTTGGAACGGTCAGTGGCAAAGTAGGCCACTGGGGGGTTTAAACCGGTTCTAGGGTGCACTAAACCTCACACTTACCCTACTGTCATCCCATTAAAACAGGACAGTGTAAATAAAGAAATCCCCGACATGATCTAATCTCTAACCAACATGGCAGCATCAATAGGCAATATAAGTAAAACACAAATATGCTCGTGTAAATATAATACAAAAAAAAAAGCCTAGAAAGCCACAATGAAGGTACTCAATGACTTGGCAGAAGCCAGAGCAGTAAGACAATAAACCATTAAGGGCACGACAAGAAAAATCATAGCCAAACATCAAACGCCACCGTCCCAATGGGCTTTAGGTAGGCGTCATCATAGGGTCCACAGCCTGTCCGGTCATCGTACAACCAAAGAGGAAAGCATAGTGGCGAACTGTGAAAGGATCCACCACCAAGCATGCAGTACGTTGCAAAATGATAGGGTCATAACCTCTTTTGATAAACGTTTTAACAAGTTTAACAAAGATAGTATGAAAGTGATCATGACCAACAATCTTACGAAGTTTATAAATTACATCACCATAGAAGTCAGGTTGTGATAGTCCTTGTCGCAGAAGAATCCTTAAATTACTTTTATATTTGGAAAGAAGATCAGGGTTACGATATTAAAATTTTGCAAAGGTTTTACGAAGTTTATGGTAACGGTAACCCTGATTGAGTAACTTTTTAGTTATACAAAGATTACGAATATCAAAGTCCTCAACTCGAGTACAAGCTCTAGAAAAACGAATAAGTTGAGACAGATACACCTCATAAGAAGTTGCTCGAGGAACATCCCCATCCAAGTGGGGATAATTAACAATGTCAAAATTAAAATCATCTCTCTTGTCATAAATTTTGCTAATTATTTTACCATTTTCAATCGAGAGATCTAAATCAAGAAAAGAAGCGTTCATATCAGATATATTTTCTTTTCTAAGCTGAAGTTCTTTAGGATAAATATTACCAACCATAGTTGGAAAGAAAGGGTTTTCAATGTTCAGTATGTCATCCAGATACCGAGAGGTGTCATTAAAAGCTTCAATAACATCTGCCTGGGTATCTGGTGAAAGACTCAACATGAAATCCCTTTCATAGCAAAATAAAAACAAATCTGCGACAAGTGGTGCGCAGTTCGTACCCATAGGAATACCAACAATTTGTCTATAACCGGTGGTACTATAACTGACGAAAATATTATCTAATAGGAAGATGAGTGCTTCACAAACTTCATAGCAAGTCCACATAGTATAATTGTCTAAACTGCCGTTAGTAAAAAACGCTTTAATATTATTACATGCCAAAAATGTAGTATTTTCTCTAGCGAATGTTTTTTGAACAAGGGAAATTAGCTTGTCTTTAATAAGGTGATTTGATAAGGTTGTATATAGTGTAGAGAAGTCATAAGAGCTTATAGATGAAACTTGATTTTTATTGAGAATTTTATCCAGAACGTTTCCTGAATTTATTATAGACCAAAATAAATTAATCACAGAGTTTTCATAAGTTTTATCACAATATAGTTTAACGTGATCTTTAACGGCAGTAAGACAAGAAGTTAAAAGTTTGGAGATGTTTGTTGTGGTGCAGGCACTATAATTAGAAATAAAGCGAGCCTTATATAGATTTTTATGTAATTTAGGAATCCAGTCTATGGTAGGCAGTTTATTTTGCTTATCGTTTACACCAGCCTTGAAAGTAGTGCACCAAGTCTCTCTTGAAACAGATAAACCAGAACATGTTTTCTTTCCTCAGTGGTCACCAACTTACAACAGATTCTGTAACATGCTTTCTCTTCTCGGATTAGGGTGTATCACCTGCCTTTTCTAACTTTGGAAAACATTTTTGGATTTTAATCAGACTTTACAAGCTGCCTTAAAATGCCTTTAATGCTTGCAAGACATTAGTAAGTATGATAAGCAAGTTCTTTCAAAGCAGGAATGGTGTATACAGTCTTTTAAAAATGGGACATAGGATACTGTGACTGTGATTAAGAAAAACTGTACCATTCAGATCATAGATCAGTAAGATTAGATAAAATTTAATGTTAGCTCCATATTGAAAATGTTCAAATGATATGACCATTTATTATATTTGTGTTTGTATATATAACAAAATTTATTCTGATTTTGTTTCCTGATTTGTTAATATTGTTTATTAAATGTCTTACTTAAATCTAATTCCGATAAATCGGAGATGAGAAATATTGTTTAAGTATCCTTTTCGACATTTTTTCTCCAAGCATTTAAAAGACTTGGCAAGCTTGGTTTTTGTTATAGCCTGCGGCGTCCCGTTAGTTTTGCTACTTCATATGCATGTTTTATTTTAAAGTCAGTTTTAATAATTATGTAAATAGTTCAAAGCCAATTAGTTTTACATGTTGCTCATTGGGGAATATATTGTGTCAATAATATATTAAAACTTTTAATAGAATAATCACAAACAATTAAAACATTCTGCATTGCATTTAAGTATATGCAAGAAGTTTTAAAATCAAATTGATATTGGATTAACCAATTTGGATGCTTGGTAAATAATTCAAGATTGTTGTGTGTCCCTTTAATAGTGTTTTACCAAGTCACTGAATGTATACTTACGAGTTATTATAAACTAAAAGCCGCTAATAAAGATGAGACTGAAACTTAAACACACTTCAGAAATGATTAAGGCTAAGAACAAACTAGTCTCAGAGTTGGCATAGAATGTACATAGCATGTATACATGTGTAAAAACCCTAACCCCTAAGTATAGGGGTGTATCTAACAACTATTTATTGAAGTATAGACTTACACATAAATATATCAAGACAACCCCTTTGTAAAAAAAACAAAAAAAACATCAAAATCTTGATTGCTTTCAAAAAAATAAATAAAAAAGGTCAGCATTTTTGGCGACCATTTTGAATTGTACTGAATTAGTGTATTTAGAATAACAAGTTTTCATGAAACCAATTAATAAGGGGCTTCATTATTTCTTTATGGAATATTTTGCGGCCATTTTTCAAAATGGCGGCCATTTTTCAAAATCTGACGTGGGTCCAGAGCCAAAAATATTTAGTAGAGTATTGTGGATAGCTATGTGTCAAGTTTGGTGCTTTTGTCACAAAATGCACAATTTTACCAATATATGTCACCAATCTGCCCCACTAGTATCGTGACAAAGGTGATATCGCCACGGTGGACAAGAAATCACGAGTCCGTGTTCAAGCTTTACTGTTGTCACTGCCTTTAGTCGAAGTGTGTTCTTTGGCAAGACACTTTCCCTTAGCATCATCATTCAATCATCGGATGGATTAGTAAACGGGGTTTCGTGTATCGGAGTCTATCCTCCGAGAACCACGGGAATCTATTCGTTAGTAAGAGCAGGGCTGTTCCACAGATTCCTTTGAATATTCCCTCTCTCTCTCTCTAAACAACATTCAACTCCTATCTGGTGGGTTGTGAATATAAGAAAATTCTTCCCTTATTGAACTTTGAAAGATTTGTTTTTCCAACAAGTTACTTGTATTATAATATTGACTGAAAAGTGTACCACCTCGGCACAAGACGGTATCAATAGTGCCATGCATCAAGTACTTTGTTTGGGAACAATTCCTTATTATCCTATCGGTCTTAAAATCACCTGGGGATTGTACTGGTGTTGGAAGTAAAATCCTAACGATGCCAGATGCTACGGAGCCCCACAACACAGTAAGTATAATGTTATATCAATGGAATTTATAGACCATTATACGGGAAGTATCTAACATAGGTATTTCAATAAGATGTATATTTTTTTTATCATTAAAAAAAGGTCATACCGATGGTTGGCATTTCCCCCATCTGAACCAGACACCCATGATAGATTCGTTGAAGCTTCGTTATTCAAATTTGTAAATATTTTAGTTGTCCACCGACAAGAGCAATATAAATTAAACTTTCTGCAGTTTTACCTGATACAGTTTAGATCGTCCGTAGTAGTCAAATAGGGAATAGTCTGCTGCTGGTCCAGTATAGTTCATGGTCTTTAGGTCAAATGTACCCGACTTGTGTGCTGAACTCGACATCAACAAAAGTCTACAGTCGGGTCCAGACTGCTTCATTATGTGCATAAGTCTGGCGGTGAGCAGGAAATGGCCGAGGTAGTTGACCTGAAGCAACTGTTCAAATCCGTCTTCGGTTTTCGCTTAAACGGTAAAATATATCCAAATAAGGCAATGAGGAGTAAACACCATGACTGTAACAATCCTGATATAATTTACAGTAAAAAAATAAATAATAGTAAATTGAGTAAAATGGTCCTTTAGAAGCCACAGCACTCAAACGCAATGACACCGTAGGTCCGCACTGTACCACAAACAAAGAGCAAATGCAGTGTACAATGAAAAGGACAATACACAACAAACTGAGTGGTGATGGCAGGGTTTAATACCGACTTGAAACGGTCAGTAAGCAGTAAGGCCAACTGGTTAGCTTAAATCGATTTTATGTCTACACAACCTCGCTAATTTCCCAGCTTCTGCTCTCAAATTGACAAGACACCTCCATCAAAAGGCAATCTCCAACAATAAAGTCCATTTGGGAGCAATGCGAATGTCCCTGGATGACATTACAGTGATACGTGTGTATATATTCTGTGTATTAATCAGCATAAGCATTCCTAGATGTTTCCTTGAAAAATTGGAAGTTCAATACTGCAAACTGATATATGCTGACAGTATTTTTTACTATTTTTTTATATATTTTTTGCTGTTGTTATAGCGGTTATTTCGTCTCAGTTTTGGGACAAAAATTCCAAATTGATAGAAAAATGAAAAGCAAAAGAAACGAACAAACAAATAAAACAAAACAGTAGTGTTGGTGTACAACAAGTATTGAGAACTCTGTTGACCTTGGTGTACTGAAAACAGTATTAAAGATAGAATTATTAAATGAATGGTTTACTGCATATTTTCCCCAAATTTATGAAAAATCGTGCTTCAATTCCCAATTATATTTTTTCCATAATTTTATGAAATCGCGTTTAAATTCCCACACGTTTAAATTCCCTATTGTATGGGCTATGTTCCTAAAGTATAGAAAAAGCACTGGGGGATAACTGGGGTAAACAAGTATTGAAATAAGAAGGAATGTCCGATGTACATACCGTAGGGGCAAAAACCTACTCCTGCATTGCAAAAAAGGACGTGAAGTTTTCGTCCGCTTTTTTTATAGGCATCCACGAATTCTTGTACCGACTTGAGTGAGTTTAGGTCTAGTTTCATATATTCAAGAGCCAACGTGTCGCTATCCGTTATGCCCAGGGTACCTTGTGCCTTCTCGGATCGGAAGTCAGCATTAATCTGATCTATTGCCTGGAAAAATTATATATATATATATATATATACATACAAGCCCAACTAACTAAGTTTATTTTTTATAGTCAAAAATATCACATCAACATGGCCTGAAATTCATGGAGTAGAATTTGAATTAGGAAAAACGTTCACATCAATATAAACGCATATGTGACTTGTCTAAGAAACTCCTATATATGCACATGTGGTCTGTACTAAATTTGGTTGATAATGATTTTAAAAAAATGGTGATCTATACGTACAAACTGTACCTACAATATAACTGAAAAACACCTAGACCGCCATTATTAAAATAGTAATAATAAATATATGTCAAAACACCCCGGGCATATCGAGTAACGTCGCATTAGTGCAAATTGTTAATAATAATTAAAATATAAATGCAAAATTAAAGATAAATATAAGATAAAAATCATATGCTGAGCAGTCACGGTGTTATGATGTACATTCGACGTACATTCGACGCTCAAAGGTGAACATTTGTATGTGCTAAAACCAAACATTAATGCGCAACCAACCGTTTTCGTCTTTTGTTCCGACCTGCAGGCCAGTATTACAGTTGCGCCCATCATTGCCGACCATTTGGCGATCTCGTACCCAAGACCTGAAGTAGAACAAAGTAGAAACATATGAGAAAATGATCAAATGACATGACATGAACAGCAGTTACATATAATACAGGGAATTAAGAGTTTAGGCAAATTGAGAAGTATAATAATTATTTACATCCCATTACATCCCATTAACAAACACACGAACTACGCTTATGGTTTGCAGTACTGAACATGCAATAAACTGTTGGGTGTTATGTTATGGATCAATAATATAAATGACAGTCTATCTATTCTATCTTCATAGAATCATACAGATTGCATGTAGTAAAGATGCTAGCATTATAATGTTATCAAAGTGGACAGCAGGGGCTATCAAAGATAAGGGAGGAACCAAGAGGCGGAGCTTATCAGTCAGTAGAGTAGTGACAGCCAGTACATACATTCAATAGACATATTGTAACATCTCCCTCCCGAAGAAACTAAGCATATAATACATCAAATAGTTCCAGGAAGCAGAATGTCATTAATAAACAATAGAGCGTTGTCAGTTTAAAAGATCACGGGAATAGCACCTTCTTATCATTTCCTGATAATCGTTTGATTAGCTATTCACAGTTCTATGGTTAGTTAGTTTACACTATTAATAAAGTTCACACACTCAAGTTTATTCGTACCATTTCCTGAGATAAAAATTGTTCATGAAATGTTGATGTGGCTTGTGTTAGTCTGCTGAGCTGATTGATGATAATTATAATGTATTGGTCAGTTTCACATTGACTCAATTATTTTCTGTTTAACTGCCCTTTCTGACTTTGTTATGTATACATTTGAACTTGGATCTGAAATAGGTTTTGCAGAGATTTGTGGCGAAGATCTTTCTTTGATTTCTTCCAAATGGGGTAAATCGTTTTCAAAGGGAATCTGTATTTCAGAATCAACTGTTTCTTGGTTTGTGATTGAATCATTTGTTTTTAATAAATCGTGCCTATTTCTCCTGTAAACAGCACCATCTTCCGTTTGAACTGAATATGAACGTGCATTGTGTTTGTTTACGACTGGGTTGAGTATTTCTGTCGTAATAAACCTGTGTGTTCTTGTACAGTGGGAAGAACTGAGAATGTTCTGCCCATGGGTAATTCTGATGGACAGAACCCTATCTCTTTAAGCGGAGTGACTCTATACTCAAGAATGCCAAGCAATGCATCTTTTCCACTTGACTTTGCCTTTTCTTGCAAATATTTACATATTTTTCTGCAAGTCCGTTGGACCTTGGATGGTAAGGATATGACGTAATGTGACTGAAATCCCATTCATTTGCAAAATTTGCAAATTCCTGAGAAGCATAACAGGGACCGGAATCCGAGACTACTTTCTCAGGTATGCCAAAACGATCAAATATTCCTTTCATGCGACTGATAACAGTATTACTTTTCATGTTGGGAGTTCCTTGACCTCGAAGTATCTACTGTAATAATCAACCACAACATTTCTTGTTGTCCCATGTAACTAGATCAGTGGCAACTGTTTGCCAAGAATAATCAGGAATGTCATGGGATTTTAGGAGTTCCTTAGGGAGTGAATTTCTGTGTTCCAAGCAGACAGAACAATTAAGTGCCATTTCAAGTATGTCCGGTGAAACGAGTGGCCAGAACATTAATTATCGGGCCCTTAAGAGACATTTTTCTGTACCCATGTGGCCGGTGCGAATTATATCAAGCATTTTTGGTCTTGATTCTTGGGGTATGACAATTTTCTGACCTTTCATGATCCACCCATCTATCACTGATAATTCGTCCCGAAAATTCCAGAAGTCCAAAATGTTGGGGTGACATTGATTTCTGGATTCCAGCCAACCTTCAAGGATAGTGTGCTTAAGGACACTAAATTGTTTGTCATTTTCAGTTTGTGTTTTTAATTCCTGTAATTTTCTGTCACTTACAGGTAAAATTCATACGACCATATTGACCTGTGTATCCATACCTACACATAGGTCTGGATATGTGTCGCTTAATGATTTACGAGAAAGCGTATCGGCAACAGGTATTTGTTTACCATACATACTCAGGTAGTCAGGTACATACATGTGTGACATCTGTGTCATACCTGTGTAGTTGCAATATCATGCGTAGCAAGCGGGCAGGGGCGGCATGAAGGGGTTTCTTTAAAATTGAAACTAATGGCAAATGATCAGCTTGCACATGAGTTTTATGCCCACAGACATAGTGGTGAAATCGTTTGCATCCGAAAACGATTGCAAACATTTCCTTTTCCATTTGTGCATAATTGATTTCAAAAGCTGTCAAGGACTTCGAAGCATATTGGTTTTCCTTCTTGCATGATAGTAGTACCGAGACCAAATTTGCTTGCATCAACTTGCATGGTCAGTGGTTTGGTGTGGTGATAATATGATCTGATTTTGACCTGGATGCTCAGTGATTATCTCTTGTGAAATACTTCAGCTTGGGGCTTGTCCCAGGAAAACTCAACATCCTTTGACAATAGTTTACGCATGGGACTTGTAACCTAGCCAAGTTTGGTGCGAAACGTGTTAAGTAGTTGACCATGCCTATAACTGTTTCCTTGTTGTCACGGGGTTGCATATCTCTGATAGCCATGACCTTGCCTGGGTCGGATTTCAGACCATCTGCCGACCAAATGTGACCAAAATAATGGACTTGAGGAACACCGACTTCAAGTTTTTTATCGTTCAAATGAACACCCGTTTCAAGACAGCGTTGTAAAACGGCTTTTAGATTTTTATCATGTTCCTACCAACTTTTTTCCAAAAACGCATGCATATTGCAACGACACCGTTTAAACCCTCAATGCAGTCATCCATTTTCCTCTGAAATCCATCTCCAGATCAATTAAGCCCGAGTGATATTAAGTATCTGTATCTACCAAATATGGTATTCAATGTTGTTAGAAATGACGACTCCTCTGACAATTTTATTCCCTAGAAACCTGATTTGGCATCAAGTTTCGTGAAATATTTTGTACCAGAATGTCTTCTAGTGTTCTCATGGCATAGTGAGGACGAAGGATATTTTTGTTCAAATACTGGGGATCAAGACAAATTCGGAGTTTTCCTTGCTGCTTTTCCACTATGACCTTAGAATTTACACAATCTGTAGGTTCTTTCACTTTGGCAAAGTTCCGCTTTGCACCGGTCGTGCAATGCGACGGGAACTTTCCTGGGCGGGTGTATTACAGGAGTTGCATTTGGATCAAGGTGTATTTTGCACTCCCCAGGAAAATTACTTATGCCCTTAAATACCTCAGAATGTTCACTTTTGGAATGACACAGTTTGGAAAAATGATTCCATTTCTTGAGCGAATGACTTTGTTTTCCTTTAGCGAGACACTGTAAGTTGATATGCGTCTGTCCGCAGTTTTCGCATATTTTTTATATGTCCTGTCGTTGGTTGCTGCTATTGGATGTGTTCCTGCTGATGCTAGTGGTCTGCTGGTATTTGGTACTACCGGAAGCGGCTTGTAGCTTTCTCCTTTGTGGCGGAAGTACTGTGTACTGTGGACGCCACAGTTGATGGCTGGCTCATATCACGTAACTGCTCTTGGTCGTACTCGAAACTTCGACAAATCTGGATTGCTCTATCCAAAGTCAGTTTTTCTCCCTCCCTGAAGTTACACCGAAAACTACCCTATCCCGGATCATTTCTTCCGGATTTGCGTATAAGCAATCCTGAGCTTAAAGTTTGAGTCTCGTGATAAACTGTTCCTAAACTGTTCGTGTTTTCACCTTGGATTTCATTATTGAATATAAACCTTGAGAACACAGGATTAAGTTTAGGCTGTAAGTGCTTTTTTATTGCTTCGCATATTAACGTCATACTAGATCTCTCCTCTGCAATAAGAGACAACGTATCGTAGATGTCTCTGGCTCTTTGCCCGATCCATAGAAGAAGATATGTAGTTTGTACAGCCTCATCTTTCTCCTTTTATGAACCTTTGAATATAAGGTCTACATGTTGGTGGAATTTCGCTCCATGGTTGATATTGGTATACCACTTAAATCCATTTGTTATCGTGAATGCTTAAAATTCAGTCTGAATATAATTTTACTTATTTAAATGTATATCTGGAATGTTCAAAATTCACTATTAAATCCGTTTGTTTTGACAGCATGTTTTGTTATGGATCAATAATATAAATGGCAGTCTATGTATTCTATCTTAACTGAATCATATAGATGGTATGCAGTAAGGAATGCTAGCATTAGAATATTATAAAATGGACAGCAGGGGCTATCCAAGATAAGGGAGGAACCAAGAGGCGGGGCTTATCAGTCAGTAGAGTAGTGACAGCCAGTACATAAATTCAATAGACATATTATAACATTGGGAATGTCATAAATGAAATACATTGGAAGGTGTGAGTGGAGAATACTCTATATAAAGGTAGGTAGAGCTCTTGTTAGTGTTTACTATTTCGGCTTACTTTATTTCCCCTAAGGATGTGTGTTTGGGGTGGGGAGTATGTTATAGGCGGCTGTATTTCCGAATACAGTTCTAACGTCCGTCTCCAGGCTTATTATGCCATAGCATATGCCAATTACGGTCACATGAGATACAAATTCATACAACACAACTGTAAAAAGTAACGCTTACCTGATGTTGCTCCAGTCACGACTATTATCCTCTCCCTGGACAGACGAACAACAGGCACAGATGGACCATTTCCCATTATTTCTGACTTATTTCGTATTAGTGTTTATATTGTCCCTATGTAAGAACGTCTCAACACGTTAACTACCTTTTCAACATTGTCCACATTGAGTAAAATGTGCATTATTTATTCCAACCAGTGTTCTGTATTTTGACATGTTCATCCGTCCTAATTTGGATACATATGTCTGACTAGTTCAACAGAAAAGCTAACAATAAGTATTGACTGGTTTTACCATTTTCAAGTTACTCAAGTTTCTTCTATTATCTCATGTGAACAGACTGACTAAAACCCGATACTGTCTTCTCTCGTTTGTGTTCGTTGCTCTTTATCTATTGTATCTAGCGTTCGTTTAGTGCAGTGTGACAGCCATACAGCCATACTTCTTTTACTTTGAATTTGGATGATGTGATAGAATCACGGAATATACATGTACTACAACACTATTTCTTCTTCTCTCTATCCCTCTTCTCTCTCTCTCTCTCTCTCCTATAGGGGGTGCCTGTGCTTTAATCCTGTGTACATAATAATCCTATTATTTTATTTAGATATATATAGTTTCTGCCATATAAGCATTATTTCTGATATTATGTCACGTCAATAGTCTTGAATTACTATCGTGTACTAAATTGTTGACATCGCTCATGCCTAAAGTTTGGTCGAAAATTTCACTTGACCATACCCCATCCATTTTGGATCTTTTTTTTCATAAAAATGGCTGACCAATAGTTCTTAAGTCGAACGTGCGGACTGAAACTTTTTCTGTGGTTTCTGAACTATCCCGAGCAAACACTAGCCGTTACATTTTGATTTGCATGCATTTAATGACTATCTATTATGTTAATTAGTAAACCGCATTATTGTATCAATGGTTAAAGGGAGGTAAGCACATTCTAAAAATTAAAATATATGTCGCGTATAATTATGCACGTTTAGTTTGCTCCCATACGATGCTATTACATTGAACAATAGTTAATTAATCTTTCTCAAATGGTTTTCTACCACCAATAATCTTGTACGAAATTGATTTTTATACAGAGTAAAGGCATCTAAATATTTAAAACATATGTAGAAGAAAGATTTGTTGTTTGTCAGGAGGGTGGTCTCATTTTAAGAAGAAGCATTTTCATTTTGAATTTGCTATAATAGTTTATTCCGTATGTCCAGTACTTGGAAAGGTCCTATTTCTCCTGGGCATATGCTTTTTCACATCTGACATTCAAAGTTGATTAAATTATAAGAATGTCTGTGACATTCTTTTGCTAGTTTCATTGAGAATGAGTGTGTATATGTATTACAATGTAAATGTCGTGTTGTCATTCATCTCTAGGCACAATTTAAAAAGGAATAACTTACATTCTCATCACAATGGCCCATATGCTGCCAAACATAAACACTGAGATGCCGACATATTGTATTCATACACTCATTTCCATATAAGTAAAACAATTTCAAAACTCAAATTCATGTTAGCATGACAATGATTGAAAAAGGTAACAAACAGACCGATACTTCCTGGGCTGCAATGGGTGTGCTACACCTTTAAGTTTGTATTAGGAACAAGGGTTAAGCGGTAGAAGTAGTTTGTTCAACTGTGATAGTATGTCATATTATTGTAAGTGATAAAAATGTGTGAAAGCCGCACAATAATATCGACAGTTGTATACGATTTCAAACTGTCTAATTGTGTGCGAAACAACTTAGGTACGAAGCCAATGTAGGACTGTAAACTAGAACGTTTATAAAATATACTGATTCACTGCGCATGTCCCGTTTTACAAATTCAAACAAACGGCTGTGTAGCTGTTATCGTTGTATTTGGGACGAAACGGCTTGGGTACGACACTAATATAGGACGATGAAACAAGAACGAGTTCAGGCGACGTCATGCCGCAGGTATATATCAATTGGAGAGGCTAGTTACCAGCCATATGTACTACACAGAAAATGGTGACGTCATTTTGTATACACATTGTCGAATTGCGCAATCGAACACACACTAGACGGTAGCAATTCGGTAGAAGTATTAAATAACAGTTGTTATCCATGATCATATAGTGAATAAACTTTGTAGAACGTGGTACAATGTTATACAGGTAGTAGTATTTTTTCAAATTAGCCAATTTACATTGAATTAGGCCATTCGTTTGGTACCTGGCTGATTCGCACCCGATTCGGACCGCATTATAATTTCCTGATTTCTGTATTAATACATACTATTGTATTAATTCAGAGCTTACAATTTATGTTCCAAACAATGCTTACTTAGAACACAGACATATTTTATTATAGATTATTTTTATTTTGGGTGTTCTCTCTCTCTCTCTCTCTCTCTCTCTCTCTTGAATTCCAAAGGTATGTATAGTAATACAAGAGGTTTAATCTGTTCAGAATAAAATATATAAGCCACAAATGTGAGATGGATCTTCTTTTTTTTTTGTAAAGTTTAACATACATCTTCGCGCAAGTTTGTAAATGAAATAATCATTGCATTATACGGTATGAAAAATATGTAAAAATAGTATTCAATTTCCTTCTACGTTAACATCTGGTCCAAATCAGCCATGTTCCGACAAATCAGCCGAAAGTCACTTGAGATGCTAATCAGCCATGGGGTGGCCTGGAGGTAATTGAATTGAATTGAATATTGTTTAATGACTCACCAACACAGTATATGTTATTTAGAGCCGCCCCAGAGAGAGGGGAAGGATACATAGGAATCCGGGAACCGTGCCCTACTCTTATTATCGAATAGATTCCTATGGTTCTTTAACGTGATCGGAGGATAGACCGATACACGGGACCGCCCGGTTTACGTCCCCATCCGACGGATGAGGCTAAAGGAAAGTGTCTTGCACAAGAACACACCGAAGAAACTCAGTGGCACCACTGAAGATTGAACCCGGGGCCTTCGGTTACCAATTGCCTCGTTATCGACTGCGCCACGTTGCATGGCATTTGTATTCCATACGTGAAATGCTCATATCATGTCACATATAGCCATATTTTGTAATATTTCACATAATTTAAATTTTGTTCCTTATTAACAACTTATTTCATGGCAAACCTTTTCATCTACCTGCTCATGCCCGAGGTCCCGAGTTTTATTCACAGTGTCTTGAGTGTTTCGAAAAAATACTCTTCCTCAGTAGGCCTATAATATGCAGACAAGGTACTGTATACTGTGTGTGCTCATCAGGTAAAGTAAGTACTATGGCAATGTTCATTCTTCAAAGAGTATGTTAAGTTGCATTCTGTACACATGTAGAGACAGCTAATACCATTTCATACGATACATGCATGGAATCCTCATGCTTTCAATGCTTCCATATTGATAAGTTGGATGGAAAGGAAGGTAGACAAAATTAGTAGAAGCGATGCTTGGGCATTGACTGCATGTCACCTACCAGAATTATATAGACCAACCACTTCAAAACAATTGAATTGAATTGGGTTTTTAAGGTGCACCAACACATGAAAGGTTATATGGCGCCTAACAGGAATGAACATGCCAGGCTCATCCTCCATGTACATTGAAATAAACTATGGAGAACGGGCCTAGAACCTTCTCACCCTGAACTGCAGAGTTGCTGCAAATTCTATTATATACACTCCATTTACGCTGGAGCCACGTTATAGTTTTTCTGCCACTGCTCTAGTGATATGAGCGAGATGGCACCCGAAACAATGCAGGGGTCATGATGAAGACCTTTAATGAGCATGAACAACACATGATAAAATGAACATCAATTTCTTTTGGGGTGGTGGGGTGGTGGGGTGGTGGGGTGGGGTTCTACCCCTCTGCCTTTCCCTCTAACGGGATCTGCAGTTGCCATATTCTTTGCCTCGTAACCAAACGGGGCCCCGGAACCACACGGGGAAAGTCACCTGCCATAATTATATAGACCAACCACTGCAAAACAGGTCATCTACCAGAATTTATAGATCAACCACTTCAAAATAGGTCACCTACCAAAATTATATAGACCAATCACTTTGAAACAGGTCACTTGCCATAATTATATAAACCAGCCACTTCAAAACAGGTCACCTGCCATAATCATATAGACCAACGACTTCAAAACTGGTCACCTACAATAATTTTATAGACGAAACAGTTCATCTACCGGAATTTTATAGACCAACAACTTCAAAACAGGTCAGCTACCAGGATTATATAGACCAACCAGTTCAAAACAGGTCACCTACAAGAATTATATAGACCAATCAGTTCAAAACCGGTCAGTTACCAGAGTTATATAGACGAATCACTTCAAATCAGGTCACCAACCAGAATTACATAGACCAACCATTTCAAAACAGGTCACCTACCATAAATATGTAGCCCAACCACTTCAAAACATGTAACCCATCATATGTATATAGGCCAACCACTTCAAAACATGTCACCCAGCATTTATATATAGACCTACCACATCAAAACAGGTCACCTACCATAATTATATAGACCAGCCAATTCAAAACAGGTCACCTACCAGAATTATATAGACCAACCACTTCAAAACAGGTCACCTACCAGAGTTATATAAACCAACCACTTAAAAACATGTCACCCATCAAATGTATATAGGTCAACCACTTCAAAACAAGTCGCCCATCATATGTATATGGACCAGCCACTTCAAAACATGACACCCATCATTTATATTTAGACCAGCCACTTCAAAACAGGTCACCTATCAGAAGTATATAGACCAACCACTTCAAAACATGTCACCCATCATATGTATATAGACCAACCACTTCAAAACATGTCACACATCATTTGTATATAGACCAGCCACTTCAAAACAGGTCACCAACCAGCATTACATAGACTAACCTCTTCAAAACATGTCACCCATCATATGTATACAGACCAACCACTTCAAAACATGTCACCAACCAGAATTATATAGACCAACAACTTCAAACCAGGTCAGTTACAATAATTATATAGACCAACCACTTCAAAACAGGTCATCCATCATATGTATACATACCAACCTCTTCAAAACATGTCACCTACCATAATTATATAGTACAATCACTTCAAAACATGTCACCTGCCATAATTATATAGACCAACCACTTTAAAACAGGTCACCTGCCATAATTATATAGACCAACCACTTCCAAACTGGTCACCTACCATCATTTTATAGACCAAACAGGTCATCTACCAGAATTTTATAGACCAGCCACTTCAAAACAGGTCACCCATCATCTGTATATAGACCAACCACTTCAAAACAGGTCTCCTACCATAATTTTATAGACCAGCCACTTCAAAACATGTCATCTACCAGAAGTATATAGACCAACCACTTCAAAACATGTCACCCATCATATGTATATAGACCAACCACTTCAAAACATGTCACCCATCATTTGTATATAGACCAACCACTTCAAAACATGTCACCCATCATTTGTATATAGACCAGCCACTTCAAAACAGATCACCAACCAGCATTACATAGACTAACCTTTTCAAAACATGTCACCCATCATATGTATACAGACCAACCACTTCAAAACATGTCACCAACCAGAATTATAAAGACCAACCACTTCAAACCAGGTCAGTTACAATAATTATATAGACCAACCACTTCAAAACAGGTCACCCATCATATGTATACATACCAACCTCTTCAAAACATGTCACCTGCCATAATTATATAGTCCAACCACTTCAAAACATGTCATCTACCAGAAGTATATAGACCAACCACTTTAAAACAGGCCACCTGTCATAATTATATAGACCAACCACTTCAAAACAGGTCATCTACCAGAGTTTTATAGACCAACCACTTCAAAACAGGTAACCCAGCATATGTATATAGACCAAACACTTCAAAACATGTCACCTACCAGAATTATGTAGACCAACCACTTCAAAACAAGTCGCCCATCATCTGTATATAGACCAACCACTTCAAAACAGGTCTCCTACCATAATTGTATAGACCAGCCACTTCAAAACATGTCATCTACCAGAAGTATATAGACAAACCACTTCAAAACATGTCACCCATCATATGTATATAGACCAACCACTTCAAAACATGTCACCCATCATTTGTATATAGACCAGCCACTTCAAAACAGATCACCAACCAGCATTACATAGACTAACCTTTCAAAACATGTCACCCATCATATGTATACAGACCAACCACTTCAAAACATGTCACCAACCAGAATTATAAAGACCAACCACTTCAAACCAGGTCAGTTACAATAATTATATAGACCAACCACTTCAAAACAGGTCACCCATCATATGTATACATACCAACCTCTTCAAAACATGTCACCTGCCATAATTATATAGTCCAACCACTTCAAAACATGTCATCTACCAGAAGTATAAAGACCAACAACTTTAAAACAGGCCACCTGTCATAATTATATAGACCAACCACTTCAAAACAGGTCATCTACCACAGTTTTATAGACCAACCACTTCAAAACAGGTAACCCAGCATATGTATATAGACCAAACACTTCAAAACATGTCACCTACCATAATTATGTAGACCAACCACTTCAAAACAAGTCGCCCATCATCTGTATATAGACCAACCACTTCAAAACAGGTCTCCTACCATAATTGTATAGACCAGCCACTTCAAAACATGTCATCTACCAGAAGTATATAGACAAACCACTTCAAAACATGTCACCCATCATATGTATATAGACCAACCACTTCAAAACATGTCACCCATCATTTGTATATAGACCAGCCACTTCAAAACAGATCACCAACCAGCATTACATAGACTAACCTTTCAAAACATGTCACCCATCATATGTATACAGACCAACCACTTCAAAACATGTCACCAACCAGAATTATAAAGACCAACCACTTCAAACCAGGTCAGTTACAATAATTATATAGACCAACCACTTCAAAACAGGTCACCCATCATATGTATACATACCAACCTCTTCAAAACATGTCACCTGCCATAATTATATAGTCCAACCACTTCAAAACATGTCATCTACCAGAAGTATAAAGACCAACAACTTTAAAACAGGCCACCTGTCATAATTATATAGACCAACCACTTCAAAACAGGTCATCTACCACAGTTTTATAGACCAACCACTTCAAAACAGGTAACCCAGCATATGTATATAGACCAAACACTTCAAAACATGTCACCTACCAGAATTATGTAGACCAACCACTTCAAAACAAGTCACCCATCATATGTATATGGACCAGCCACTTCAAAACATGACATCCATCATTTATATTTAGACCAGCCACTTCAAAACAGGTCACCTATCAGAATTATATAGACCAACCTCTTCAAAACGTGTCACCCATCATATGTATATAGACCAACCACTTCAAAACATGTCACCCATCATTTGTATATAGACCAGCCACTTCAAAACAAGTCACCAACCAGCATTACATAGACTAACCTCTTCAAACCAGGTCAGTTACAAGAATTATATAGACTACACCCATCATATTTATACATACCAACCTCTTCAAAACATGTCATCTGCCATAATTATATAGTCCAACCACTTCAAAACAGGTCACCTGCTATAATTATATAGACCAACCACTTCAAAACTGGTCACCTACCATCATTTAATAGACCAAACAGGTCATCTACCAGAATTTTATAGACCAGCCACTTCAAAACAAGTCACCCTTCATATGTATATAGACCAACCACTTCAAAACAGGTCACCTACCATAATTTTATAGACCAGTCACTTCAAAACATGTCATCTACCAGAATTATATAGACCAACCACTTTAAAACAGGCCACCTGCCATAATTATACAGACCAACCACTTCAAAACAGGTCATCTACCAGAGTTTTATAGAGCAAGCACTTCAAAACAGGTCATCCAGCATATGTATATAGACCAACCACTTCAAAACATGTCACCTACCAGAATTATATAGACCAACCACTTCAAAACAGGTCACCCATCATATGTATATAGACCAACAACTTCAAAACATGTCAGCCATCATTTGTTTTAAGACCAGCCATTTTAAAACATGTCAGTTATCATAATTCTTAAGACCTACCATTGTAAAAAAATTACCTATGGTATGTATATGCACGAATCTTTTCAAGCCACATATCTCATATGTTTCTTATATAGATTTACAACAACACAACAATCACGTCGCATCACCACCACATACCTTGACCTACTTATGTCCTACCGGATAAGAATTGGTTATTTTCTCAGGATATGATATAATCTTATATACACAGTCTTTAACCTTCATGTATTGAAACTATTTGACAGTCTTAAAACTTTTTTGAATAACACTTTGATGAATACAAAATACCAAACGCAAACATATTTCACCATGACCTACCTAACTGACTTATTCTGGTCAACAGTTTGGTAAATATCAATTCCTAAAACACAGGGTGATTATATAAACTCTTCAACTTTCTAAAGATACTTATATCAGTAATGCACTGAAGTATAAAAAAGAGGCCACCGTGAAATGACCTTGACCTACTTAATGAACTTGTTATGAACAACACTTATCATCACTCTTATTTACTCTTCACCGCCAAGAATCTGCATCAGTCTGCAGTGCTCTTGGCTTATATGAAACGAAATGCATTCATTCAAGATCCTCTTTTATAAAATATAAACTATTGAGTGCATTTAATTAGGCTCCTCACAGTCCGTACTTCTGTTTTCTATCTGCACCTAACTAGTATAAACAAAAAATTATTAATCTAGTCTTGAAGTGTTAAAACAATATTGAACAAGCGATTCGATGAATTGATATCCCCCGCCGAATGATGTATTATCCTCGAGTGGAAGAAATGTGTTTGGATTTGTTTTTAATTAGTATAAATCATGACCTTCAGACTTCATAAATTCGAATATCTACTATATATAGGTATTTTTAAAATTCATCACCAGTAGATTTGAAAAAGAAGAAGGATGATTTTAAGGCATTGACTTTTATAGTGGGGACTAAAGGGCTGGACTGGGTGTAATATTAGCAGGTGTGTATAATATAGTAATAAATGGAATATACAAGAAATGTAGAATTGTATATCAATGATTACTTTTTAATTACCTGGCCATGTGGTATTTATCAATCTGATTACTTCATCTCATTACTACTGCTACATTCAGAAGATCTTTTTATTTCAGGGGGAAGGATGTATTTTATCTTAAAAATCAATCAAACTTTCATTAATATAAACACTCAAACCAACTTTGACATGTGACCAAGGGGCAGAACCAAATGTGACCACAGTGTCACCATTTGAACAAACTTGGTAGAGGACCATAAGCTGAGGGTAAATACAAAATATTAAACTGTTGACTCTTGTAGTTTCAGAGAAGGAAATTTTTTAAGTCTTTCCCTATATAAGTGTATGTAAAACATGTGACCCCTGGGGTGGGGCCAAATTTGACCCCAGGATCACCATTCAAACAAACTTGGTAGAGGACCATAAGCTGAGTGTAAATACAAAATAGTAAACCTTTGACTCCAGTATACCATTTGAACAAAACTGGTAGAGGATCCATAAGCTGATAATAAATAAAAAAAGATTAAACCTTTATCTCTTGTTGTTTCAGAGAAGATGTTTGAAGTTTTTCCCTATAACTCTATGTAAAACTGATCCAACAAGGGCCCCTAAGCTCCCCATTAAAGAAAAAATGAACCCATGAACCATGGTTTCTTATGAGAAAAAAAATATAATAAAAAAATAAAAAATAAAAAACAAAAACAACATTTTTTAAAAATAACGCTATGTAAAACTGATCCAACAAGGGCCCCTAAGCTTCCAATTAAAGAAAAAAGGAACCCATCATAGGAGAAAAAAATAATAAAATAAAAAATAAAAATAACTCTATGTGTAACTGATCCAACAAGGGCCCCTAAGCTCCCAATTAAAGAAAAAAAAATAGAAAAATTAAACCCATGAACCAAGGTTTCTCATGAAAAAAAGGAAATAATAATAAAAAAATAATAATAATAATAAATGCACACAGTGAGATTTGAATCCACGACCTGAATAATTCAAGGGGACATTTATCAGTTTAAGGACAATAGTTCCAGCATTACTAGGACAATTCCGAAATAAATTTGCCGCGTCACATCCCATTATTGGGATAAACATTATAATGAAATTTAATGAAAATCAAATAAGCGGTTATCAAGATATGGCTGTGGACGAACAGAATTAAGCAATTTTTATCAATTAAAAGGCAACAACACCGGCGTTACAGGGGCGATTCCGGAAAAAAATATCCGCGTGTCATCCCACTGTCAGGATAAACCTTATTATCAAGTGTAATGAAACCCAACCTGCAGTTATGAAGATATGGCTCCGGACGGACTGACGGAAGGACGGAAAGACGGAAGGACGGAAGGATGGACGGACAACGCCAAATTAATATCCTAATAAACAAGAGGCCCAAGAGGGCCTGTGGACGCTCTACTGGCTCTAGATAAAGTTTATGTATAAGGGGCCATAACTCTTTCAAATATCGTTCAACCAGAACATGGTGATGAAATACGCAACTAGGCTGGGTACTGATTGTCCCTAACAAGTTTCGTTGAAATCCATCCAGAGGTTCAGGAGAACTAGTCTGTACAAAGTTAGTGTATTAAAACCTTTAAGGGGTCATAACTCTGCCAAAATTCATTCAACCACAATACGGCAATGACAGGTGCAACTAGGCTTGGTACTGATCATCCCCATCAAGATTCATTGAAATCCAGCAAGGAGTTCAGAAGAGACACATTTGGACGTCTGGCTATTAAAACCTTTAAAGGGTCATAACTCTGCCAAAATTCATTCAACCCGAATATGGCGACGATATGCACAACTAGGCTTGATACTGATCATCCTTGTCAAGTTTCGTTAACATCCAGTCAGAGGTTCAGGAGGACTAGCCCGGAAAATGTTTGTGTATCAAAAACTTTTAAAGGGCCATAACTCAACCAAAAATCTGTTAACCGGAATGCCACGACGATTTGCACAACTATGCTTGCTGCTGATCATCCCTGTAAAGTTTGGTTGAAATGTGGGGAGGCGTTCAGGAGAACTAGTCCAGACAAAGTTTGTGTATTAAAACATTTAAAGGGCCATAACTCTGCCAAAAATCATTCAACCGGAACACGGCAATGATTTGCACAACTAGACCTGATACTGATCATCCTTGTCAAGTTTGGTTAAATCCAGCCAGGGGTTCAGGAGAATTAGCCCGGAAAATGTTTGTGTATCAAAAACCTCTAAAGGGCCATAACTCCACCAAAAATCTGTTAACCGGAACGTGACGATGATATGCACAACTATGCTTGGTGCTGATCATCCCTGTAAAGTTTGGTTGAAATGTGGGGAGACGTTCAGGAGAACTAGTCCAGACAAAAGTTTGTGTATTAAAACCTTTAAAGGGACATAAAGAAGGATAAACATATCGGACAGGGAAAGCAGCATTCAAGGACGACAGTCAACCACAAAACACAAAAAAAAACACGCAAACAGAAAGGCAAAAGTAATAAAAATGCAAACGACATCACAAACACAAAAGGGTTGACAATAGGGCTACCGCCTTGGAACGGTCAGTGGCAAAGTAGGCCACTGGGGGGTTTAAACCGGTTCTGGGGTGCACCAAACCAAACCTCACACTTACCCTACTGTCAACCCATTAAAACAGGACAGTGTAAATAAAGAAATCCCCGCCGTGATTTAATCTCTAACCAACAAGGCAGCATCAATAGGCAATATAAGTAAAACACAAATATGCTCGTGTAAATATAATACAAAAAAAAAACAATAGCCTAGAAAGCCACAATGAAGGTACTCAATGACTTGGCAGAAGCCAGAGCAACAAGAGAATAAACCATTAAGGGCACGACAGGAAAGATTATAGACAAACATCAAACGCCACCGTCCCAAT
The DNA here is from genome assembly GCA_037043455.1 of Cyrtodaria siliqua. NCBI lineage: Eukaryota > Metazoa > Mollusca > Bivalvia > Adapedonta > Hiatellidae > Cyrtodaria > Cyrtodaria siliqua. The sequence continues at coordinate 207,229 of JAWPHD010003101.1, forward strand.
GGGCTTTATGTAGGCGTCATCATAGGGTCCACAGCCTGTCCGGTCATCGTACAATTAAAGAGGAAAGCATAGTGGCGAACTGTAAAAGGGTCCACCACCAAGCATGCAGTACGTTGCAAAATGATAGGGTCATAACCTCTTTTGATAAACTTTTTAACAAGTTTAACAAACATAGTATGAAAGTGATCATGACCATGAATCTTACGAAGTTTATAAATCACATCACCATAGAAGTCAGGTTGTGATAGTCCTTGTCGTAGAAGAGTCCATAAATTACTTTTATATTTGGAAAGAAGATCAGGGTTACGATAATAAAATGTTGCAAAGGTTTTACGAAGTTTATGGTAACGGTAACCCTGATTGAGTAGCTTTTTAGTTATACAAAAATTACGAATATTAAAGTCCTCAACTCGAGTACAAGCTCTTGAAAAACGAATAAATTGAGATACATACACCCCATAAGAAGTTGCTCGGGGAACATCACCATCCAAGTGGGGGTAATTAACAATGTCAAAATTAAAATCATCTCTCTTGTCATAGATTTTGCTAATTATTTCACCATTTTTAATCGAGAGATCTAAATCACGAAAAGAAGCGTTATTATCAGATACATTAGCTTTATTAAGCTGAAGTTGTTTAGGATAAATATTATGAACCATAGTTGGAAAGAAAGGGTTGTCAATGTTCAGTATGTCATCCAGATAGTCATCCAGATACCGAGAGGTGTCATTAAAAGCTTCAATAACATCTGCCTGGGTATCTGGTGAAAGACTCAACATGAAATCCCTTTCATAGCAAAATAAAAACAAATCTGCGACAAGTGGTGCACAGACGGTGGTACCATACCTGACGAAAATATTATCTAATAGGAAGATGACTCCGCCGAAATCATTCAACCGGAACACGGTGACGATATGTACAACTGGCTTGGTACGGATCATCCTTGAAAAGTTTCACTGAAATCTGACCAAATGAAGGCCCTTTCTTCTTAATGAGGCCAAAATATAGCATATTTCAGAAAATCAAATCTGGTAAAGTTTGGTAAAGATCGGATGAAAAATGAAGGCTTTATCGTAGTATTAACGAGGCAAAATATAACATATTTAACTAAATCAAGGGCCACAACTCGGCTGTTACTGGTCCGATCTGGTTGGTTTTCAAACTTGTCCGAGCTTTCATTTATATTAACAATCTGGTAAAGTTTGGTAAAGATCGGACGAAAAATGATGGACCTATCGTAATATAGCCTTTTTAACTAAATCAAGGACTATAACTCCGCAGTTGCTGGTCCAATCTGGCTGGTTTTCGAACTTGTCCAAGCTTTCATTGATATTAACAATCTGGTAACGTTTGGTAAAGATCGGATGAAAAATGAAAACCCTATCGTCTTAACGAGGCAAAATATAGCCGTTTTTTACTAAATCAAGGGCCATAACTCCGCTGTTACTAGTCTGATATGGCTGGTTTTAAAACTTATCCGTGCTTTCATTGATATTAACAAGATGTTAAAGTTTGGTAAAGATCGGATGAAAAATGAAGGCCCTATCGTCTTAACGAGGCAAAATATAGAAATTTTAACTAAATCAAGGGCTATAACTCTGCTGTTCCTCGTCCGATCTGGCTGGTTTTCTAACTTGTCCAAGCTTTCATTGATAGTAACAATCTGGTACAGTTTGGTAAAGATCAGATGAAAAACGAAGGCCCTATCTTCTTAAAAATGCAAAATATAACATTTTTAACTAAACCAAGGGCCATAACTCCGCTGTTATTGGTTCGATCTGACTGGTTTTTAAACTTGTCCGAGCTTTCATTAATATCAACAATCTGGTAAAGTTTGGTAAAGATCGGATGGAAAATGGAGGCCCTATCGTCTTAACGAGGCAACATATAGCATTTTTAACTAAGTCAAGGGCCATAACTCTGTTGTTACTGGTTTGATCTGGCTGGTGTTCAAACATGTCCGAGCTTTCATTGATATTAACAATCTGTTAAAGTTTTGTAAAGATCGGATGAAAAATGAAGGCCCTATCGTCTTAACGAGGCAACATATAGCATTTTCAACTAAGTCAAGAGTCATAACTCTGTTGTTACTTGTTCGATCTGGCTGGTTGTCGAACTTGTCCGAGCTTTCATTGATATTAACAATCTGGTAAAGTTTGGTAAAGATCGGATGAAAAATGAAGGCCCTATCATCTTAACGAGGTAAAAGTTAACGGACGGACGGACGGACGGACGACAGACGACGGACGACAGACAACACACCATGCCATAAGCTCTGGTGGCCCTTGACCAGTAGAGCTAAAAATAAATGTTGTCACGAAAACATAAACACGTCGCGACCGTTTATTCTTACATTCTTCCCAATTTTTACCATCAGTTCTACCTATCAAGCATTTTAAATCAATATGGGCGACCTCGCTTCTTTCTGTTCAAATACCTTGACATGCCTTATATATTGATTACAATTCACCCTTGTAACACGACATGTTTGAAGTACACATCAGCACATAAATACAATTGTTCACATGTTAAAGGGATACGTGTGCGTTAGAGTGTTCATTACAACACATAAAATGTTCACTGCTACCATGTGTAATTATAAGATTGCGTTATCAAAGTAAAATATGTAAAGGAACTGCTTTCCCTTCCGTCCGCAGTAGTCCTAGGTCGTTTGAAGGTATCAAAGTATGCTAAAGATACTTCCCTTCCGTCTGCATTATTCTCTTGGTTGTGTTTATTGCGTCCAAATAATCTCCCTTATCAGTTTACAAAATAAACTAGCTGAGTCAAGGGACCAAGAAGTTATAGCCGGGAAACGAAATCCCTACTTAAATCTGTAAAATCTCATATTGTCAACATGGTAAATCCTATATGTGACATTAACCTTGAGCGAACGGACATTAATACACATGTGTACAAAATGTGTCGGTCAACAAAGGAAACGAAACCGTGACAGCCGTACATGCGAACGGAGAGCAGTCGTATAGCCCCTCCGACCACAACCGGTATTGGGCTAATAACAACTTCACATTATTGATAACTTCTGTAAGTAAAACTATATCAGAGCAATGACCAGAAAGCAAAGACATGGCCAGACAGCAAAGACCAGAAATACAGAATAATCGACCCGAACGCCGGATTTGTGTAGACAACAATTTGTGTGAACTCAAATTCGCTAGCTATCTAGTCAACTAACGGCAAAATTACGCTACAAAACCGTTTATCAAAACTCTATCCAGGTGTTCAGGTCATATAATAATGTATATGTGCCTATTATAAGTATAGTTTTTTTTCACGGTTTCTTAAAATACCAGTGATTGAATATGCGTAAAATGAATTATGAGTTGATAACTCTTAATTTAACGCTCCAGTTTTGGGGTTTTGTGTGGCTGCCTAAAAGCCGTTTATATTGTGTCTATAGAGTTTGGATTCGCACAATATGTAAGTTATATATATCTCGAGTCGTCGATGCAGCAACAAATTTATGAATACACTTTATGGAAAGTTGTATGCAATTTAGCTCTGAATTGACAGACCTGTACTTTTAAATTTTCAAAACAGTTCCTACAAAATATAACACGTTTCAAAAAGGTGGTAGCATCAAAATGACAAATTAAAGTCTGTATTGAAAATAAAACATCCACGAATCTCTAATGTAACACGTAGTATCAAAATGTATTAATCAACTTTATGAACATTTGTACAAAATTTAATTTTAAATTAAGACGTACCTTCAAATGATCAAAACAATGACTCCAAAAAATAAAACGTTTCAAACCGTGGTTTCATCAACATGATAAATTAACGATTTTGTTTTAATTTGTCATTTTGATGAAACTATTTTTTGAAATGATTTACATTTTGAAGTCATTGTTTTGACAATTTGGTAGATGTTAAGTTTCAATCACGGATTTAAATGTGTCCATTTTGACTGTACTGGCTGGGGGTTTGTCCTCTTAACAAGTGTATACACGTGAATTATTTTCGAATAGAGCGTTCAAATCGAAGTTGAGTATTCCCTATTAAACCTATTTGGTGGACAAATTTCCTAGACACTATACTGGTTGAAATTAAATTTTAATGTATGTATAAAAAATTGAACAATATCACAGTTAGCCTATGCAGATCAATACAAACATATGCAGGTCAATTCAAATATTTTCAGGTCAATACAAACATCAGAAAGTCACAAAACGTAAATAGTACAGTAAATCAACATAACACATGTGAGTTTCATCTAACATCACTGGCTGTATAGTAAAATTAACATAACACATGTGAGTTTCATCTAACATCACTGTCTGTAACAGTAAAATTAACATAATATGATCATAATATATGTGAGTTTCATCTAACGTCACTGTACAGTAAATCAACGTAACACAACATGTGAGTTTCATCTAACATCACTGTCTGTACAGTAAAATTCACATAATATATGTTAGATTCATCTAACGTCACTGTACAGTAAATCAACATAACACATGTGAGTTTCATCTAACATCACTGTTTGTACAGTAAAATTAACATAACATATGTGAGTTTCATCTAACGTCACTGTACAGTTAATCAACATAACACATGTAAGTTTCATCTAACAGCATTATCTGTACAAGTTCCATAGCCGCAACTGTAGATCACGCATGTGAGTTTCATCTAACGTCATTGTACAGTAAATCAACATAACACATGTTAGTTTCATCTAACAGCATTATCTGTACAAGTTCAATAGCCGCAACTGTACATCACGCTCAAACTTGGAACGTTATAACTACACAGGACAGCGCCTTGCTGATAAAGATTTTCTTCCATTTCAGCCTTCCATGGCCGATATTTCCTCCGCATTTAAATATGGTTTCAAATATTCAAACGTTTGTTTCCATAGCAACTCTTGGTATTTCTCGTTTCTATAAATACAAAATATGATATATAAAATATATTATACATTATATAGCACATGTGTTGATCTCGTGCATTGTTTTTGCATATTAGAATATATTGATTATGTTGCATCAGTAATATACTAATCAAAATTGCAATATTCTCATTTTTTTGTGTATTTCATGCTTGATTGCAAATATGACAGAACTGCAAAATAACGAGTTTCAATCATCGTCTCTGACTTGCAGGAACACGTTTTGAAACTTTCAAGTCGATGCGTTTAAACATTTTTTTTTTAGAAATAAATTATAACACTTATACAACTCGGTACTTAGAAATGTGTTAAGTACTTTGAATTAGGGCAGTTTTCGATGTTCCTAATTCTAAAATATGCCAACTAAAATTATTTTGACATCATGTTTTTCTAATATTACCACCTTAAATACGCTTACAATAGAAAATATTCAAAATATTTAGTTTTTACACAGAATTACAGCTACTTCAAATTCAAACGATATTCTCTTAAAAGATAGGTCATTTAGGATTATCCAGATTTCATTTTATTATTATCTGCAATACATGGGTCAAATGTTTATGTTTTTTTTTTGTTTTTTTGTATTATTCCTATTAATTTTAAGATTTTTATATCTTTAAACGTACTCATGTTATGTTTTTTATCAGCATATTTCATGTTTTCCTTATAAATAGAGGGTAGCTCTCAAAAGATGTAACAATTCAAACAATAAATAAATAATTTACAAACTACTGGTCAAAACCAAATACTTATCATAAAACTATTCTAAAATATATTTCAATTAAGAAAACTATACAAAATTGAGTAAATAGGAATTTTGCTCAGTGTATACCAATGATAGAATACCAAAAAAAAACTTGAAACTCCCAAGACTTATAGTTTTTCTACATTACTTGCATTATGAATAATTGTTTCAACATTATATAGGAATTTTTTTTATATATGTGATCGTAATGCACCAATGTATACTCTGTAAAAAAAACGTTTTGGACCATGGCAGTGTTCGAACCCGTACAATGATCGCTGAACCTTGACATTCGACCATAACCCTTATTATCTCAGTTGATAATTCACAATAGATCAACAATCAACAATAATTATCGTTTACAATGAAAGTTTGCGAAAAAATAATAATCTTTTTATTGGTTACTCGAATGTGTCCGTCACTGTTACTTTTAATGGACTTTGCAACATTTTTTAAAGACCCTTTGTGTGTTCCCGATATTTTTTAAAAATCAAATCTTGTTTGGAATTTAATGTTTCTGGTACCAAATTAACCGGGTAGGGTAGACCTTGGTTACTAAAAACAGATACTTAAATTCTGTTCACTAGTTTTATTTTTGACTTTATATACCCTGGTCCAAAACTTTTTTTACCGAGTATATTTAAACCTATGGTAGGATAAGGACGGAAACGGGATAATTCCCGACATTGTATAACTTTTTATTTAGGCCGACCACAATTTTTTTTTGGTTTACTGTTCCCTACCTACCCACGAAAAAAGGCCCGACTCAAAATGATATATAGGGTTCTATAGAAACCACAGTGTCCGAACGCAATTCCAAAACTTTTTATAACAATTCTTTAAAAAAATGTTGTTGTTGCTACCTTCAGTATAATTTTTTTTTAATTTCTTAAGGCGTTTACTGCCCTCGGCAAAAAAAAATCATCTTCCTACTTACCCATTTATGACATCCTGGGTCGGGAAACAGCAAAGAAATATTTTTTAAGGATGGCCTGATGAAGCCTTCAATTCAAAGTTATACTATTATTAAATGAAGGTGTTATTTAAATTGTTGACGGTTGTCCTTCCTGATTTAAGTTCCGAAATTTATGGAAAACAAACTATACTAAATTTATGTCTGAACAGGTTTTTTTTCTAGACTAGTTTGTTCAAGTTTTATAAACAGTTTCCACTGATGTTTGTCACCACTTAATTCGTATTCCATTCATTTTGTTCTGTCTTGGTCAGTCACTCTTGACCTAGATCTGATGAGTTTTGTAACTGACACAAAAGAACTGTGATTACTGTATACACATTTTATGTTCTTCATTAAACATCAAGACCACATTGGCCAAACTTTGGAATTGGACCGATAATCAGAGAGATCAAAAGCTGGTATACCATCGGTGGTTTTATCTGAGACTGTGTAATTGATTAAGCGAATGAAATAGGTATGTATGTTTGCTACTGTTGTGTTAAGAATAGATTTCCAAAGATATGGGTGCAAAGAAATCGGTCATCAGAGTGCAGACTGGTATTTTTTAAAACATAACTAGGTGTGGTTAGACTGTTGTTCTCCAGAAAGGTCATCTGCTTTCATTTTGAGCCAAATGGTGGTACATAGATCAGTTGTCGTCATTTTTTATTTGTTGTTGTTTGTTGCTATTTTTGTGTTTTGCATGAAGGTATAGACATTTAAAATTGATATGTAAACTGTGAATTAAGGTATGTGTTATACTGTGTAGAGCTAACATTACGGTCTATGTGAAAATAATAGTGGTACAAGTCCATATAGGTCTGTTCTTGACCATGGCGGCCCGAATTCGACCGGTGTCGTTTAAAGTTACTAAAACATATTCCTGATATTTATATTGCGCCTGCAGTAGGCCATGGCCATCAACGTTATAGAAGTATATGCCTACTGTATGCCCTTCACTTACCTTGCTTATGCTGTAGTCCATGGCCGTTAACGTTATAGAAGTGTATGCCTACTGTATGCCCGTTACTTACCTTGCGTATGCTGTAGTCCATGACCGTTAACGTTATAGAAGTATACGCCTACTGTATGCCCGTCACTTACCTTGGGTATGCTGTAGTCCATGGTCTTTGACGTTATAGAAGTGTATGCCTATTGTTTGCCCGTTACTTACCTTGCCTATGCTGTAGTCCATGGCCGTTAACGTTATAGAAGTATATGCTTACTGTATGCTCGTTACTTACCTTGCGTATGCTGTAGTCCATGGTCGTTAACGTTATAAAAGTGTATTCCTACTGTATGCCCGTTACTTATACTATACAATAACACAGGAATATAGAAATAAACTTACTTCGATCAGCAAAACATGTCAAATGTCTGATCACTTTAGCAGCTACGAGTATATCCGGTGTACGATGTATCACCGTGATGACTGTTATTTACCTTGCGTCTGCAGAAGGCTGCGTCCGTTTGAAGTTATCAAAGTATACTCCTGAAACGCCCTCTAATTTAGGGTTCACGACACAGTCGATACTACATTTGGCGGCGGTGTCAACGGATTTGGAAATCCCTATTGTAATAAAGGTATGAGATGTGATTTAAAACAGGACGAATCTCTAATGACCATTTTATTTATTTATTGTGCTGGAGCTTCTTTTTTTTAAAGGAAAAGTAGCATTTACACCACTGAAAAATATTTACGTTACCAAGGTAATTTACTCGCGTGACATATGACTCGTGGTGCCAATCAAATCCCAAAGAAGTCAATGTCCATCTCCTCACCCATCCCTACCCCGCCACCCACACCTGTGAAATATAAACAATGACAACATGTATTTATTTTAAGCATACAATCGACTATTTTACTGGAAAGTATACAATAAAATATATACAACTGTTACTCACCACAACATTTCGTAAAACAAATCACACACTTGAAGCAATCATTTCCGAAATTAGTATCCACGAGGCCCGGATGTATGCTGTTTATTGTAATGTTACTGTTTTGAAAACGTCTTGCCATGCTGTATGTTTGCATGATCTGAAAACAATAATAGTAATATTGAATTTTATTAGGTAAATATGTTGTTTTTTTAAGCCATTTTATAAACTAGTCGCATATAGTTGTGAACGAATGCAAATTTATACACTCATATCTTAGGGAACGCTAAGGATTTATTTGTTTATAGAACTACTAGTCCTTGAGCTTGTTATAGACCCCCACCCACCCCCACCTACACCCTCCCCTCACCCGCCCTCACCACCCCACTCCAACCCTGGGGGGAAATTGTAGGGTATGATTTTCTGGAAATTCATACAAAATGCTTCATGATGAGACTTGTCTGCCATCTGAGCATTGGGGCGTTTAATGTGTAACCCACGTGACAATTACGTTACCATAACAATTCCAAAACTCGTTCAATAAAGTTAATACAAGTAAAAAAAATGTGCATATGAAACACAAATAATGTCTATATTTATGTTATGTATGAATTGTTTAATTCAGACAACCTTTTCAACATAATGAAAATATACTGTAGTTGTTCATTACCAAACTAATCATAAATACAGCTAAAAATAACTAGACCGTTAGTTATCAAAAGACGCCACTCACATCCTGGGGGAATTTTGAAGGATATACTTTCCTGAAAGGGTATTGAATTTGCTACAAAAGGAATCAAACCTAGATTAGTTTTCTCTTTAGCTGCAACTACTATGGTTGTCCAGTACGATCTGAATACATCCTGAGATGTTTATTAGTTTGTATGTGTTTCTTTAGTTAGTTTCTCTGGATGTGGACTTTATTGTTAGATAATTCCTTTTGATGGGATGTAGTTTTGTTTACGCTGTCTTGTCTATTTGGGCACTGAAGACACAGGATAATAGCGAGGATTGTGCGCATATAAACTCGTTTCAAGCTAACCAGTAGGCCTTATTGGCTACTGACCGTTCCAAGTCGGTAACCCTGGCTTCACCACCCTTTCTGTTGTTTTTGTCTCTTTCATTGTATTATCAATTCCTTGTTTGCAGTACAGTGCCGACCTACGATGCCATTGCGTTCGGACACTGTCGTTTCTATAGGAACCTATATCTCATTTTTGCCAAATGAGAGTGAGTGTATAATGTCGTGACCTCTTTTCAATGTACGTTACCATTATTGTGTTTTGAAAATATTACACAGTTAACACTCAACAAAAATGTTTACATGCAACAAAATGATATGTATCTTTTATAGTATTTATCAAACAAGTTAAAAAAATCAAAATCAAATTTCAATAAAACATTTCTTGAAGACAATACAGTTTACGTTACCTGATATACACGAGGAAATTTACGTTACCATTTAAAGTTGTTTGTCATTGAATGTTTCCAGAAATAAAGGCTCTACTTATTTACTTAAACAAAGACTATTTAATAATAAAATGCTTTTCATTGAATAAATATATAAATGAAAGAATAAATAAATTAATAAATAAATAAATGATAATATAAGTTGATATTCATATTATGTCCCCATCCAATGTAAGTTAGTCTTGCCTTATTCTACTAACTCTTATCAAAAACAGACACAAAGGAAAATGACCTTGAAATGCATTTAGCTTCACTCTTCCGCCTATGTCCAATGTTATTTGAGTATGACTATTGGAACTATACCAGACACATTCCAGTATATTTAATGACACCCTGAGTCTGGTCACAACCCGTCCCCGGATCAACTACACTTCTCCAAAACAGGAAATTCAGTGTCTCTCGTTCACAAGTCACATAACTGTTCAAAAACTATCTGTTGATATGCACACTTCCTGGGTAGCATCATTGGATTCGGTAGAAATTATACAGGTACTACCATTGGTGCATTACTAGTCACTGTAGAGCAAAGCCGGTAGAGGAGGCCACCCTCAATATGGCAACTATGGTATTAGAAGTTATTTCTTCGCACAAAGAACTGCATCCACCTCAAACTAAGAACAACGAAAAAGACGTGAGAAGAGTTATGGAATCTTATCATTGGTTTCACAAACTCATTCGGAGTTGATATCAATGACTACGAGTTATACTGCCGATCGTCCGGTGTTCCAGCACAGAGAGATATTGTTGATGATCTATTACAGCATTACGCTGAGAAGGCCATGACATAGTTTGTCAGTGGCTTGTTAATTTGACACGCCGAGTACGAGCCGATCCCATTCCACGATCCAATCAAGAGAGCCAAATTGTAAACGTTTTTCATCAGCCGAAGTGCACAAGAAGCTTTCACAAAGAAGAATTTGATTTAGATCAAAGCAGAACACACTATAGTTGGATAATTGGTTCCCTTTTTTTATCAGGAATAAGATAGATTTTATGTTATAGGCCTATTATATCCTCTAGGCTCTGTACCATGGACCCGTGCATCAGCGGATGGCAATTCAGTTAGAACGGACAGAGCCAAATTGCTCCACTGCTTAGAGGTATCAGTTAAGCCGACTACACAGCGACCTACTGAATATGATGTGTATGTGTTTGTAGGTAATGCAACACCTCAGAGTCTGCCTTCATTTCCTGTTACGTTTGATAATTTGGCAGAGCTGGTGTTTGACCTACTTCCCGACCTACTTCCCAAAGCACATTGAGTCGATTTTGTGGCAGACACTTACGTCCCTAGATCTATTAAATTGTTCGAGTGCAAGAGGCAAGGGACAACCCTAGCTTTACTGTTGTCAGGACCGAAAACAAAAACCCATTGTGATTTGAGTTTCATTAGTAATTATAGAATAATACCATACTGAAAAAATTTGGTTATCAAACCACGTCAGATTTTTCAAAATGGCCGCCAAATACTTAATAAATAATCAGCTGAACCTATATGTATCCGAGTTTAACAACATATATTATGGCAATCACAACACATTCCGCAAAATGATAGACAAATGGTCATGAAATACAAACTGGGTATATTTTAAGTTCAAAATGGCCACCGTTTTTAAAATGGCCGCCAAAACATGTTGAAAATAGTAAAAAGTGAAATTCGTTTAAAGGCCGAATATGCTTATTAACACATAAACTGAAACAGTTGACGAAGCATTCGGAAGCGTTAAAACTAAGAGAATTACGCTAAGAAATAAACTGAATAAAATTAAACTGTAGACATTATGCCGAATAAATATGCGTGTACTAATTACGCCGTATCCCATACACGCTGTGCCGACGTGCAGAAGCAAATGGTTTATTTATATCACATTTAATGTTTATGTAAACACAATAGTTAACAAGAGCGCCGCCTAACGGGGCATTATACACACGTTTCCTAAAGTCGTTATGTTAAAAGCATCTCCTAGGTGTCAGGTCAACGTAACCCTTACCCTTGACCTTCTAACAAAAGAATAACTGATAGGGGATGTTGTTTAACCAAGAGTACTATTTGTATAAAGTTTCAAGACTGTAGATCGTGAATAATAGCTGGGAAGGAATTTGTCATGCTCTGACCTACTAAGCTTAACATTAATAGGGGTTGTTGTTTTAACATGGGTACTTTTTCTGTAAAGTTTCAAAATTGTAGGTCTAATAGTTACAAGTTACAGTGAGGAAAATGTCTTATGATTCAGTCATTGTCAGTTCAATGTGACCCTGATGACCTACTGAACACAAATGTAATAGGCTTCCTCCTCTGACAATGCACCTATGAAGATTAATAAGTGTGGATATATTTCCGGGATTGTCATTTGCAATGTGTATGTCCCTATGAAGACATGATGATCTTGACCTTTGACCTACTAAGCTCAAAAGTGATAGGATTCCTCCTCTCACCAAGGACAATGTATCTACAAGGTTTCCTGAGTGTAGTTATTATACTCCTGCAGTTATCACTTCGAATATGTACTGGTGACCTTGACCTTTGACATAGTGACCCCAAAAGCAACAGGATTTCTCCTCTGATCATACGTAATGTATCTATGAAGTTTCATGAGTGTGAGTGTTGTGGGTTCACAGTTATTTGCCGGAATGTGTATTTCCATATAAGGTCATGGTGACCTTAACATTTGGCCTACTGACCCCAAAGACAATAAGGTTCTTTCTCTTGCCAACGTCAAAGCACATACAAAGTTTCATCAGTTGGGGTGTTATGGTTTTGATGTTATCGCGCAGAATGCATATTACATAAGGTCATAGCGACCTTGACCATTGACCTGCTAACACCAATGAAATACAATGTTTTCTCCTACCAAGGGCAATGTACCTACGAAGTTTCATGGGTGTATGTGTTATGGTTTTGAAGTTATCCCACGAAATGCATAATTCCATATAATGTCACGGTGACCTTGACCTTTGACGAAATAACCCAAAATCAATAGGGTTCCTCCTCTCACCAAAGTCAATATACCTATGCAATTTCTTAAGTGTGGGTGTTATAGTTTTTTAAGTTATCGCGAGGAATGTCCATTTCCATATAAGGTCATGGCCACCTTGACCTTTGTCCCACTGAACCATAATCAATAGGGTTCCTCATCTCACCAAAGGCAATGCACCTATGAAGCGCTTCATAAGTGTGAGTTTTATGGTCTCAGATGGAATGTCCATAGAAGGTCATGGTGATCTTGACCTTTGACCTTTTGGCCACAAAAAACAGTAGGGTTTCTCCTTTCCCTTTGGGCAATAAACCTATGAAGTTTTATTAGGGTAGGTTTTACGGTTTTAAATTTATTGTGCGGAATGCATGGTTCCATATAAGGCCACTGTGACCCTAACGGTGGAATGGTTTCAGAGTTGTCGTCCGGAATACTCAATTGTTTACGTACAGACAGACAGACAGACAGACAGACAACCCCATACCATAATACGTCACGTTTTTCAAACGGGCGTATAAAAAGTCAGCGTGCCTTTTTAACGAATCAGTTGTTTGTATTAACGACTGGGTACATCGGGGGATTTAGATCAAATTTGACGGTTATATTATACACAAATACTTGACACAAAGCCGTTAAGGTTAACAATAAGCATATTCTGACTTTAATAGTTGTTTGTAAAAAAGGAATTAATATGTTAAATTTTCACTCACTTTTCTTGGCATAGTATTTGTTTATTAATATTGCAATAAAGAGTTATTTAGAGGCACCCTGCGGTTAATGTGTTAAGGGATTTACACGTTTAAATAAAATTTCACTTCGGATTGACTCTACGTTTAATCCAGCCTTTCGAATTTCTGAAGGGTACTAAACTAATTATATCGGTTCATTATAAAATATATTAATAAAACCCTTGGTAAACAAAATCTAAACGTGTATTTATGCTAACGGGTTAACTGCGTCTAAACTATATTGTTGTCGCGCAGAAACAATGATATTGGCCTGAAACCCAATCTGAAATCATAATGGCGTTTTGCGTTGAAGCCTTTGTATTTAAAATGGAGGCTCTTAAAACAATCTGAAACTTATTTGAAGACTATAGAGGGACCAGTGCCCTTGTGGCAATTATGACACTGAAGATTCCTTTCTGAAACAAACACATATGCATCAGGGAATGCTCATCACGTGATTACCATACTTATGGTTAACCGGGATTACAAGTGTGAGCAAGGCATGCCTTAGACCATTGAGTATTGCACATGACGATCATAAACTGCAGTACTGTTCAGTTACTTAAATTTTAAAATTATTCATGTGTGTGTGTGTGTGTGTGTGTGTGTGTGTGTGTGTGTGTGTGAGATAAACTTCATTAGTGTTGTCTCATCAATATCCAATGAACTAGCTCACAAGCAGAAAGATGAAAGTGTGAAAGAATATGGAGGTGCACTAAACACATCGCAGCTTCCTCATTGGTAGATGAACCAGATATGGCCTGAGTTTTTTCTGTTAATTTCAGTTATTGCAATAATTCATCCGGCGCTGCCTATGAAAGGACTATGATCGTTTCCATCATGAACAAGTTAAAGATGTACATAAGACAGTTTGAGTGACGCAGTAGAGAAAGTAGTACATATATTCAAGGACAATATTGAGGATTTACAGGTACTTGACTTACGTTACATATACAACTCTCGTGTGAAAGAAATTACTCAACAAATAGGTAAATTATGTCATGCAAAGCATAACATGTTTGTAACTGAGCTTATAGACTACATAACCAAGAAATATAAGAAGATCGGACAGGGAAAGTAGCATTCAAGGAGGACAGTCAACAACAAAACACAGAAACAAACATGGAAACAGACAAACAAGAAGGCAAAAGTAATAATAAAAGTAAACGACATCACAAACACAAAAGGGTTGACAATCGGGCTACGGCCTTGGAACGGTCAGTGGCAAAGTAGGCCACTGGGGGTTTAAACCGGTTCTAGGGTGCACCAAACCTCACACTTACCCTACTGGCATCCCATTAAAACAGGACAGTGTAAATAAAGAAATCCCCGCCATGATCTAATCTCTAACCAACAAGGCAGCATCAATAGGCAATATAAGTAAAACACAAATATGCTCGTGTAAATATAATACAAAAAAACAATAGCCTAGAAAGCCACAATGAAGGTACTCAATGACTTGGCAGAAGCCAGAGCAGTAAGAGAATAAACCATTAAGGGCACGACAAGAAAAATCATAGCCAAACATCAAACGCCACCGTCCCAATGGGCTTTAGGTAGGCGTCATCATAGGGTACACAGCCTGTCCGGTCATCGTACAACCAAAGAGGAAAGCATAGTGGCGAACTGTAAAAGGATCCACCACCAAGCATGCAGTACGTTGCAAAATGATAGGGCCATAACCTCTTTTGATAAACGATTTAACAAGTTTAACAAAGATAGTATGAAAGTGATCATGACCAACAATCTTACGAAGTTTATAAATTACATCACCATAGAAGTCAGGTTGTGATAGTCCTTGTCGCAGAAGAGTCCTTAAATTACTTTTATATTTGGAAAGAAGATCAGGGTTACGATATTAAAATTTCGCAAAGGTTTTACGAAGTTTATGGTAACGGTAACCCTGATTGAGTAACTTTTTAGTTATACAAAGATTACGAATATCAAAGTCCTCAACTCGAGTACAAGCTCTAGAAAAACGAATAAGTTGAGACAGATACACCCCATAAGAAGTTGCTCGAGGAACATCCCCATCCAAGTGGGGATAATTAACAATGTCAAAATTAAAATCATCTCTCTTGTCATAAATTTTGCTAATTATTTTACCATTTTCAATCGAGAGATCTAAATCAAGAAAAGAAGCGTTAATATCAGATATATTTTCTTTTCTAAGCTGAAGTTCTTTCGGATAAATATTACCAACCATAGTTGGAAAGAAAGGGTTTTCAATGTTCAGTATGTCATCCAGATACCGAGAGGTGTCATTAAAAGCTTCAATAACATCTGCCTGGGTATCTGGTGAAAGACTCAACATGAAATCTCTTCCATAGCAAAATAAAAACAAATCTGCGACAAGTGGTGCATTGTACCCACAGGGATACCAACAATTTGTCTATAAACGGTGGTACTATAACTGACGAAAATATTATCTAATAGGAAGATGAGTGCTTCACAAACTTCATAGCAAGTCCACATAGTATTATTGTCTAAACTGCCGTTAGTAAAAAACGCTTTAATATTATTACATGCCAAAAATGTAGTATTTTCTCTAGCGAATGTTTTTTGAATAAGGGAAATTAGCTTGTCTTTAATAAGGTGATGAGATAAGGTTGTATATAGTGTAGAGAAGTCATAAGAGCTTATAGATGAAACTTGATCTTTATTGAAAATTTTATCCAGAACGTTTCCTGAATTTATTATAGACCAAAATAAATTAATCCCAGAGTTTTCATAAGTTTTATCACAATATAGTTTAACGTGATCTTTAACGGCAGTAAGACAAGAAGTTAAAAGTTTGGAGATGTTTGTTGTGGTGCAGGCACTATAATTAGAAATAAAGCAAGCCTTATATAGATTTTTATGTAATTTAGGAATCCAGTCTATGGTAGGCAGTTTATTTTGCTTATCGTTTACACCAGCCTTGAAAGTAGTGCACCAAGTCTCTCTTGAAACAGATAAACCAGAACATGTTTTCTTTCCTCAGTGGTCACCAACTTACAACAGATTCTGTAACATGCTTTCTCTTCTCGGATTAGGGTGTATCACCTGCCTTTTCTAACTTTGGAAAACATTTTTGGATTTTAATCAGACTTTACAAGCTGCCTTAAAATGCCTTTAATGCTTGCAAGACATTAGTAAGTATGATAAGCAAGTTCTTTCAAAGCAGGAATGGTGTATACAGTCTTTTAAAAATGGGACATAGGATACTGTGACTGTGATTAAGAAAAACTGTACCATTCAGATCATAGATCAGTAAGATTAGATAAAATTTAATGTTAGCTCCATATTGAAAATGTTCAAATGATATGACCATTTATTATATTTGTGTTTGTATATATAACAAAATTTATTCTGATTTTGTTTCCTGATTTGTTAATATTGTTTATTAAATGTCTTACTTAAATCTAATTCCGATAAATCGGAGATGAGAAATATTGTTTAAGTATCCTTTTCGACATTTTTTCTTCAAGCATTTAAAAGACTTGGCAAGCTTGGTTTTTGTTATAGCCTGCGGCGTCCCGTTAGTTTTGCTACTTCATATGCATGTTTTATTTTAAAGTCAGTTTTAATAATTATGTAAATAGTTCAAAGCCAATTAGTTTTACATGTTGCTCATTGGGGAATATATTGTGTCAATAATATATTAAAACTTTTAATAGAATAATCACAAACAATTAAAACATTCTGCATTGCATTTAAGTATATGCAAGAAGTTTTAAAATCAAATTGATATTGGATTAACCAATTTGGATGCTTGGTAAATAATTCAAGATTGTTGTGTGTCCCTTTAATAGTGTTTTACCAAGTCACTGAATGTATACTTACGAGTTATTATAAACTAAAAGCCGCTAATAAAGATGAGACTGAAACTTAAACACACTTCAGAAATGATTAAGGCTAAGAACAAACTAGTCTCAGAGTTGGCATAGAATGTACATAGCATGTATACATGTGTAAAAACCCTAACCCCTAAGTATAGGGGTGTATCTAACAACTATTTATTGAAGTATAGACTTACACATAAATATATCAAGACAACCCCTTTGTAAAAAAAACAAAAAAAAAATCAAAATCTTGATTGCTTTCAAAAAAATAAATAAAAAAGGTCAGCATTTTTGGCGACCATTTTGAATTGTACTGAATTAGTGTATTTAGAATAACAAGTTTTCATGAAACCAATTAATAAGGGGCTTCATTATTTCTTTATGGAATATTTTGCGGCCATTTTTCAAAATCTGACGTGGGTCCAGAGCCAAAAATATTTAGTAGAGTATTGTGGATAGCTATGTGTCAAGTTTGGTGCTTTTGTCACAAAATGCACAATTTTACCAATATATGTCACCAATCTGCCCCACTAGTATCGTGACAAAGGTGATATCGCCACGGTGGACAAGAAATCACGAGTCCGTGTTCAAGCTTTACTGTTGTCACTGCCTTTAGTCGAAGTGTGTTCTTTGGCAAGACACTTTCCCTTAGCATCATCATTCAATCATCGGATGGATTAGTAAACGGGGTTTCGTGTATCGGAGTCTATCCTCCGAGAACCACGGGAATCTATTCGTTAGTAAGAGCAGGGCTGTTCCACAGATTCCTTTGAATATTCCCTCTCTCTCTCTCTAAACAACATTCAACTCCTATCTGGTGGGTTGTGCATATAAGAAAATTCTTCCCTTATTGAACTTGAAAGATTTGTTTTTCCAACAAGTTACTTGTATTATAATATTGACTGAAAAGTGTACCACCTCGGCACAAGACGGTATCAATAGCTGCCATGCATCAAGTACTTTGTTTGGGAACAATTCCTTATTATCCTATCGGTCTTAAAATCACCTGGGGATTGTACTGGTGTGGAAGTAAAATCCTAACGATGCCAGATGCTACGGAGCCCCACAACACAGTAAGTATAATGTTATATCAATGGAATTTATAGACCATTATACGGGAAGTATCTAACATAGTATTTCAATAAGAATGTATATTTTGTTTTATCATTAAAAAAAGGTCATACGATGTTGGCATTTCCCCCATCTGAACCAGACACCATGATAGATTCGTTGAAGCTTCGTTATTCAAATTTGTAAATATTTTAGTTGTCCACCGACAAGAGCAATATAAATTAAACTTTCTGCAGTTTAGCCTGATACAGTTTAGATCGTCCGTAGTAGTCAAATAGGGAATAGTCTGCTGCTGGTCCAGTATAGTTCATTGTCTTTAGGTCAAATGTACCCGACTTGTGTGCTGAACTCGACATCAACAAAAGTCTACAGTCGGTCAGACTGCTTCATTATGTGCATAAGTCTGGCGGTGAGCAGGAAAATGGCCGAGGTAGTTGACCTGAAAGCAACTGTTCAAATCCGTCTTCGGTTTCGCTTAAACGGTAAATATATCCAAATAAGGCAATGAGGAGTAAACACCATGACTGTAACAATCCTGATATAATTTACAGTAAAAAAATAAATAATAGTAAATTGAGTAAATGGTCCTTTAGAAGCCACAGCACTCAAACGCAATGACACCGTAGGTCCGCACTGTACCACAAACAAAGAGCAAATGCAGTGTACAATGAAAAGGACAATACACAAACAAACTGAGTGGTGATGGCAGGGTTTAATACCGACTTGAAACGGTCAGTAAGCAGTAAGGCCAACTGGTTAGCTTAAATCGGGATTTTATTCTACACAACCTCGCTAATTTCCCAGCTTCTGCTCTCAAATTGACTAAGACACCTCCATCAAAAGGCAATCTCCAACAATAAAGTCCATTTGGGAGCAATGCGAATGTCCATGGATGACATTACAGTGATACGTGTGTATATATTCTGTGTATTAATCAGGCATAAGCATTCTCTAGATGTTTCCTGAAAAATTGAAGTTCAATACTGCAAACTGATATATGCTGACAGTAGTTTTTTACTATTTTTTTTAGTATATTTTTGCTGTTGTTATAGCGGTTATTTGGTCTCAATTTTGGGACAAAAATTCCAAATTGATAGAAAAATGGAAAGAAAAAGAAACGAAAAAACCAAATAAAACAAAACAGTAGTGTTGGTGTACAACAAGTATTGAGAACTCTGTTGACCTTGGTGTAACTGAAAACAGTATTAAAGATAGAATTATTAAATGAATGGTTTACGTGCATATTTTTCCCCAATTTATGAAAATCGTGCTTCAATTTCCCAAATTATATTTTTTCCATAATTTTATGAAATCGCGTTTAATTCCCGCACGTTTAAATTCCCTATTGTATGGGCTATGTTCTAAAGTATAGAAAAAGCACTGGGGGATAACTGGGGTAAACAAGTATTGATAATAAGAAGGAATGTCCATGTACATACCGTAGGGGCAAAAACCTACTCCTGCATTGCAAAAAAGGACGTGAAGTTTTCGTCCGCTTTTTTTATAGGCATCCACGAATTCTTGTACCGACTTGAGGGAGTTTAGGTCTAGTTTCATATATTCGAGAGCCAACGTGTCGCTATCCGTTATGCCCAGGGTACTTGTGCCTTCTCGATCGGAGGGTCAGCATTCATCTGATCTATTGCCTGGAAAAAATTGGTTGATATGATTTTAAAAAAAGAATGGTGATCTATACGTACAAACTGTACCTACAATATAACTGAAAAACACCTAGACCGCCATATTAAAAGTAGTAATAATAAATATATGTCAAAACACGCCGGGCATATCGAGTAACGTCGCATGAGTGCAAATTGTGTAATAATAATTAAAATATAAATGCAAAAATAAAGATAAATATAAATAAAAACTCATATGCTGAGCAGTCACGGTGTTATGATGTACATTCGACCGTACATTCGACGCTCAAAGGTGAACATTTGTATGTGCTAAAAGCCAAAAAATAATGCACAACCAACCGTTTTCGTCTTTTGTTCCGACCTGCAGGCCAGTATTACAGTTGCGCCCATCATTGCCGACCATTTGGCGATCGTAACCAAGACCTGAAGTAGAACAAATAGAAACATATCAGAAACGATCAAATGACATGACATGAACAGCAGTTACATATACATACAGGGAATTAAGAGTTTAGGCAAATTGAGAGTATAATAATTATTTACATCCCATTAACAAATACACGAACTACGCTGATGGTTTGTAGTACTAGAACTTGCAATAAATTTTGGGTGTTATGTTCATGGATCAATAATATAAATGACAGTCTATCCTATTCTATCTTTATATAATCTCATACAGGTTGCATGCAGTAAGGATGCTATCATTATACTATTATCAAAGTGGACAGCAGGGGCTATCAAAGATAGAGGAGGAACCAAGAGGCGAGCTTATCAGTCAGTAGAGTAGTGACAGCCAGTACATACATTCATAGACATATTGTAACATCTCCCTCCTGAAGAAACTACCATATTATACATCAAATAGTTCCAGGAAGCAGAATGTCATTAATAAACAATAGAGCGTTGTCAGTTTAAAAGATCACGGGAATAGCACCTCTTCTCGATTGACTATATACACAAGAATGCAAGCAATGCATCTTTTTTCACTTGACCTTGCCTTTACTTGCAGATATTTACATATTTTTTTCTGCAAGTCCGTTGGACCTTGGATGGTAAGGATCTGAGCGTAATGTGACTGAAATCCCATTCATTTGCCAAAATTAGCAAATTTCTGAGAAGCATCGAGACTACTTCTCTAGGTATGCCAAAACGATCGAATATTCCTTTCATGCGAAC
>JAWPHD010003102.1:0-228602 GCA_037043455.1 Cyrtodaria siliqua
GTTTGTGTGCAAGTGGGGCCTGTCTGATTTGGCAAGACATTTTTCATTCTTTGTGATATACTAGCTGATGCCAGTTTATAAGACACATTTATCAATGATATTGGACACCATTTTTTTAAACTTAATTTGTCTTTATTCCTTTGGATAAACATGTTATTGACTTTGAGTAATAGATAATTCCAAAGTTAAAAAATTCCCTCATTTATTGCAGGTTTCAGAAAACGACCTATGTATTTCCAAAATAATTTATAAATCTCTGCAGTAAAATTCATAAACCCCGGACTTCCATTATTTGACATACTTTTTAAACTTGTTAATATTTCTTGGTAAGTCATTGAGACCATCCAGTAGTAATTTCATGTCATCATCAGATCTTATACTTAGCATAGATTTTGAATATTAAATTTCTATTTTCCAAGTTACAGAAATATTTTGAGTTTTTTCTCTTTTCTTGAAACCACTTTACTCTAGCTCTTATTTTAACTACAGCCATTTTCTCTCTCTAATATCATAAAGTTCTTGTTCTTTTATTTTCAATGACATATGACTTTGTATTATTAAAACCGCGCTCTGGTTAAAAGATAATAAAAGGTGTGTTTTTAGACTTTTTTAGCGAAGATTACAGCAACTGAGAACAGAGATAAGTCGTGTCGGAGTAAGTAGCAACAGCAGTGGCATCGGAAAGCGACAGTGAACGTGATGATTTGATGGAATATTCAGTCAATACGGAGTAATTGGTTCGTAAATGGCGGGGCAAAACGAGTGAACAACAATGGACAACAATGGACAACAATGGACAACAGAGAAATCGGCGATCGAAACGGAAAGAGAAATAGTAACAGGTAGCATAAACAATGAACAAGTTTTCAAGACTATCAACAACAACAGATAAATTAGTGAGTCTTATGTTGACTCACTTAACAGAAATACTGCCAGCCCTTGAATCGTTTGACAGAAAACAGGGTCAGTGCTTAGACCGATATTAGACGAATAACAGATTGCGTAACTAAAACAAACGGTGAGACTCGAACACATTGATATAAAGCGATAGAAAGCTGAAAATGCTATCCTATAAATCTCTAGACTTAGAGGCTAGAAGTAGAAGAAACAATCTGATATTCTGGGGCATTACTGAAAATTCAAGAAAAGACTGTAAAACTTTTGATTTTAAGTTTCATCGAAGACGAGCTAGCTATTGACACGTCAGAAATGGTCCATTGAGCGTGCACATCGTCTGGGTACCGTTAGACGGCAACTTGTGCCAGGACAACAATTTTGACCCGAAAATACCGATTATAGTCCGTTTCACGGATTATTGTGATACCGACGCCGTCATACATTTGGCATATAAATTGAAACGATCGGCATTTGGAGTAGAAAGGGACTACCCATATGAGATGGCAGAGGCTAGGAAAGCAGCTCTATAAGTCACCCGCAGCACAGACAGCCCGTAAAACCGACAAAGATACAAATAAAGTACCCCAGGCAAGCTATTATGCAAGATAGGCTTGTAATAGCACCAATTTACAGACTGGTACAGCGTTCTAAAAGAGAGCAGGGTTGACGGCTTCCGTTGTGGAAACCAAGGCAGATCTCTCAACAGTACCCAGCATACCTCACGGTTACCAAAAAGATCCTCGCTCCTATTCAAAAAAAGCTGCGATAGACAACACACGCAATGTGTCACAGAGGTCAACGTTTTCAACACACCGGAAACTAGGCCAGGCCACCTCTACAAACGCAAACAAATTAACAAGTGAAACGGCACGTGATACTCGTTTAACCGGTAAATACACCCCGCCGGAAATATACCTACCAAACACAGTGTTACGGTAGTTGAAGAGGAAATACACTTACCTCAGCAGAACACCCGTCTCGGATACTTGAAGAAGAAGCCGCAGCAATTCGAAATCTCCAAATGTGAACTCCAAAGAATGTCAACAAAAAGCACAGCCGCAAGTTCATGCTACTCGGAAAACAGTTTAAAACGAGATCGCCTTCCATAACTGGGCCGCGTGTTCTCTAAAAATAATCACTCGGGAAAGTCGATAAACACTAACATGAGGACGAGGTCAACGTCTTATAAATAAGTCAGCGAAAGTCACCCCTGGAACAATCACGCACTGCCTCACCGTTAAACCTGGGTCAGAGGTCAGGCGAAGGTAGTCACTAGGCCATACAGGAGCAAAGTGATGTAATATTTTATGTATTTAACATTCAAGACTAGTGGTATAATCCTATGATAAACTGTTATCAAATGAGCTAATCGATCTCTTTAAATCTGATGATATATTGCTTTTGTACGGAAACGTGGTTAAATGACAGTTGTGATTTATAACGTAAAGTGATATTCACATTTCTGTTCTAAACAGAAAATAAAATCGATAAAAATGCCAAACGCGATAGTGGTGGTCTAATAGTTTATATAGCTGATACTATTAGCTCTCGTGCGTTACTTTATTGAAACTGCTTACGACAGTGTTATATGTCTAAATATTGATAAGCGTGTTTTTAATCTTGATCAAGATGTGATCTTATGTTTGACATATCATTCCTGCTTGGCAGCAGTCGTGAAGCATTTTGTTGAAACAAAACCTATTTGAATGCGTTTTAGAGGATATATTGTCTTTTAATCGAATTTATAACCAATGCTATTTTATAATATCGGGGGAAAACTGATGGATTATGTTGAAAACGAGTTCTTACATAATATAGATTTTATGCCGGAGAGATTATGTTGAAGATCAATTTATGAAAGAAATTCGAAAGACTTTAAAGTAAATGAAAGTGGAAAGTTACTTTTAATTTTTTGTAAATCCACTGGGCTGTAAAATTATGAATGGCAGGGTCGGAGAGGTTAAATATTAAGGTAATTTTACTTGTGTAAAGGGACGCTGGGTGTAGCGTGGTAGATTATGTTATATGTTAACCCTGTTTTTGTACTCATCTTTGTACTAGCTTCCGAGTACATGAACCGAATATACTTTCCGATCACGAGTGCTATTACATTTTCTTTGAAAAACAATACTGTATTATAAACAAATGTCAGCCTGATATTCTTCCAACTGACATTTGGATCTATTGCTTATTGTTATAAATGGGGACATGATACATATGAACAGTTTAAAACGTCCGTGAGTGGAAACGATTTTCAGTTAGAACTAGAATATTTGTCAAAACAACTTGAAACCCATGGACGAGCTTGAATTCAAATCTTTCTTGTTTTTTATAACATGATAGAAAAGGTGTGTGACCCAATTTGTAGGAAAAAGGTTAATAATAATGTTTACATATACACCAAAAATGAAAAATCAGCCATTGGTTTGATAATGAATGCAAAGAAAGTAGGAATCAGTTTTATAAGAATTTAAATAATTATAGAAAATCTGACTGTACAGAAAACGGAAAAGCTATGACTCAGTCTAGGTCTCATTATAAAACAGTCATTAGATATAAGAAAACAAGCTTTCTAGTTAGCAACAAACTTCAGAAATTAGAGTCACAGAGATATAAAAATGCAAAGGAATATTGGAAACTCCTGAAAACGGTCAGCACTGGAGTGCCAAATATCAAATTATAACGACCTCTCAATTTGCAAATTATTTCAAATCAATAAATGATCCAGAATCCTGTATTTTTCCAACCAGATGATGATATTTTCATATTTTAATAACAGAATGTTAAACAATGAACTACAAATAATGTTTGACGAATTTAATATTGAAATCATCAAGCAGCAATTCATAAAGCATGTAAAGAGATTTAAACAACAACCGCTCAGGCGGATCGGATTATGTCATAAATGAAATGTTCAAATATGGTTTGCATGTATTTAGAGTCATACTTAGTGAACGTTTTTATATAATATTTTTGATATGGGTTATTTCCCTTCTCACTGGACGGAAGGCTAAATTGTACCACTTTCAAAAAGGAGATATAAACCAACCACGAAAACTATAGAGGGATATCATTACTGAGTACATTCGGTAAATTATTCACAAGAATTTTAAACAACAGGTTATCTACATGGGCTGAGGATTGTTATATTTACATTGAAGCACAGGCTGGTTTTCGAAAACATATGGGAACTATTGATAACATATTCGTTCTCCATGGTTTGATAAATCATATATCATGTATACTGAATGAAAAAAAAAGGTTATATGTAACTTTCATAGATTTCACTAAAGCTTTTGATTTGTTGGTTAGACAAAGCATATTCTATAAACTTATGCAATATGGAGTGAGAGGTAAAATCCTTAATATTATTAAATCATTGTATACGAATATAAAATCAAGAGTAAAGTATCAAAACCAGCTTAGTGACAGTTTTAGCTGTTTTCTTGGAGCACGCAGGGCGATTGCTTGTCACCTTTTATATTTTCTATGTATGTAAATGATTTAGAAGGATATTTTACGCTAAATGGTTTTAACGGTATCGATACTATAATGTTAAAGTTGCTGTTACTCTTATACGCTGATGACATATTGATATTTTCGTATACTGAAATGGGGCTACAAGATGGGTTAGATATACTGTACAGTTATTGCCAGAAATGGAAACTGGTCGTAAATGAAAATAAAACGAAGGTCATGCTTTTTAAAAAAGGCGGTCAGATAAAAAGGAACCTATTGTTCACATATAATAATACTGTAATTGAAATTGTAAATAAGTGTACCTATTTGGGAATTATCCTTACCACAGGCGTTTTTTTTTATCAAACGTTCGAATCATTAAGTGGCCAGGCATTAAAGGCAATCTTCAAAATGAAGTCATATATAAATCAATTTACTGACTTATGGGTCAGTCACACTTTAGACATTTTTGACCGTCTCATTTTGCCAATATTAAATTATGGCGCAGAGATATGGGGATTCTCAAATGCGGAAAAGTTAGAGAAAGTACACCTTAAATTTTGTAAACAACTGTTATGGGTTAAAACACAAACTCAAAACAATTTCATATATGGAGAACTCGGTAGAGCTCCTTTAAAAAGTCAACGTATGGTCTATATTATTCGGTTCTGGTTAAAAATTACACGTACGAGTGATCGCAAATATATAAAAAGTATATATAATGTTATGTTAGATGATCTGATTGTAAACTCAAACAAATTAAACTGGGCATCTCAAGTTAAAGAGTTATTGGAACGAACAGGATTTGATGAAGTTTGGTATTCTCAAGGAGTAGAAAACATAACGTATTTCATTAATATATTTAAACAACGAATTAAAGATATGTTTATACAAAATTGGAATGCTGAATTATCGGCTTCCACTAGAGCTATTACATACAGAATAATATCAGATTTCAGTATTATCTAGATGTACTAAATATAAAGAAATTTAGAGCTTTTTTTACAAAACTAAGAGTCTCTAGTCACAGATTAGAAATAGAAACTGGTCGATGGCATAGACCAAATAAAACAGCAAGATCCGAAAGAAAATGCCAGCTTTGTAATATACTAGAAAAGAAATATAAAAAGATCGGACAGGGAAAGTAGCATTCAAGGAGGACAGTAAACCACAAAACACAGAAACAAACACGCAAACAGACAAACAAGAAGGCAAAAGCAATAATAAATGCAAACGACATCACAAACACAAAACAGGTTAACAACAGGGCTACCGCCTTGGAACGGTCAGTGGCAAAGTAGGCCACTGGGGGTTTAAACCGGTTCTAGGGTGCACCAAACCTCACACTTACCCTACTGTCATCCAATTAAAACAGGACAGTGTAAATAAAGAAATCCCCGCCATGATCTAATCCCTAACCAACAAGGCAGCATCAATAGGCAATATAAGTAAAACACAAATATGCTCGTGTAAATATAATACAAAAAAACAATAGCCTAGAAAGCCACAATGAAGGTACTCAATGACTTTGCAGAAGCCAGAGCAGTAAGAGAATAAACCATTAAGGGCACGACAAGAACGATCATGGACAAACATCAAACGCCACCGTCCCAATGGGCTTTAGGTAGGCGTCATCATAGGGTCCACAGCCTGTCCGGTCATCGTACAATTAAAGAGAAAAGCATGGTGGCGAACTGTAAAAGGGTCCACCACCAAGCATGCAGTACGTTGCAAAATGATAGGGTCATAACCTCTTTTGATAAACTTTTTAACAAGTTTAACAAAGATAGTATGAAAGTGATCATGACCTAGAATCTTACGAAGTTTATAAATCACATCACCATAGAAGAATTTCACTTTGTATTGGAGTTTTCACTATATCATGTTATTAGAAAAGAAAATGTTAACAAATATTTTTGGAAACGGCCAAACATACCAAAATTTATTGAACTTATGACAACAGAAAACAAGAGTTTATTAAAGAAACTGTCTGTTTTCATTAGTAAAAGCTTTAAAAGAAGAGATGACATGTTTTATAAATAAATATCACTTTTCTCCATTTTTGTCGACAGATATAAATGTGTTCTGATCAGTACTTAGGAATATTAATCTAAAAATATATATTAAACACTTATATACTTAATAGTTGTCAAATACGTTTTAACTAGTAACATATACAGATGATCTTGAAACTCACCTATGAAATTATACAAATTGTCATTAACTGGAAAATATTGTGTGTATTTCATATGTACTATTTGCATGTGAACTGTTGGGCGTAATGCCTTATGTTTGAATATAATATCTATCTATCTATCTATTATTT
This sequence comes from Cyrtodaria siliqua, assembly GCA_037043455.1. Classification (NCBI taxonomy): domain Eukaryota; kingdom Metazoa; phylum Mollusca; class Bivalvia; order Adapedonta; family Hiatellidae; genus Cyrtodaria; species Cyrtodaria siliqua. The sequence continues at coordinate 6,683 of JAWPHD010003102.1, forward strand.
CGTTTTCTAAAATTTCATTTTCTTTGTAAAGAGTGTCCTCCTTTTGATCTTGCTGGTTTTTAAGAAAGGATGAATGATGCCTCTTTAAAAAAAGTAACACGCCTAAAACTAATTGATCCCTTATATCAAATACAATGTCTTTATCTGCAATATTAGTTAAGTCTTGAACACTTTTGTAATACTGCAATTTTACATTATAAATTGTGTCTCTTTTATTTTCTACATATATATTATCTTTTAAGAGTGAAATTTTAAATTTCAAATACGATCTGCCTTTTTCAAATTTACCAAATTTTAATCTTAAGACAATTAAAGAGTTGTCAGTTCTGTATCCTGGTTTTATATTTACTTCATCTATTTCTACCATAAGAGAATTTCGAAATAGAAAATAATCAAGTCTTGTTTTTTTTGAGAGTTTTTTAAACCAGTGTATTGCCTACTTTCTAGATTGTGGTCACGCCAACATTCTACCAGATCACATTCGGTCATTACACCAATAATACTCTTTCAGGCATTTGGATTATTAATATTTATATATTCAAAGCAGTCCATATCTGGATTTAGAACTAGATTAAAATCTTCAGCAAGAATGCATGGACTGTCTGTTGCTAAACTATTATCCTTGATTTTAGAATAAAAGTCTGGTTCATCTCTATTTGGCCCATATATATTAATAAGTTTGATTTTTTTGTCACAAATTGTAGTTTCTAGAATTAATGTATTGCCATTTTGATCGGTTTCTTTTGAGTGGATCTTAAATTCGAAATTATTGTTGAAGAAAATTGCCACTCCTCTAGATTGGCTTGAAAAATTACTAAAATAGCATTCGTAACGCAATTGGTACGTAAACAATTGATATATTTGTCTGTAAAATGTGTGTCTTGTAAAAAATACACTGAATAACTTTTGTCTTTGAGGTAATTGAAAGTATATTTTCTTTTATTTTTATCAGCGAGACCTTGGACATTCATAGATACAAAAGTAACTTTATTTGTCATAATTAGTTGAATAGAAATATATATACAATGCAGATATCCATGAGCCTACCACAGTAATTCCTAAGTAGAGGAAATTTATAATGCTTAAGCACTTATGGATAAACATTTGAAGACTAAAAAACATGCAATTTGAAAAGCAAATATTGGATATCCAGCTACTGAATTATAGTCCCCTCTAGATTCAAACAAGTAGGAGAATTGTAAAACATAAGTTAACATAGTTATGTCTTCAATTATTTTTGTGTTATATACCTTTTTCTAAAATATAAAAGTCTAGTCTTGAAGAGAAACAGTCACTTTTACATTCTAATTGCATGCACATATTATCTGCATATTTGAAAAGAAGCAAACATCGTTATCACTTATTAGGATAATATAGATATAACAGTGTTAAGCGAATTTAAATATTATTGGCTGTGGCCAACATGTAAAGCCCGCCAAAGTTATCAGATTTACAGAAAAAGTGTAAATTATTCCAGACAAACACACACTGTAGATACATTAGACACAAAGGTGATCACAAATTCCAGTATATCTCTCAGCCAACGGGCCTGACATTATATATATTTTCCACAGTATGTTCTAATGGACCATATTCATATTATATTAGTTTATATTTCTCTTTCCTGTGTGCCAAACCTTTCTACCATATTGTTGCAAAAACTCAAACAACTCCCATTATATGTATCAACACCCCATACCATCTACTTACTTCCAAAACATACAATCTTTTTTTGACACCTGCTGTGACATAGAATCTATGTGCATTGAGAAAACTTTAATACTGCAATAACTGTAAGAGAAACACATTTATATTTAACCAAGTTACAAACGTTATCAGATTTGTTTCCTATGAAAAGTAGGTTATGAGTTTGACTAAGTATTTAAATAATTATTGGTTCACCAGTACGGTTTGTTATATATGCACAGAGTATATTTATATTATATTTAACAAAGTGACAACAATTCTCAAATTGTAAATTTTCCTATGAAAAATATGTTAAGGCATGATATTTTATTATTGGTTCACCAAAAGCAGTTTTGCATGTGAGTATGTTTCTACTTTCCTTTACTTTGTGACCCAATCTTCTAACATACCATCTACAATCAACTCCCACTATGCATATTAAAACTAGCATGCCATCTTTTTTTTCCAAAATATACATTCTGCTAACAACACCAAGATACAATGTACATTGAGGTAAATTTTAATAATACATATAACTGTAAGAAAAAAACATCTATATTTAACAAAGTGCTTCTTATGAAAAGTAGTTTAAGAGTTTGTCAATACTTTTCCCCACGCCCAACTCAATAACTCATGCTCAACTCAAAAACAGACTGGACCCTCAGCAGCAAATTAGTAAATGTAAATGTCTTAAATTCTATGTTTCAATTGTGTATAAAGACAGTCAAACCAGAGTCCAATACAAGCCTTCATGCTCAATAGTGTAGAAAATGAACCCTGACTGAGTTTGAGTACGAATCTGATTTGAGCATGGAAAAAAGTCCCACAATCCTAGCTCCAGATAGTTCATTATTGGTTCACCAACATAGTTTGTCATACCTCCATTGAGTCAACTTAAACTACCAAGTTATGTGTCATACACAAGAATTCTTAATGAAAATAATAATAATAATAATAACAATAAAATCCTTCCGCAAAATAGTTACTCTTATTATAAGAGTCATCATTCTATCCGTCACTCTGAATGGCATTTTTTGTTTTCATTTAGAACATGTAAATCATAGCATGCTTAGGTTTTTTTTTTATTTGGTATTACAGAAAATGTATTTCTATGATTGTTTACCTCTGCAAAATAGTCGTACGACGTGTTTATGTACTGTCAGAAACATTTCCCTACAGGCATGTTTCTGTTCCTTCCTTAAATGTTTCTGAAAGGAGTGAGTTTATATCCTTTGCAGCGTCACCCATCTCTTTTAAATATGTCAACAACACATAGTAAGTGCTGGATGCTGACAAAACGAAAGATGCTGGGAATCCCACAACTGGTATGAATTTAAAAGCATTTGCCATACCCTCAAACGCGAGTAGAATCGATTCGTCGGAGTTTAATATTCTTTGCAAAATACTCATCGTTGTTTCGTCGAGACCTAGCTGTTTACGGAACATCTCTTTTTCACGGTTTACAAGTCCATGATCAAATTTAAATGAAACACCAGGAACTGGGACTAATGCTACTGAGCCAGAAAGTAAGCACACGTATTTAATTCTTTTCGATAATTGACTTATTTTTCTTGATAATATCTTGGGTGTATGGATATCTAGTGCATTGATAACTGCCTCCCTTTTCAAATTGGGAAGCCCATTTGCAATAGCATCAGAAAGAGCGTCGAAATCAAGTAGTCGATGTGTGCGCATATGATTATCAATCATATATACGTTGTCGTCTTTTGTGACATTTTTCATGGCGGCCAATGTCATATCACGCAGACTGTTCACAATTTCCTTATCCGTCTTGCCTTGCAATCCCGTTTTGGTGCGTTTCTCATTTTCTAAATCTTGCCAAACCTTTGTGCGAGCAAACAGACAGGTTCTACATTCTCTCTTTATTTGTTCGGCCAGCCAACAATCATCTTCGGTGAATCTGCCACTCGTGAGCAGAATGAACACGTCAAATCTCTTGAAGCCTATTCTCGGATCCGTCAAGTATGTTTTTCTTGGGAATTCGTTCGTTCCTACACCTGGTAAATCATAGAGTACAATATTTTCATTGTTCGGATCTGGATAAGGTTTCGCCTCCCTTGTGGTTTGTTCAGCTCCCGTTTTTGCAGCACTGTCATCTTCATCAAACTTGATGTTCCTGTACGCATTGATACAGGACGATTCCCCGACCCCACTTCTTCCAATGACGGCGAGGTTCTCGGTTTGAGATTTCCAACCATCTACCTTTTGCATGATAAACTTTTCCAGACCAGATGCTCCGTCTTTTTCGTAAATTTCTTCAATTTGAGTAACATCACTTTCTGGTAGAGTCGAGTCCGCACTTGCAGCCATTACCTATTAAATAAATGAATCCAAAAAGTATGTTTAAAGCGTACGAACATTAGTTTATTTCATTACTAGTAAATATTGACTGTTAATTTGTACATAACTGTTCATAGTATAGTCATAAAAGGGGACCATCGGCGACCTGATCTACCCAAATTTAAAGGTTAAACGTGTAACGTATGTTACATTAAATTGAAACTCGCATTTCTAACCAAATCAGATTTATCAGCAATATGCCGCCAAAAGCAAACATGATTAAAGTACGAAAATATATATGGCCAATATATATTTTGGGTACTTTGCTAAAAATAACGTATGGAATAATCATAACTTTAATAATCAAGAAATCATTCATAAATATGTGCTGAGTGAGGGTGACATGATTGGTGGTTTTTATTTTGTTGTTTTTGTTGTTTTTGTTGTTAAAACTGAGTACTCCCGCTCATCTCTCTCTCTCAGCAACAAATATTAATATTAATTGAATGGGAAATAAATGCCGAACAAAGCATAATAACGGTTAATAACCGATTACAAAACGGCATTTTCATTTTAAATCTAAATAATGCTCTGTCCACATGGTAGTGTAATTCAATAAACGCAACTGTGCACGAGAAAATTGTTTATTTACATTCAATAGGGTAAAGAGTTGACTTTCATTGTTAAAGTAGAACCAAGTTTAGACTACACTTAAAATATGTTTATTACCTCACACTTAAAACTGGAGATTATGAAAAATAATATATTGTTGTCTAAAATAGAGTTGTTCCTTATCAGAAAAATATGCATTGTTACATTGTAAATTACCATGTATGCATGTGATTGTAAATATATTTATGTACAAATGTTTGTCTCATGTTTTTGTCTGATTGGCAAAGTGAGACCATTGAAAATAAAATCTTGAAATAAAATCATGAAAATTTGCAAAAGTTGCTCTTAATTCTGCCTCCAGATGACACTATTGGAGCATGTTCATGACTTCTGCCAAGTTTATAATGTCAATATGAAAACGGATAGGGATACAGTTGAATTATTAATGTAATATAGTTACGTTTGAGAGTGTCTCAAAAGACGGAAATTTGAAAAAAATCAAATTGATCGAGGTATTGATTTTTACTGGATATTTCTTAGCAGCTGCAGAGGATGATTGCCAGATTGAAGACAGCTATAAAAAACAACGGACATGTTAAAGCATGTTTGAAGTGATCCACATGTAAATACTTCTATATAGACTGTATAGTGTAAATTAATAAGGTTGTGAAACGTGTAGTTTTAAATTTCAGTTAAGTGCTTCACTGTGCGGCTATGAATAGATTGAGATATTTTTCAGTAACAGCGACGTCAGAAATATCAAAACACACGTAAAACATACAACCCAAATAACATACTTAAAGAAATATAAAAATATTGGATAGGGAAAGTAGCATTCAAGGAGGGCAGTCAACCACAAAACACAGAAACAAACACGCAAACAGACAAACAAGAAGGCAAAAGTAATATTTAATGCAAACGACATCACAAATACAAAAGGGTTGACAATATGGCTACCGCCTTGGAACGGTCAGTGGCAAAGTAGGCCACTGGGGGTCTAATTAGTCTAATCTATAAATCACTTACATGGTATGCTTACTTTCTTCCATATTAAACAGTTCGCTCCAGCTAAGACAGTTAGATGGAGAAACACATGGCCGATTAAAAATATTTGTTTCATGTTTGGTTCCCGGAAGTCAATACGTTTAGCACAGGCACACACACAATTGGCCCGGGTGCTAAAATTAATTCCTTTACGTGTTTCTTATTAAGAGTCATATACACCCAGAAAAACAGGTAGGATGCCGGTGCAAATCGTGCTATCCGTGAATTGTCTCAAAGCCCAAATACACTTGCCAAAGCACCATTTTACTAATATAATAAATGAATGAAATCATATGGATTTATTTAAGCCACCCTGAACATAAAATAATAAATAATGACCCCTTGTTTGATGTTCTTTGAAAAAGGACACAATTGATATTAAATGTCTCATTTTACAAATCTTATGTGTGCTGGAAATAAGTGTTAACGAACAATATTTACATATTGCTATTCGACTATAGTTCCGTCCATTGCTCGAAAATTATAGGCAGTACACACTTTCCGAATAAATTCCGATTAACGTAAGAATCTCGGCGATATATGTCGTAATTTTTACTGGAAACGTAGGTAATATGAAACATAAATATCGTGATGGTCACACCTGATCAAAAACACGAAGTTATTGTGTAGTTCTGTGTTTATTCTGTTTTTTATGGGCGAACAATAGTAACATAACTATGCACACAAACATACAATGAATCAATTCCAACGGTAAACAAGAGGCCCACGTGGTCCTGTAGACGCTCTACTGGTATAATGTGGTTACAAAAACATGATAGAGGCCTACCCGAGGAACATCTACATGATATATCACTAGAAAAAAAGTTGTTCCAGAGAATTTGTTTGATAGTCATGGCGGCCATCTTGTGCATTTGCTTTTATTTATCCTCGCTGATAACACAAATGTAATTTAGCGAGCAGCCGCTATATTTTGAGGTACGATGAGTTGAAGTGGTCTCGAAGATTTTAACTGGTCCCATGGGGTTTAGCCCCAAAGCAATATTTGGGTCAATAGTTGAAGGTCTCGAAGAATTGAAGGTCTCGAAAAGTTGATGGTTTTGAAGAGTTGATTAGTGGAGTTGTTAGTTGGTCGTCCGGTATCTGGGTGTGATGTAAGTTAAGTTGTTAATCGGGTCCGTTTCCAAGGATGACCAGTCCGCTAAGGTTGGGATGGCTTGTGGGTTGAGTCTGTAGTCCGTATCATGCTTGGTTTCGTCGAGAAGGTTGAAGAGTAAGACGTAGGTAGCGTAAGTGCAAGCGCCAAACTGCTGTCTGGTGGGCAGAGTCCATCGTCCCGGTGCCCGTGGTCCAATCTATGGCCTCCATGTTAGGTGATCAGCCGCTGAAATAGTTGTCGTGCTCGCCGGCGCCCCCGGTAGGTCCAGTCGAGATAGGGGGTCAATCCACTGTCAATGCTTTTTGAAAGATATGACTTGTAGTGATGAAGACTGGTGGTAGATCTGTTGTTCATTCTATAGTTTAGTCAGTCTGTGAATCCTGGATGAACATATTGGATGCAGCTAATACCTCCCCTTAATGTTATGGTGACGCGTAGTTAAGGGGCTGGAGATGTTTCCTGGTCTTCACTAGATATTCTCCGGCACCTCAAAAGAACGCTGGATCTCAGTGTAGGATTATGTTGTCTAGAATAGTCCGTGTAGTGACGTCCAAAGCCATCATGAGTATGAACATGGGACACAGAAATGGACCCACAATGACCCGTGTATCTCCTGTTACCCGAATAGAAGATCACTGCTATCCTTTTCCCGCTGGTAGTTGTGTGTGGCCACAATTGTAGACTAGTAAAGTTTTTCTTGATCCCGCTGGCTGGTTCCTGTGGGCACACCCGTACGCGTATGGTCATCGTCACTGCGGTAGGCCAGTAATGATAAGAGAGGGAACGTAAGCTCTACGTTTTGGTCTCATTTGGTAATGTATACACCTTTTTTGATATTTTATGATGGTCATACTACACCAATTCATTTTCCATAGGCCTACCTTATAGCTCTAATCTCTGTACTGAGTTCCCTAATATAGGAAGCTATATTGTCTATTACTTATTTTGAAAGACCCTTCTTAGTTTTATCAAAAAAACATACATAAGCCGTACGTTGAGTATGTTTTAAAAAAGCTGTTCTGGTCGGATGGTGCTGACCCACCTACTTGCATGTAGAAACATGAGGAAAATGTAAAATATACGTGTTTTTTGATTATGCAACATATTATGAATACATTGCACAAATGTATGATTTAATCTTTATAAGTACTCTTTTAATTTTTTAGCAAGATTTTTTGGTTTGTTTACCTTGTCAACCAATCAAAATTAAGAGATTCTATGTAATAGCTCCCAATTTACCCTGGAAATATTTCCCTGCCCGCTGATTGGTTGGTAATTGGTGTAGTATCATCTAAATATCCTATTGTAATTGCATGTAAAGTTTGTTGCAATTAGAACTCAAATAGGCGTAAGTATTTTTCTCAACAGTATGATATAACAAGAAAAGTCATAGTATACAATCTATACTATGACGACGAGCGGCAATAAGAATGAAACTGGGAATGAAGTGAAGAGGTAGTGAAGTAATATTGTTTATTGTTTTTATTAGCAAATGGACATATGTACATGTGTTTTTCTGAATGACATACATGTTGGTTTTAATGGAATTTGATAAACAGTGACGGTTGATAAACAGTGACGGAAGACACGGTTATCTGAGCATTACAGGTTATATGGCGCCTAACAGGCAGGAACATGGCAGGCTCATTTTCCATGTACATCGAGATAAAATATGGGAAATGGGCTTAGGACCTTCTCACCCTGAATGGGTGTTACATATGATCGTTTTGTATTTGAAATGAGTAGGTGAAATAGGCATACAAACACGTATAATGTTATATGGCGCCAAACAGGGATGAACATGCCATGCGCATCCTCCATTGACATGTAGGTAAAATATGGGGAATTGGGCTGGGATGTTGTGTAATCTGCAGAACTGCAGTGTTAATGCAATTTCCATTGTTGACACAATTTTTATGGTGGATACACGGTTGCACATTTGGATAAGTGGTGTCATGTTATGACGAATGGAAATAATGGTTTGTAGGCACATGTATGCAGAAAATATGCATAAAAGCTATGGGTATGGTAAACAATATTTTTTGTCGGTGTTAAACTGTGGTGCCACCATTTATGATATGAAAGGTGGAATTAGAGACTGGTGTAACAGTACAATTGAATTAATTTGGTTTAATGGCGAAGCAACACATGAAATGTTTATGGTGCCGGAAAGGGAAGAACGGGTAATGGTCATTGATGATTGATATGAGGAGGAAATAAGAGAGATGGGGTTTTCCTGACGGAATTACTGAACATGTCATGAAATTAGAATTGACTTGATTTGGGTTTTAAAGGGATACACGGCAATCTAAATTTAATATCTGGCATTACATGTAGTACATCGATTTAATAATCCTGTGTGATTTTGACTGTAAGACTGTTTGCATATTTTTAAATATTAAATGTTAATCCCATTTCCTGCATTATTCTACACATATTTAAAATATATTATTGGTGGAATATTATGAAAAGTCGATAATATGTAAGTACAATTTGCTTTGTACTTTTCTAACAATAAATATTGATGATTGAAAGAATGCAAATTACAGGAAATAAAGTTGGAAGTGTGACCCTGTAATGTGCAGCAACACATGAAAATGTTATATGGCGCCGGACACGCATGAACATTCCAGGCCCATGTTCCATGTACATGGAGGTAAAGTATGGATGATGGGCCTAAAACCTTGTCACCCTGAACTCGCATGCGATTGTGGGCGTTATTACTGGTTTGTTTGCGACACAACATGTAACGATATTACTGAACAGATGGTGCAAAGTTATTGACATACAACATGATGACTGAATGTGGAAAGCATTGTTATAGGTGTATTGTTTTTGATGTGCACATTGAAGGTGTCTGCATATCACTATGTACATGCATGAGTTGGAACTTTTTGGAGTTATTCGCGAGTAGGTCTGCATATATTACTGACGCAATATATGCAACATGTTATTGCAAGCTAACGCAATATGTGTTTTGGTAGTTTGACAATTTTTGATTGATCAAATGTAAGTTATGGAGACAGAGTAACAGGAAGGCAAGGTGAACAGGAACGGAGATTGCCACGTGTGCCTTAAGTATTGTTAAAATGCACGCGATACAGGAGACTAAGACTTTGTGAAATCACAAAGTGCGTGTTGTGAGAGTACGAAACATAATTGTGGGATGTTAATGGAAGTTTTATTTATGTAGTACAGGAATGAAAGTGACCTGTTTTGACTGTTTTAGGACTTGCTGTATATGGTACATAGTGGCAGTGTTTGAAGTTATGGAGGAATGTGTTTGTACAAGGTTTTGTTTTGTGTGAAATAAATGAGGGCAAGAAATACTATGAAAGTTTCCAAAAACGGAACTTCTGCTGGACGTTTTCTGTCTATTCCCAAGCACACGTCGCGATGTGCTTTACTGTGTGTAGTCGCCAAGTGAACGTAAGCGAAACATTTCTTCATGGATGGCTTGACATGTCATAATTCGTTTTGGGTTGAGTGCTGTTAAGTGCAATCCATGTAATGTTTGCAGCCGACTTAATGCTACGTATGCCATACCAGAAGCAAATATCTTGTTTCCAAGGTCAACCACGGCGGTTTGAAGGGTACAACCTTGTATTTTGTGGACAGTTGTAGCCCATGATAATGTTAATGGCAGCTGACAGCGTGTTATGCTAGTGCTAGCGGAAAAGAATTGTACATGAACTGGCACAATTGAGACCTTTCCGTGAGTGGATATGTCTGTGATTTTGCCGATGTTGGGGTTGTCAAACTGTATGTCTACAGCACAGGGCAATTCGCCCTCTTTCTCGGGTATACCAGTACGCCACTCAAAGCCAGTGACTGTGCCTTGTGCACCATTAACAAGTCCACTTGCTGTGTTGATGTTACGCAACAGCATGACACGTGCACCAATAGCAAGACATAGTTGGTGGTGTAAACCTCCACATTTGGTTTCATCAGTAGTGATTTTGATGTCGGGACTGTCCTGTGCATTGATGACATAGACTGTTTGCCCATGGTTTTTGAGAACTTGTAGTTGACTGGCATTGTGTGTTTTGCATTGAGCCTTTGTGGGAAATATATGTAGCAAGGATTGAAGCGCTGTTGAATCAGTTGTTATAATTCTAGTTTTCAGTACATGTATGTCATCTTGTGTGTGTGCTCCAATTCTGACGCGGTTAAGTAATGATGCGAATATGACGTCACCTTCTTGTCGTTTATTTTGCTGCAGCTCTTTCAGTTTGAACAGCTGTGTCCACAAATTGAATGGCTGTTGTGTTGTGTAGATCATGCTTCCGAAGACTGGGCGAAGCTGGTACAGGTCGCCAAAGACTATGATGTTGACATTCCCGAAATAACAATCTGAAGTTGCAGCTGTGTCCTTTATTTCTGTGAGACGGCGATGTATATGTTCCAGTGTATTTGAACTGATCATACTGACTTCATCAACAATGAGAAATGTGACATTTTCAAATGTATTCCTCAGTTTTTGTAAGTTGTAAGCACTGAGTGGGAGATACGTAGCGTTTGCCATATGCTGAACTGGGAGACTTAACAATTTGTGAAGTGTAAGGCCATGTATGTTATGTGCTGCAACTCCGGTAGGTGCAGCTACAAGAACATTTGGAACCAAAGTGTTGTTTGATCGTAGTATTTGTTCGCGGAGTAGCCTAAGAAGGAATGACTTTCCAGTGCCTGCTCCTCCAGTAACGAACATGTGTATTGGTGGCTGGTGTGGGTTGTGAATTTGTTTATCTATACTCTCTACGACTGCTCTTTGGCATTCTGTGAGTAGTGATAGTGAGGCTTTGTATTGTGTGTCTGTCATGGTATAGGATGCAAGTGTTTTGATGAAGTCGGATGAGAAGTCCTCATTAGTAGACACTTTGTTGTCTGTGGTTGAAGCGGCAGCATTCAGCGTGTCGTACATGAAGATATTGTCTGTGTTTTGTTGTGTTGTGTTCATTGCTTCTACTTGTTGGAGGTGCATGGTGTTAGGTGCAAAACTACATTGAATTTGTTCGAGATCGTCATGTAATGTTGCGCGTAGTTGTTGTATAGCTTTCGTGATGTGTTCTGCCATGTTCATGTACTGCGCAGTGTCCATGTCCATGTTGTTGTACTGAGAGTGAAATGCGGATTGTGTGTTTGCCCATGGTATTAGAAGCTCGCATTCACTTCGCCATGGGAGGAATAGGTAAAGCAACCCGAAGTAGTATTCGGTCTCGTCTTTCAACAGTGAGAGATGGTTTGTTCTCAGGCATGCAGGCTTTGAGCGCTGGCGGATCCATTTGGTGGAATTGTTCAGTCGAAAGCGAGGTAGTGCTTTTTCACTGTGTAGTTTGTCTGTGTCCTTTGGTTGGAATACAAAGTATTTGCATGCAAATGATGCAAGCGACATGTTTGAGAAAAGGTCACAGTTTGGACGATTCATGTAATGTGTTGCAGTGTTGTCTTGAAAGATGTTTGTAGAATTTTCATTCATACTGGAAAGTGTTTTTGCACTTTTTAGCAGTCGATACCGTTTCTCTTGCTGGCGGCAGTTGACATACACCGTCTCTCGGCTGCTGTACACAAGTTGTAAACCACACAATCTGAAGGTGGCCTCTTGTGAACTCAGAATTCTATGTGTTAAGATGACGTTTCCAAGTTTTGATAATTTCTTGCGAGCTGTTGCTTGTGGTGGAAGTTGAGACATACAGAGGGAGATGGCATTGCGTAAAGCTTTCGGTTCTTGCTTGCAAATATATGTGCAGACGTACATGGCTGCTGCATATTTGTTTCCAACCACTTGAATGTCCATGTTGGCCTTCCATGCTTGGAGTAAGGTGGGATTGTAAGGGTTAACCCATATGTCCTGTATGTTTCGTGATAGCACATAAAACCTTGCAGGACTGCCAGTATCCATGTAGATTTTGTGCCTTGTGACTTCGGAAACAGGCTGTGGGAAATCAAACCGACATGTGGGTGAACGTCCGCGAAGACATGTTTGTGTATGTTTGTGCACTTGTAAAGAGGAAACAAGTTGATGAAGTTCCTTATCCGTTTCAACACATGGCAGTTTAGCACATATGTATTTGTCAATAAAGGCTGGTGCTGTATCTCTGCCAGACTGTGTCTCCATGTTTGGAGCACTTCCCACCCATAGGAATACATGGACATGTGGGCTTCCACGGTTTTGGAATTCAACTCTTGCAAAGTGGTCAGTAATTTGCCCCAGAGGTTCGTCTTTGCCTAGGACGATATGCTTTAGGAATGCTTTCCAGCGAATGTCAAAGTGTATTGCAGCAAGTACTGGATTCTTTTGCAGCAGTTTGCATTTATCGGAAGGTGGAAGCTTGAATGCATCCTCGTATGACAATGACGTGTCAATACACATGTATACCTCTGGCCAATGCATGTCATTTGCAGAGAGGGAGAGAAAAAACGTTGGAGGGCCTAAAGTGCGAATCTTTGCAAAGAGATTGCTGAGTTGATTTCGCCAGTAGCCGGTGGTACCGCGGATGTTCTTCATGAATGCATAATCTTCAGTAAGTCCTTTTGGCAGGCATGTTTGGGATATTTGTTTGACTGTGACTTCAGCAGGTGATGTTTTGAGACGCAAGGCAATGGAAATTTGGTCTTGGAGATTGTGTTGTTCGTAAATGTTTGTTGCCCAAAATAGGTATTGAATGTTACTTCTCCACCTTGTGTCTTTGTTTAGTATGCGTGTCTGTAAGTATTTCAGAATGGAGGGAATACTTGGTGATGCTCGAAGGCCTTTGCAGCCATATGGGTAAAGTGTAGGGAAAGCCATTTCCTCCAACGTTGGATGCTGGAAGATATTAATAGGTTCTGATTTGATCATTGGGAGATTTGTTGTTGGGCAACACTTACGTTGCTTCTTAAAAGGTACTACGAAATCTTCAGGATATAAGGCAGCAGTAGGGTACGTTTCATCAACAGTGTCTGTTTGGTGACTATGTATGTTGCCAACGCGGAAGCTGTTGTCCACAGTCACAGATTTGTATAATATGTTGTTTGTACAAAGCCATTGCAGAGCAGAGTAGATGTTCATGAAGTGAACTTCACGTGGTGTTGTAGATTTTGGAGACTTTATTAACACAACATCTACGTCATCAACAGGTCGGGGCAGAGATAAACATATCTCCTGCATTGGGACTGGCATGCATATTACTTGTCCCTGTTCAGCAAACTGACCACCCGAAGGGAGACGCGTGATTTTCATGTATGCGTGTACTTGACTTATGATTTTTTGCTCAGTGTCATTGAGATTTAGTAGCACAGGTGGTATATCTCCAGGGTCCATATGGGAGGTCCAAGTCATGGGATTGGCTTTGTTACTTTTGACGAAGTTGCGGCATGCTGAACACATGTATGAAGGGGGAATTGTGTCATTGCCAGGAGACTGTTTAGGTATTGCGAGTATAAGCTTCTGGCACTGACTGCAGTACACATGAGGGACAGCTCTTATGGATGCCTCGAACGGTGTGATTGGAGTTGCATTGGTTTGTGCACTTTGACTCGAAATTGATTGTTCTTTTAGGGGCGTGATTGGAGTTGCATTGGTTGTTGCACTTTGACTCGATATTGATTGTGCTTTTGGTTTCATTTGTGAAGGAATGGTTGTCTGCACATGCTCTGCAAGTGATGGTGCTACTGGAGCTATGTGTATTCTGCGTTTGGAGACTAATGGTACAAAGTGGTTTGTGACGAGCCACGTCTGTGTTTTCATGTAGCCAGACCACATGATAGGTAGCAATGGTGACTGTGCATCTGTATGCGAAAATGGTTTGATAACTTTGTTGAATAATGGCCGTATGATGTGGTTAAAATTTGGGTAAATGGACCAAATAGGCATTTTAAGTGCAGTTGCAAGTGCCATGATTTGCCACATACTGGACCATGTGTTGTCTTTAACAGTAGCCAATGTGTCCTGCTCAAATAATGTTACTAACAAGCTATGCTGATGAGGTATAGCAAGTGTGTGTGTTGGAGGCATAGCAGGTGTGTGTGTTGGAGGCACTGCCTGGTTTCCATATGAAGAATATAAACGAATTTGTTCTTCCATCAATTGTTTCTGACCAGGATGGTCGGTCGATGTGAAAACAGATGCAAACAATATCATTGCAGCTACAGTTCTTATGCGCAATTCAAGCGCCATGGCTTCAGTGCCAATTAGGAGGAGGCTGATTGCGTTGTAGAAGCAACTTCCATTTGGTGTTGTTTTCAGAGGAGTCAGTCCACTTGGGCCATCTGGAGGGTATAGAATAGATGCATGGTTGTCGATATGCTCCGCAGACACGCGGGATGTAGTAGGAGCGTCGATCTTGTAAGTTTGAAGTATATGTCTATGACTGGTAATCGCTGCTGCAAGGTGCTGATAGCCTTTGGTTGAAGCTTGTTCTAAATGCTTGTGAAGTTCTTGGAATGCATGAGCTCTGGTTTCCATCTGCAATGACAAGATGTTGCGTATTATTGTGAGCTCTGATAGTGGAAATCTGTTTACACGTATGTATCGTGTATGGGAATGGTGAAAGGCAATAATGTACAGCAGTTGTTCAGTGTTAGCTCTTTGTCTTTAAAGTGAAGATGTGTGGCTAAAATCAATAACAAATTGGCTGGTGTAAGTTTTCATGAAGAAATTAATTTGTATTTTAACGTATATATTGGAAAGGCATAATGACATGTGTTTGTGATCTCAAACATCACTATTCCAACATGTATGCACATACCATGTTTGGTGTCTGTAAGTGTTATGGGTTGAAAGTGCGTGACACATCGCTTTGGTATTGTGATCACGTGTGCCAAGTGAATTGAAAATCGTTGCAGGGGTTGTGTAGTAATGGGTTGGACATTAGCTGCGATATGACAAACAGAATCCATACGAATGGTGTGATTACTATATGCCTGGGAAAAATGTTTGCAATTCTTTGGTCATAAAAATCTATTGCTACCTTTGGCGGCTGTGTTGGATTTCGCATTGTCATGTTTTTTTTCTAGGATCAGCTATAGGTCATTGGCAACATAGGTGTAAAGTTCCATTGATATTCATTGAGTAGTTTCAGAGGTGAAGTTGGTAAAAATAGAAGTTTAGGAGTGAACAGATGGTCCAACTACACACCATGGCATAAGCACCTGTGGTTATCTCTGATCATTGGAGCTACAGAAGGCGCAGACATGTTTGTCCTATGACAAATGTAAAAGGTCAAGGTTATGATGGATTTATTTTGGAATGTCATACAGTGCTATCCCTAGATGTATTCATATACTATGGTTGGTATGTGTGAGTGTAATAGTGTTGAAAATATGGTCCAGACATGAATTTCTATTGCAGAGGTCACAGTGACCCTACCTTGGTATCATTGCTTAATCTACAGGGCGATTCGGGCGATGAACGCGCCCGCGATCTCTTGACTTCGCCTTGGCAGCACATCAAAGCGAAGTTCAAGTCGGCGAAAAATTAAAAAAAAAAAAAAGAAAAAAATTTTTTTTTTTTTTTTAGAAATGGTACAGTATAGTAATAAATCCATTACCATAGAAATTTGCATCAATATTTCAAGCTAATATTATAGAGTAAAGATAATTAGTGTGCATTACACTGTATTCACTGCACTGCGATATACATGGTGATGACTATTCAACCGTTGTCTACGTATACACGTCGCTTGAAGTCTCCCTAAATTCTCTCCACTTGTCCCTAAAATCACTTGAGGGAGAAGTGACTTCTCCCTAAATTCCCTGCCTATATTAAGCCCTGGGTATGTGACACACCACTATCCTAAGTGTGCTAGCTCAAAGCTGTGCAGTATTGCACATGGTGCACGCAGAAGCATTGCCAGAAAGTTTCCAATTACTGGTCACAAGTCAGGGTGAAGGACACTGTAAGGTAATTTAGGGACGCGAGCCACTGCCATAGCATAACATCAACTTTGGTATCTGTAAGTGTTATAGTAGTGAATGAAACAGTGTGGACAAGTATTTTGGAGGGACGTATGGACCGGGTGCAAGCTTGAAGTCTCCACTGGGACCAGCGGGGGACTGATAACTGACGTTGTGGCGATAATGCACGAAATTGGGATATGGTATTGCTGAATGTGTGTATGCACTTCCGGTTTACGATATGTGTTGTGAAGTGTAATATATATAAGTGTGTGATATCATTAATCGAAAGAAAGTTATGGGTGTGTTTAATGGTTATTGCCGTGTTTGTTTTGGTGTAGTTAGGAGCACATTGAATAAAAGGTTATAGTGCAATTTTCATTCGGATGTAAATATCATGCTGAAATGGATAGTGTGTAAAAGGACAATGGTGTTAATTGTATCTATTTCAATGTATGTGTGTCGTCAGTGAGCGGTAGAAGCAAGTTGGACATATGGAGATATTTATCTATGTAATATTACCCAATGAAGAATGCTCGCTTTGGGTATGTATAATGATTGCAAGTGTGCATATTTCGACATACCCTGTACCTGTTATGATGTAACTCACATGTGCTTTGTTTGAATGGTGGATGTAAGGTATTGAATGTTGTGATCTGCATATATTTCTGTGATTGCCTGTACAGGCAGTGTTTGTATTGATTAATTAGCAAAGACCATCAATAGTTCATGATACTTTTGGCTACTGGT
Source organism: Cyrtodaria siliqua (assembly GCA_037043455.1). Taxonomy (NCBI): domain Eukaryota; kingdom Metazoa; phylum Mollusca; class Bivalvia; order Adapedonta; family Hiatellidae; genus Cyrtodaria; species Cyrtodaria siliqua. The sequence continues at coordinate 24,066 of JAWPHD010003102.1, forward strand.
ACCAATAGTTCACATTGACATTGGTACAGGAACAGCCACAACCATGATGCATTGTTAAGTGCACTGCAACACTACTACATGTCAATGCATTTTTATATACAACCATTTGATTTAGCAGCTGCAGGATTAAGTTGAAATACTGTCTGTAATATGGGACAGTTTTGGATGGTAGGCAAGAGAGGATGAAGAGTGGTTCGTGTATTTTTATTTATTTAACGTATATGCATGAAACATGTAAAATATGGTAATTGAGATCAGGATTGTGAAATTGGCATTCATATGAAGATTACAAAAGACATGCTTGAAATACGTATGGACATTTCTGGGTACTTTAAGACCTCTAATGTCAGTGTTTGTAATAAGCACATGTAGGTAATGATACCACTTATAGTTTTGAAGACGTTGTCGCTCCAAAAAATCTTTTGTTAAAAATCAAATTTTAGCTGTGGTAACCATGTTGAATTTCGGCCAATCTGAAATGTTGCTAGGTTCAATTAAAGATTAAGAGTAACAACCCTGTAAAGTTTCATGAAAATCTGCCACGTAGTTTCAAAGGATTGAAGATTACAAAAGACATGCTTGAAATACGTATGGACATTTCTGGGTACTTTAAGACCTCTAATGTCAGTGTTTGTAATAAGCACATGTAGGTAATGATACCACTTATAGTTTTGAAGACGTTGTCGCTCCAAAAAATCTTTTGTTAAAAATCAAATTTTAGCTGTGGTAACCATGTTGAATTTCGGCCAATCTGAAATGTTGCTAGGTTCAATTAAAGATTAAGGGTAACATCCCTGTAAAGTTTCATGAAAATCTGCCACGTAGTTTCAAAGGATTAGCCGCTACAAGTTTTTAATATACAACTCTATGTAAACAACGATGGCTGCTGGCAGCCATGTTTGACGTTGAACCAAAACAAAATTTGGCAAGGACCAACATCATGTCATGCTGATTATTTTACAAAATGTCCAATATCAATATCACTTATAGTTTTCAAGTAGTTGTCGCTACAAAGTTATAGTTTGGAAGTCTATTTTTAGCCATGGAAGCCATCTTTAATTTTGTGGCGACCTGAAATTTTGCTAGTATCAATTAGACATGAAGAGCAACATTCCTGTGAAGTTTGATGAAAATCCGTGAAGTAGTTTCAGAGGCGTAGTCGCTACAAGTTTTCATCATATAACTCTATGTAAACAAAGATGGCCACTGGCAGCCATGTTTACTGTGAAATCAAAATAATGTTTGACTCTTATAACCAGCATGTCATGGTGATCATTTTACAGAAATACCCATATGAATATCACTGATAGTTTTCAAGACGTAGTTGCCATAAACGTCAGTTGTAAAAATCTATTTTTAGCTGTGGCGACCATCTTGAATTTTTGGCCAATCTCAAATTTTGCTAGGATCATTTAGACGTTAAGAGCAATATTTGTGTAAAGTTTCATGTAAATCGGTCAGGTAGTTTCAAAGGAGTAGTTGCTACATGTTTTTACTATATAACTGTAAGTAAACGAAGATGGCCTCTGGCAGCCATGTTTAATGTTGAATCAAACCCATTTTTGACAGGGGCCAACATCATGTCATGTTGATTAGTTTAGGAAATGTCCCATATCAATATCACTTATAGTTTTCAAGAAGTACTTGCTACAAACTTGCATGTTGAAAATTTATTTTTAACAGTGGCAGCCATTTATTTTTTTAGAATTTTGGTTTGTATCGGATAAGTTTTGTATGTAGGAGTGGGTGTTTAATTTCAAATGTGCCCTCCCGGGGGCCCATGTTTGTTTGAATGGAATAGCAATAACAGCTTTAGCATAAGAACATTGGAAATGATACAGTTATATACATATGAATGTGATATTTAACGGTTGAAAGAAAGGTAAGGTCGATGCGTGTGTATTAATTTAATTGAATTGGGTTTTAAACCAACACATGAATGGTTATATAGTACCTAACAGGCATGACCATGGCAAGCTCATTTTCCATGTACATCAAAATACGATATGGTAAATGGTTGTATGCCCTTCTCACCTGGAACTGCAGAGTTGCTGCAAATTCTATCGTGGAAACACCGTTTATGCTGGAGTAATGTTTATTGTTTTGCTGCCACTGCCCTTTTGATGTGAGCGTGATGGCACTGGAGCCAAAGCACGGATCATGGTTTAGACCTTCGATGAACATAACGAAAGCATAATGAACAGCTGTAGATATACTGGTCTTTAGAATTATACATGTACATTTATTACGTTTCCTTATTTACATTGACAATATACAAGAACATAATTGAATTTTGGTTTTATGGCGCACCAACACACCAAAGGTTATATGGCGCCTAACAGGCATGAACATGCCAGGCTCATCTTCCATGTAAATCGAGATAAAATATGGAAAATGGCACTAGAACCTTCTCACCCTGAACTGCAGAGTTGCTGCAAATTCTATCGTAGAAACACCATTTATGCTGGAGTAATGTTTATGTTTTGCTGCCACTGCCCTTTTGATGTGAGCGCGACGGCACTGGAGCAAAGGCAGGGATCATGGTGAAGACGTTTTTTGAACTTAACGAATAAATATTGAACATGATTTTGGGCCGAATCTATCCCTCTGTCTGCCCCTTTAAAGGGATCTCCAGTGAACCTATTCTTTGCTTCGAGACAAAACAAGATCCCACGGATGTGTCCACTAAGTAATAATTTCCAGCAGTAGATATACTGGTCTTTAGAATGATACATGGATATTTATTAAATTTCCTTATTTACATTTACCATGCACAAGATCACAATTGAATTTTGTTTTAAGGCGCACCAACACACCACAGGTTATATGGCGCCTAACAGGCATGAACATGCCAGGCTCATCTTCCATGTACATCGAGATAAAATATGAAAATTGGGCCCAGAACCTTCTCACCCTGAACTGCAGAGTTGCTGCAAATTTTATCGTAAAAACTCCAATTACGCTGGAGCCACGTTTATTGTTTTTCTGCCATTGCTCTTAGTCATGTGAGCGAGATGGCACCTGAAACAATGCAGGGATCATGATGAAGACTTTTAATGAGCATGAACAAAAATGACAAAATGAATATGAATGGGAGGGGTCCTACCCCTCTCCATGTGACAGTGTGTTAGTAGTGGTTGTATTCTACCCCGACAACCACACGCGGAACAAGAACATAAAGCACTAAAGACCTAAACAATGCAGGACATATATACACACCACTTAACGAGCAGAGAAAAGGCATAGGCTTTTCAACTTCTGATGGTTGGATTTTCACCACCTTGGGAAATGCAAGACTTCACTTGCAACTAGTCTTGAATTGATTTGGAGTTTTAAGATACACCAACACGAGGAAAATTATATGGCATGAACCACAAGAACATGTTAGGTTCTCCGTCCATTTACATCTAGATAAAAATATGGAGAATGGAGAACTGTCTGACCTGCAGTACTGTACATTCTGTAATAAACATGCCATTGACGATGGTGCCACGTGTCCACATTTGCATATACAACTATGGGGAATACGTTGAATTAGCATAGGAAACCGACAAAGCAAACATAAAAGGGGTCATCAACATTTAGCGGGTTTTCCAGTGGTTGTATTGTACCCTGGCAACCACATAAGATTCGGTATTGAGATGTCTTAAATGGAATGCATTAGATGGCAATTTAATGAAACGATGAATGTGGTGCCATGTTAACACACTGTGAATGCATTTCATGAATGTGTTAAAGTTAACGCTTGAAACAAAAGTTGAGGTCGATGTGTGTCTATTATTTTAATTTAATTGGGTTTTAAGTCCAACACATAACAGGCTATATGGCACCTAACAGGCATGAACATGGCATGCTCATTCCCCATGTACATGCACATAAATGTGATAAATGGCCATATAGCCTTCTCACGATGTACTGCAGAGTTGCTGCAAAGTCCATTGTAGGAACGCCATTTATGCTGGTGCCATGTATATTGGTTTTTTGCCACCACCCTTTCGATGTGTGTGAGGTGGCAGCGGAGCCAAGGAGGGGAACATGATGAAGACCTTTAATGAACATAATAAAGAAATAATGGACATGAATTTTGGGCCAATTCAACCCTCTGCATACCCCTTTGAATGACTCTGCAGTTAACCTATTCTTTGCTTCGTGACCAAACAAGTGCCCATGGATGTGTCCATTAAGCAGTAATTCCCAGCAGTTGATATACTGGTATTCAGTGTTATACATGTACATTTTGTAAAATCATTATTTACATTTACCATATACATGAAGATAAGGTACTAAAGCCCAAAACAGTACAGAACATATATACACACAACTTATCTAACAGGGAGAAGGCATAGGCTTTTCAACTTCTGATTGTTGCAGTTTCACCCCCTTGGAAATGCATGACTTTACATGCAACTAGTGTTTAACTGATTTAGGGTTTTACGACACACCAACACGAAAAAGGTTATACGGCGCAAACCACAAGGACATGCAAGGCTCATCCTCCATTTACATCTAGATAGAAATATGGATAATTGAGAACCTTCTAACCTGCAGAACTGTAGATTCTGTAATGGACGCCTGAGTTGACGATGGTGCCACATGTCCACATTTGCATATACAATTATGAGGAATACGTTGAATAAGCATAAGAGACTGACAAAATGAATATGAGAGGGGTGGCCCCCTCAACATTTAGCGGGTTTTTCAGTGGTTGTATTCTACCCTGGCAACCAGACGATAAGACTTGGCATTGAGGGCTTTTGAGCTCTCTTAAATAGAAAGCATTATATGGCAATTTAATGAAATGATGAAAATGCATTGTGTTTGTGGGTTGCAGACGGTAAAGATGTTTATATGTGTAATGACCAGTCTTTATTTGCATTAATTCATTGGATGCAGGGAAGGTTATATGGCTCCAAACACAAATAAGCATGCAGCCTCATAGCCCTTTTACCTTTGTGTACAATACGAAGAGTTTAGAATTTTCCGAGCTGCAGAACTCTAGAAATGCCGTAAAACCTACAGCATTGCACAGGTCCATCATATGAAGTGTCACACGCATATGGTGAAGGCCTTAAATGGTTATGGCGAAATTGCAGAGTTCAACAGAAACTAGGAATTTGTGTTGTAATAAAATGACAGTATTACAAGACAACTGAATGAAATGCAGAGGAACACAACATACTGAAATATGTAAACAACAAACATGATATAAACACATATAAAGCAATTGCAAGGAAATATGCTACAAGTACTTAGTAAACTATTTTACATGTCCTAACTGCATTCACTAGATGCAGCCTGCAAGTATAATGTCACTTATACAATAATGAATACATATGCACAGCCATGATCAACACATGTTATCTATATGCTTTCATCTGCCTGCATTCTGCACACGCCAAGGGGAATCTATAGAGGAAAATAAGGATGTATGTGTGTGACCCTGTTTTGCAGTATATACATTGTGAGACGGACGGTAGCCATACTGGAGGTATTAAGACAAGATTAAGGTTTTGGCACTTCTGCAAGAAGTGTTCTAAAAGTCATGGAATCTTTCTTCTTGCAGCAAGTCGGCTAGTCTGTAACTTCGTTTTCTTGCTGGTCTAACAATCGCACTTTCCTTTTGTGTAGGACTGTGTTGTTTATTGTTAGATGTGCTCAAGTCCATAACAGGAGGTTCAGCTTCTTGGAATGGTGCACCTAAGTCAAAACTTCCGTATGTGTCAGCGGAACTGCCACAGGTCGAGCTTTGCGAAGGCAGACTTAATGGTTTGAACATTTCGCTTGTTTTGGTTAAGTCGAGAGGCATCTGAGAAACTGTGTGCGACACTGGTGAGGTAAAAGTTGCAGTATGTCTGATTTTATGCGTGCAGGGATTAACATCTGCAGATGAAGTGGAAGCCTGAAAGAGCACTCTTCTTGGTGTGGAATACGTAGTATTGCCCTTTTCTGGCACGGTAAGATGTTCAGTTGACGCGGACATCATTGTGTTTCTTTGAGAGGTTGGCGCGGCAACTTGTGATGATATATACTCTGGTGCAGTGTGTGTTGCAAGAGCTAATGTTTGCGATGCATAATCCTCTGTAAATCCCACTGAAGTTGGTGCAGCAAACGGGGATGATATGTAATGTGGTGCTGTGTGTGCTGCCGCAGCAGAGGATTGTGCTGTGTAATCCTTGGCAAATCCCACGGATGTCTGTGGACATGGTTCTGAAGCCCTATTTGAACCTTGCACATTCTGAGCAGATGTGAAAGCTGTTTCACTTGATGCCTGATGCGTTTGTGAGCCATAGGCTGGAGGCAGTGGTATATGCTTGAGAGGCGGACGAGAGTACAAAGGCACAGTTGAATTTGGCCTGGAAGTGTTTACAGATGTACTGTCTTGGAATGAAGACGGCGAAAACTTGCGCGTTAATGTTGCAGTTCCAAGGCTGGCCTCATCACTTGAGGTGGGAAGGATTTTGTCAAAGTTCGAACACAAGAATGCATCAGCATTTCGCTGGGTGAGGGTGAGATTGTATTTCTGACCATGCAAGGCACTGCAGATCGCTTTTTTCTCATTTATAGGCAAACAATGGAAGGAATCTGCAGACATCCCCACAAGTGCTTCGGCCTTCTCATTAAAGATCATGACAGAGCCTTCCGCACCAACCTCATCTTGCACAAGTATCTTGAGCTTGTATCCTTTCGCTGCCACCATGTAGTCAACCTCACATTTATCACACCTGTGTGACGTGCCAACATTGTACACAGATCGGCGACAGTTGCGTGCAGGACACCGTGGGTAGGTTGTTTCTTCGAAGTCAATAGTGTTTATAACAACTTTGCAGCGAAGCGTCTTCCCACCGGATAGGGACGATAGTGTGCCTTGTTCAATGACACCTTTCGATGGTGACAAGCATGCAGGAACATCAGCATTGACATCAATACGTTCCAGCGCGGTAGTTTCGATTTGAGAGGGTTTAACAGTAAGCGTGCCGGAACTCATGGACACACAATGGTACTGCCCGTAACGCTTTACAACACCGTGCTCTATAAGAACAATATCCCCAGGCAAGCACAATACCTTTTGGCATGAATCACCCCAGAAAGTGCAGTCTATTTCTGCTGTGTTGTCTCTGATACGCACTTGAAGTTTTGGTACCTGCTTACCATTGATGTCTTCATCATGAATGCCACTGTTTGACAGGCATTTTCCAGCTATATTAACAGCTGCGTTCACACTGTTTTGCAATGAAGAAATGTCCACAATGGACACAGGTGCTACCATGGCTGTAGCGGTGATCGGCTCAACGAGAGTGTTAGCGGCAAAACGAATTTGGCACTGGTGTCCAGTCTTGCTATATCCAGCCTTTGCTACCCCAACTTTGCAGTTGTGTATTTTGTATGTCGATCCTTCAATAAGCCTGCTGTCGTAACGTTCGGCAACGCCATTCCACAGGATGAAGTCCATCTTTCCCGACAAATCTGAGAAAATCCCAGATAAACGAAACTGATTATTTCCCCATGGTTGCAAGGCAGATCTGTGTGTTATTGTGACCTGCATGTCCACTTCCTGGTTATTCAAAGCGGAAGTGATCTCTGCTATGGACTTTAACCTGTATGGAAATGGAATGTAACTTTTAGACAGAGCTGTCTGACATTGTGGTGTCTCAACGGAAGTTCGGAAGGATGGGTATCATGTGCAATAGATGGATGTGAATGCAATTTCACAAACTGCTCAGATAAACATTGGCTCTGCAAAGCATCACTGAAATCCGATGAAGGTGTGCAAGAACTGAGATAAACTGAATGTTACTACCAACGTAAGTTTAGATCTGCTTACACTGAAAGGTGGGCAAGGGGAAGAATGAAGACATAGCACAAGGAAACACACTGAAGATGTATGTAATGGTCTACAATTGCTAAAGAAATAGAGGTGTCATCCGTGTGTATGGATCATTAGCACAACTCTGCATGTGTTGTATGCATGGTAAAGGAAATGAATTATAACTTCAGTAATAAAGCGTATCAGAAACGTTAATGTGGTTCGTTATGACCAAGATTTCATTGAACTTAATGTTGGCTTAGACTGTTAGCTGGAGTGTGTGTAAAAAGTGAAAAGTGAATGTTGACTGATACATGGTCATGGTCTTTCACATAACACTTATACAGTTTGTCTTATACAGTTGTAACTGTTTAACGGAACCTAACTGCAAGACATCAATCCATAACAGTATGCAAAGTTAATGCATACTTGTAGCCCAACGTTATATCCTAAGTTATCATTAGCATGTGTGAATTTTGACATGTAATCAAGCACGCAAGGGTAACACTGTATTCGTCTCTCATTTCCGTGGTGGTGGAACAGAAATAGGAATGTACTTTCTTTGTGGCATGGCAAATTACTGTGAGACTTACGTCATAATTCCGGTAGACATCTGCTCAGATAGTGGAGCGCTCTTTCCTTCGCACGCAACAGCGTTAAGTTAGTGAGTCCGCAGCAAGCCAAGGGGATGTGACACCTGTAATGAATGCACGTTCTTGTTACATTTCCATGGCAGTTGAATTTCAGTTTCATGACAGTTATTTTTCATTGCGATGGATGAATGTCACTGGCATGGAGGTAGGCAGAATATGTTTTTACCTTTAATATGTTTTGACCTTTAGAGGGTGGGTAAGGGATTATATTGGCAATGTTAAAATGATAAAGATAGGTAGTAGTCTGTTTTTTAGTGTGATGTTGCAGACTTTCAATTAATACTACATTCACATCAAGAAGATGTTTGATGGCCATGGCAACGGTTGGCAAATGAACAAGACGACCAAGATGGGCCTGAATCACTCACCTGATTACCGGGACTTTATCGACTTTCTTCGAAATCTTATGGTTATATACAATCTGTGAAGGTTTTGGTTAAAATTGATCAAGAAGTATTGCTTTTGTAGTGATAACATTCACAGAATGACACTGAGAAAGTTTTGCAAAGATCAAATACAAAATGAAGGTGCTACAGTGCAACACATGGGCCAGGGGCAAATGTGACCCCAGGGCCACATGGAAAATATGAGAGGTGTGGGACTTGTAAGTTTTTACCCATACAAGTCGATGTAATACATGTGACACCTGGGCAAAGCCAAATGTGACCCCATGGTCACCATTTGATAAAACTTAAGACACGAGCATAAGGGGACAGTAAATGCTATAAATTGAACCTGTGCCTTTTGTAGTCGCAGAGTGGAAGAAGACTGTCAATGTTTTTCCAATATAAGTCTATGTAAAACTTTAACCCTTCAGGCTGGCTGAATTTTTACAAAGGGTCATCATTTGAACAAATTTGATAGAGGACCATAAGCTTAAAGCAAATGCGAAATGTCAAACCTCTGCCTCTTGCAGTTTCAGAGACGATATTTTTCCATTTTTGTCTATGCAACTCTATGAAAAAATGTGACCCCAGGGGTGGTGTCAAATGTGACCCCAGGGTCACCATTTCATTAAACTTGGTAAAGGACCATACACTTTTTTAATATTGAAAATATTAAACTTGTGGATGCTGTAGATTCTGAGAAACAAAGTAAATTCCTATATAAGTCTATGTAAAACTGTGACCCCACGTGGCGGGGCCAACTTTTAAATCGGGGTCACCATTTAAGGAAACTGATTAGAACACCATAATGTTGTCTTAAATGCAAAATATAAAACAACTGCCTCTTGCAGTTTCAGGGAATATCAGTTTTTTAATGTTCTTCCTATACAACTCTTATGTTAAACTGTCACCACCTGGGCGGGGCCAAACTTGACATCAGGGTCACAAACCGAACAAACCCGGTAGAGGACCATAAGTGTATAGCACATGCAAAATATTAAAGCTCTGGCTCTTGCAGTTTTAAAGATGAAGATTTTTGAAATTGTTTCCCTATACAAGTCTATATAAAAGTGTGACCCCCTGGCCAGCTGATTTTAACCCCAGTGTCACCGTTTGAGCAAACCTAGTAGAGGATCATAAGCTGGTGATACATGTAATACACGAGAGCTCTTGCCTTGTGGTTTCAGAGAAGATTTCTTAAAAAAAAAATCCTATATCAGTCTATGGAAAAGATGCGAAATCTCAATATACAAACTTTATACCCCCGGGTCACAACCATTTTTACCCAACGGGGACTTCATTTGTTCAAACTTGGTAGTATATGCGTTGGCGATCATTTTAAGAAACTGGCAATATCTGCCTGGCGTTTCTGGAGAGTAAGATTTTTAATGTTTTCAACCATATATGGTAATAGCAGCCATGTCAAATGTTGCGCTCACCTAATTTTAACAAATCTAAAGAGCATTCATCCGAGGAACATCCTTGTGAAGATTAGCCAAACCTACTTTTAACAGAGGTTTCTGAGGAGGCCGTTTGAAGCAGAACTTTACAACACAGACAACGAGTGTTCCATAAAAGGTACATTTCACAGCGACAGTGGAAAGTGTTGTCTTTGGTTTTTGTTGTTTACTTTGTTGTGACGCAAAAGGGGGAATGGGGAATGGGGAATATACTACTTCAAGGGTAAAGAAGTCGAATTGCGACAAATATCTCCGGTAAAAGAGAGCAACAATAGAATGAGCAGAACAACATTTCCTTACTGTTTTTCTGAAGACACTAACTTGCAATTGTACATGTCCTTTCTCGAAAGCGGCTAAGATAGCTCTGCGAAATGTCCTGCTTGATTACAGTGTAAGTGCACTGTGAAGTGTGTCAACGCCACTGTTATTGGATGTTTTACTGCACTTGCCAATTTCCATGAAAAATACCATGAATTCCTCAATGTAACAGTGTCACTTATGTTCCAGATTTATACTGAACAAACACCACAAACAATAATTTATCACAAATTACCAAAGTGTGAAATACTAACCTGGCAAATGCCTTCAGCCACTGCAGCTGCCTGTGAACGCCTCAAGCGGGACACACAACAATGCAAGATATGTTTACACTGGAAATAAGAACAGAAAACACCATGTAAACACGTGTACAAGACATAATGGGAGGAAGTAAAGGAAGTTTAACATGGCAACACTATATGTTTTTGTTAGGCATAAATCCACTGACTTGTACCTTAACCATAGAACAGAACAGAGTTACTGTGAAAGTGTGGATACTAAATGCGTGTTTGTATGCCTCTTACGCCAATTGCACCACATGTAAGGTTATATATCATGTTGTTTCCCTCTTCACCCTTTTGCAAATGATACTAATACGCACTCAGACAAAAGCAGTCACATTACAGTGAACATGGTTGTATAGTGTTTCATTACCCTCACCTAAATGAAAACAGTTCCCATCTTCACCTCTTTAAATAAAGTTCCACTGAAGAAAAACTTGTGTACGGAACACAGATGCGTCGGGCAACAATGAGGGAAAGCTGTGGGATTACTTGGTAATTCTTGATGTGGAATCAATATGCATATCTAAACTTCATTGGTAGGCATCCTGAATGGTTAAAACAGAGAAACGGCTGAAGACTGTGTGAGAAGATTTGCACACAACTAGGACTACCAGGTTTTACAAAACCGCAGCCTTAGCTCCACCGATACAAGGTCTACTTTATCCCATAATCGATATGCACATATTGACCTGTCAGTCATGAATCGTGTAAGTTAAAATATATGTATCTCCATTGCTTACCACTTGCAAGTGAGAGATGATGTAGGGAAAGTCATAATGCCAAAATAAAACATCACAGGTTACTCCAGTGTAAAATACTAACCTGGGAGGTCTTCACTCACTGCTGTTTTATTTCAACACCCGTAGCACGACTCACACCAATGCAGGGTATGTGTACACTGAAAATACAATCCAAAACATCCTGTGAAAAAGGGCACGGGGAATAAAGTTTGCAAAACCTTGGAAGGAAAACACATGGTAACAGTATCTGTTTTGTAAAATGTACCATTAATTCGAAGACTTGTGAAGATTGAAAAGCGCACGGTCTATTCAGCATGAACCACACAATGTCAAATTAGGGTATATTTCAATAACAACCACAAAGGAAAATGAGCCAGACAAAGCGGCTTCACATCTTGTGTGCCTCCACCATGGGCAATTTACAAAACCGCAGCCTTAGCTCCACCGATACAAGGTCTACTTTATCCCATAATCGATATGCACATATTGACCTGTCAATCATGAATCGTGTAAGTTAAAATATATGTATCTCCATTGCTTACCACTTGCAAGTGAGAGATGATGTAGGGAAAGTCATAATGCCAAAATAAAACATCACAGGTTACTCCAGTGTAAAATACTAACCTGGGAGGTCTTCACTCACTGCTGTTTTTTTTCAACACCTGTAGCACGACTCACACCAATGCAGGGTACGTGTACACTGAAAATACAATCCAAAACATCCTGTGAAAAAGGGCACAGGCAATAAAGTTTGCTAAACCTTGGAAGGAAAACACATGGTAACTGTATCTGTTTTGTAAAATGTACCATTAATTCGAAGACTTGTGAAGATTGAAAAGCGCACGGTCTATTCAGCATGAACCACACAATGTCAAATTAGGGTATATTTCAATAACAACCACAAAGGAAAATGAGCCAGACAAAGCGGCTTCACATCTTGTGTGCCTCCACCATGGGCAATTGTAGGTGTTAATACATGAATGTCCATATAAGCCTCTACCATAGACAAATGAAGGTATTAATATATGAATGGCCATATAGGCAGGGTTTGAAATTTAATTTTACACACTTCAGTCGTCCCCAGTCAGATTTACATGTAAAATTGATACAAAATACAAGATCTCTCTTGGAAGTGACTATACATTCAAACGCATGCATTCCACCAATGAAAACAAGATGTGTTTTCTTTGACATTTACAATATGCTCACCAACCTCTTAACATTTTTTTCAGTCATAACTTTTAAGCATGTAAAATTCATTTCCTTGTATATGACTTTTGCCTACATACGCATAACCGCCACTGGATTACTTTATATTTCAGTAAATTTATAAAACATTTTGGAATATATTATTGGTTTGTATAAACACAAAAGTTTGTAGCTTAATAAGTGCAACCGTATGCTTTTATTTACCACCATCTAAACATAACGCATCCTCTTTCATGGCTTTTCAAGTATTTTTATTTCCAAATAATAAATGGGTATTCTGCTATTTTGCCAGAAGCTAATCAAGAGGTGGCGACAAACTGTTTAATACATTATATCAGTCAACTTGTGACAAATATTGGCCAATATATGGATCTGACACGCGTATGTATATAGAAATTAACCTGTCATAATTAGAAGATAGTGCCCAGTCCTCCCCGACAATATAACACACAGGAGACGGTACTATTGCTTACACCGCCATTGCTTACCGGCATGCCATGCGCGAAAAACACACAGATCACTGTTCAGCGACACCTGTCACACACCATCAAGCATGTGTGGCACGTCATCTTTCAACACATGTAGGGTTACATATCATGGACAATTTTCTGTGGTGGAGGCAGACCACGTACGTTGTCTGGGTACAACCAGTACAAGAAATCAGAGAGAATCATCCTTTTACATTTAAAGTGGAGTACGTGGCTCAGTGGTAGAGCACCGAACTTCAGATCAGAAAGGTCGTGGGTTCGATCCTCGCCGTGGCCATGTCATTTATCCTTGAGCAAAATAATTAATACACATTGCTTACTACTGGTTCTACCCACGGAACCTGCACATAATCGTCGACACACCATCAAGCATGTGTGGCACGTCATCTTTCAACACATGTAGGGTTACATATCATGGACAATTTTCTGTGGTGGAGGCAGACCACGTACTTTGTCTGGGTACAACCAGTACAAGAAATCAGAGAGAATTATCCTTTTACATTTAAAGTGGAGTACGTGGCTCAGTGGTAGAGCACCGAACTTCAGATCAGAAAGGTCGTGGGTTCGATCCTCGCCGTGCCCATGTCATTTATCCATGAACAAAATAATTAATACACATTGCTTAATACTGGTTCTACCCACGGAACCTGCACATAATCGTCAAAAGGGGGTGTTGCAGTATCGGTAGATACATAGATACATGTAGGATCCAAGTCATTCTTTGAAAAAGGAGTCGCGCTCGTGGTCACCTTGCATCAAATGGAAGTCACTGAACTTCACTTTTGTTTCTCAATGGAAATATTGCATTCTATTCTGACAACAATTGTTATGTCGCTATGAAGACACTAAAAATACGACACTTTTGTACCACTCTCCAACGCATATACACACAAATTCCAAATAAAACACATTATACTGTTACAGTTTAGCATATTACTTACAATACATGCGTTTACTACCACGATTCACTTCGCTGAATCGCTGAAACAAATTAACGCGCCAAACAGGAAAAAAATGGCGGTAAATGAAAACATCCGAGGGTTTCCCGTATTTACTTTAGTATAGCTACTTACGGTTACCAAATGCGCAAACATCAACTACACATTTAAGGGGCATGTTTGTGGACACACTACCCTCCGACTTTTCACCCGTATATTTAATCATGGAAATTGATTGACAAACAATAACAAAGCGCAGTAAACTAGGTCACGCTATACAAACACGAAGTTGACAAACAATAACAAACCAGTCATCAACTGCGTCTGCACACTTTAATCATACGTACAACAGTCGACGGTGCCAACACTCTCCACATTACAACACATATTCTACTTACGACAAAGTCTATACGCCTAATTCTACAACGTCAACTGCTCTCTTTGATTTCATGTGCGCAAAAAAGATGGCCGCATCAGCATCAAAATAAATAAATATGAAACAGAGGCTATGACGTCAGGCTATTCCAACAATACATTACTTTCATGGAACGCCTCCCGAATATTGCGTTTTTGGACAGTGAGGTCTAAAGCAACTTTATTCTCAATATAAAAAACACATATATCTATACAACACTTCCTTGGAATTTTATTAGAACAAAATGTATTTCACATCGACTCAAAACATTATACAGAAAGTGGAATTCACAATTTACTATATCCATACACGAGGGGTACAGCAAATTCACGCTTCACTGTGCACTATATGCAGTATATGGAATCTCGAATTAGGTCAAACTCCAATACAGTAGTAGAGCGTTCAATGGTTTCCATACACAGTAATAGTTATCTGAATTTCTATATTCATGAATAATAACGCTCTATGAAAAGGGGTAATGATCCTTAACACGCTTTATTATGGAGGTAGTATACAATAGCGTCGGCCCTACACCTGCGAGATAGCGGACTGATAATTAAAGCTGGCATATCTACTCTTTGTTAACTCCGGTACTACACTCTGTTAAGCGGGCGGATAGCTAGGAGTGACTAGTTCCTAACTATTGCTGTGCTATACAGAGAAGTACACTGTTCCTCGAGAACAGTCCGCTCATAGATGTGAAGTCGTGTAACACTTTGCTGGGAAAAACAGGTTGACAAAGTCTGTTTATCATGCGGTGTGCTATGTACCCACCAACCAATAGTGCCCGAATGTTGCCAGACTACTAGTCATAGTGGGGCCCGACCCCATCCATAAGTGTAGTAAGTCCAGTGGGGAGCTAGACTACCTGTTGATCTCGAAGAGCTCGATGATTGGTGGTTGGTTGGTAGGTGTTGTGCCTGTTTCTGGGTTCACGAGCCATCCCAGGGGTAGAACTAACAGGATCAAGTTACCCGATGCCAAAAAGGGTCGTAGTAGTGCTATGACGCACCCTCTGTCATCATGTAGATGAATATGTTAAAAGTTTACTCCTGGCATGATGATCTCTATAGATTACCAGTTAACTTACCCACCGTATAGTATTTTGCAAAATATCTGGATGACAAGGCCAGATATACACGGTCGGTCACGGTGGGTGCACGTCGTGTGGTGTGGCGCTATGTAAGAGGGTGACACAACCGAATACACCGATATACACCATGCCTCTATGCAGAGGTCGAAACACGTGGTCATTTCACACAAAAGTGTGTAGAGTTAAACAGCCAATATTGAACAATGGCCGATTCCACGATACGAAGTAGTCTGCAGTGTCACTGTCGGATTTTATAAGATGGCGGACGACAACTTTGGAAAAAGGTAGGGTATCTCTTTTTAGCCGATACGTAGTCAATATTATTTACCTGACCAAGCTAATGTGATGTTCATATGCCGAAATGTTCAAGTAATTCATTATTGCGATTGTCACAACCCCTTGTAACAGTGTGTTTGAGAAATAAATATCCAAATTGGTCATATGTCAGGTAAACAAAAATAGAGTGGGAGAACCCACTATTTTCTTGTTATTTGGTCATAAGAAAAGCAAATAAGCACCAGTTCCGGCAATAAATAGTCGACAGATATGCAACATAATGCACTCGTGTTCTATGTATTGTTAACGATATTTGTGTTTGAAAGCATGACCTAGTTCATCGTGTAGACCCAATTTGAAAGAATTACCTAGTTCACCGTGTAGACACAATTTCATTTTCTTAGTTTTGAGGAAATATGTTACTGTGTAGACCCACTGTGTTAATTTGTTGTTTTTGTCTTGTTGTCCGTCGTACGTCCGTCCTCCGTCCGGTAACCTTTTGTTGTGAACAGTACAGAACAGACCATATCTTTTATTCAACTCAGGTTACATGGTATGGTAACAACACGAGTACCGATATAACATATACAAACATTGTGGGTAAATTAATTATGCATAGTGAATTGAAGAAGCTTATTTAAAGAGAAAAAAAAAAGAACAAAAATATTCGGAATTATCCATTTTCTTATATAGGTGAGGTGGTAAAGCGACTTTAGTGAACAAGTCAAAAATTACACCAGAAAATATCGGATAATAACAAAAGTTAAAACTAGAGCTATCACTGAAGGTGATTATTACCACCGCTTGGTGACCTGTTTGAATATGTTTGTAGCCTAAAAAAGATCTTGATTCTGATTTTCATATTAATTGAAAAAAATAACATAACAGGATAACAGCCAATTGAATTTGAGGATAACAGATAACAATGAATTAACAATACTAGAAACAGGTAACAGTAAATAAAATAATTGAAAACAATTCTAAATTTTACATTTTTACGATAGGTGGTGGAGAATGAGAGGGAGGGGTTGGGGACAATATAAGTCACATGCTGCTTCTCACAAGTTAAAAGTAAGACATTTTAATTTTTAAATCGTTTAATTGACATGAAAATGCGTCTATTGTGAAAGTTACATAACATCACTCAAAGTCTCGCCAAAATCTAACCTAACATAAGTGGCAATATCTTCTCCTGTATTGCTATTTGTAATTGTTGTTTGTTTCTGTGCGTGTTTGTAGTTGACAGTGGTTCTTTAATGCTACATTTCCTGTTCGCTTTTTATATTTTCACAAGTGCTTTAGCACTAGTTTTCTCACTTCAAGACTTTATTCACGACACACCAACACATATTAGCTTTAGTATACTCAAAACCCGGATACGTATGCAGAAATCGACGACGTCAATAAGTGGCGAAATGTATATCTTAACTAGTCATAACTTACAAAAATACTTGATCGATTTCAATAAACTATGGTTCATTATCTTAGGTGATTTCCAAATCAATGATCTACTTTATATACCAACTTTCTAAAGTAATACTTGATTTTCCAAAACTACGAATCTTTTTCTTAAACCATTTTTTCAAGCTAATTATATACGATACAATGGCGAGAATTTGAGAGATTTTATGAACAACATATTTACTATTTAGTTAATTACATGTCAGTTTCTTACTTTTAACTCATGAGAAGCAGTAAATGATGCCAAATGTTTAACTGGTGCATTGACGACGCCAGCACGCAAACACGCCTGCTAAACAGCTCTGGTACAGCTCTCTGTGCCGTATGTGCTACTCAATGATAATATCGCACGACACTCAAAACTGTGACATTCCAAAACGGCCTACTCGCATATCAATCATCAAAGAATATCATTAATGTGTAGGAAACGAAAAACGTCAGTGATTCAGTACCAGTTACCGTAAGAGTACCAGTTACCGCGGGAGTACCACAAGGCTTAGTTCTAGGTCAGATCTTATTCCTCACATATAAGAAGACCTATCGGATAACATCACATCAAACGTAACTCTGCAGATGATACCACAGTGAACCTGGCTGTCTTTGGTTTCCAAGATGCTCAATTTCTGTAGCGGCACCTTGACAAACACTTCCTATCTGAAGAACAATGGGATATGGCGTGTAATCCATGTAAGTGTACAGCCATCCATTCAACTCGATCTAAAACTCAAATCTCATCAACTTACACACTGCATGGTCACACATTAGAAACAATAAGCAGTGTCAAATACCTGAGTGGCAACATAAGCAGTCATCTTACTCGAAAAATCATATCAAATAGGTCAGTACTTTAAGCAACAGAACTCTGGGCTTCCTTTAGCGTAATATCAGAAGTGAAAACACAGCCATAATAACAACTGCATCTGGCGTCCTCATGCTCAACACAATATAGACAAACAGTGATGATTTGACTACAGGCTAATGGATTTGACAGCCTCGTAGGAGGCTAAATGCATGTAGGCATTTGGATTGCAACTAGTCATTGACTTCAGAAAGTCTTCCTAAAATACCGTCAGTTCAGGATGTCAAGCATATTATGACACTAGATTCATATGAGAAATCATTTTGCAACCAACCGGCATCTCTTTGTCAAATTTGTGTCGAGTATGACTAGACTGTCGAAGAACACCCGGACTAGTGCTTTGTACGCAGCAGTTGACCTTATGGCCGTGTATTTGCGCTTTTAACACGCCTACAGAGTGATGTTGCTTGAAGTATTGACATTTTCGTCATGATCTTTACGGGTAAGGTCAATACGTATGTTCACACCCATGCATGTAATACTTCAAATCAATATATATGAGGAATAAGATCGGACATATAACTGGGCATTATGGTACTCCTGCGGTAACTAACACTATGTCGGAGTCTTCGTTGTCAATGACTACCTATTGCAATTTTTCAACACGTCCATATACCCGAAGTCGCCATGTACTGGTAAACATGAAATTACAAAGAAAGACACGCATGCAAAGAGGTGTGCGGTTTATGTATATTGTCAGAAGCTTTAAGGTATGGTTATGAATCACTGACTTTTAGAATTCCATTTCCACTGTAGGTAAAGTGTGAATACAATTTGAGTTTGTAGATATCAACACGCTAGTTTGTAGACAGACAAATGATGGTTTGTAGCTGTGGAAACCTTTATTTGGCAAATAATCGGGATTTTACAAGTTTATTCTCCATAATACTGTACACTGCCTGTCTGTGTTTTACATTTCCACAATGCCCGAGACTTTCAAGTGACCATATCGACTTTACGACGTATAAATCTGAATTTGATGTTATCAGAAGGTGTACTGTAAGAACTTGTATATATCTACTTTACTGCCTTATATTTCATCAAAATACATTTGTTTGATCAGTTCAATTGTATTTAAATATGTTTCTTATAGATCTTAGCTTCAAAACTAAATTTTAAAGCCCAGATATATAGTTTGTCAGATTTGTTTTGTAAATGTTAACATCTATCGAAGCGAGTGTTTGTTGAAGTTAAGCGTTAGTTGTTCGATGTAGAGGCGCTGGTTTGTTTTAGATTAGCGCATTTTCTTACAGGGTAATTATTAACATTTAGCTCACCTGTTCCTTATGTTCAAAGTAAATTCGGCAAAAAATAACTTTTTTATTCATTTTATAACATCCTAACGAAAATTGTCAGGGTATATTATGTGCCGCTCAACCGTTTGCCCATACTTCCGTCAATGTTCTGTCTGGTGGTTAATTCGTTTTGTGAAGTTCAGTCATTTGCCCTACATAATTCGTATTTCTTTGAAATATATAAACTAAAACAATTAACGGTCGCCCTATATTAATTTTTGAAAATAGTGTTTGTTAATGTTCTGAGCTCATGATTTTTCATGGACATGTCAATATTTATTTACGAACCACATTTAAATATGAATACACAAATATCTTCAGTAGTATATTGATTAATTAAGATGATTACATACAGTAAAATTGTATTTTATAGAAATTCAGCAATACCTAACTGATCATATTTGTGTTATAAAATTGACTGATGAAATAAAATAAATGTTTTGTGCTTCATATGCTAGCCATAACTTCATTCATTATAATATATATAATACTATATATAATATGGCAAAACACATAAATAAATAATTACGTGTAGTCTTACTGTTTGTGGAGTATTCAATTATTTCCAATTAATATAATCATATTTTCAGATTGTATATGTAATGAGAGCAACACGCTTCTACCAAAAATAGGTAAATGGATAAACCTTCACCCTACTACCCCGAAGGCGGGTAGATGTATTTCAAGGAAATATTTTTAAGTTTAAAAATACACGTAAATTATATAAAGACTGCACTAACGTTTACCTTATTAATATATACGTTACTTTTCTGTTGTTTGGCAGCAAGTGTCTATATATATAAATGTAAAAACTGCATGACTACTTCTTGTCTCAATAATGAATATACTACGAGAAAATAAGAAAAGTTAGAGTTTTAAAAAGTCACCAAAACCATAGAAAACCTAGCGCTTATAGCAAACATACCATCGACTAACTAGTGCTTAACTTCAACAAACCGGTGCATCTACATCTACAAACTTGTCTAGATTTCAGTGAAATGAGCATTTAAGACAAATATAAATAAGTATTTCGGTATATCTACTACAGTATATCATTTTAATTAAACAAATATGAAAGAAACAGCGTTTAGACATAGATATTTAGAAGAAATGTTATAACATCATATACCATATATGTTTCGCTATGCCTTATGTAATAAATGAAATAAACATATAAAACATAAAGCAACATGTCGTCAAAGTTATCAGAGTTTAAAGCAGAGAAGAAAATGTAACTTAACGTTTGAAGCAAATGAACTATCGTAAAAATACTAAGTTTGTTTACATTTTTAATGCTAATTCAATCCTATGATGCAACTGAACCTGTCTTCAAACTAGCGTGTTGATATTTACAAACTCAAGTTCGATTTGCACTTTACCTACAGTGATTTCTATATGTCGGAAAATAAACCGAATAGATCCCTAAACAATCTCTCAGGGAAAATACATTTCCATTTCGTTATCTACGCATCGGTGATTTTATTTGATGATTGAGATGCGAGAAGGCCGTTTTGGAATGTCACAGATTTTAATGTCATGCATTATTGTGTCACAAACTTTATCATTGGGTAGCACTTCGGAAGGTGTGCGGATTTTTGGAACGAGATTACACGAGAACGGTGATGTAAATACTAAAAATGTCAGAAATCATAGGGTTTGTTTAACTCGATCAGCGTGATGTGATTTTCTTAAAGAAATATAAAAAGATCGGACAGGGAAAGTAGCATTCAAGGAGGACAGTAAACCACAAAACACAGAAACAAACACGCAAACAGACAAACAAGAAGGCAAAAGCAATAATAAATGCAAACGACATCACAAACACAAAAAGGGTTGACAATAGGGCTACCGCCTTGGAACGGTCAGTGGCAAAGTAGTCCTACTCACACACCTGACAATTTCCGGTTAACATGTTGTGTGTGTGTGTTAGTTAATGTGTGTGTGTGTGTGTGTGTGTGTGTGTGTCAGTTGTGGCCGGGTTTAAGTTTCCAAATACGGAACGACACAGCGAGAGATATTTCAAAACATCAAGAAAAAACTATGTCGGCTGAAACATGATAAGCTTCACTTTGGTGCGTTTTAAGTATGTACTCGTACGTGTTGTATTGAAGATTTTTTCTGTTGAATATGGCGGTTGTGTATTGAGCCATTGGATTCCACTCTATCCTGTAACTTCAAATGACAAAGCTATGTTATCACATCAAAATGCACAGGTTAGTAATTCAATATTCGAATAAGGTAGTCGACATTGTTTGTTATACTGTTGCATTGACCTCTGAGTTTTTTTTTCACGCCCAGTTAGCAAACTTCTCTTTAAAATCCTACCCACAGAATATCGTATATGTTATCTACTGTCAAACAAGCGGAATCTAAACAATTTATGACCATGATGATTCAGTCAAAACAACATTAGCATTGTTTGTCAACGAAACTAATGGGGTAGTAGAGGAAGACAGATTACATACAATGCACAATCTGATAGCTGTAACGTTTAGCTATAACCAAATCGCAAAAGAAACGGAAAGAAGCAGTTTGGGATATCAGCAATTCCAAATTAAATTTCCGTAACACATTTTGATTATCCATGCAATTTCATTTTAGGCTGTGATACTTTTCAAAGTGTACTTGGTCTTGAAAAATGATTTTCATTCAAAACAAGTAAAAGAACATGACGAACATTCCATTTTACTGTTGAATCATTCAATTACAAAATGACAAGGGGGCTGGCTAAACATGAAAAAGGTATAAAAAATCCAGTTCACGGTCAAAACCGGATACTCTGGAGAAATTAATCAAGAAGACCGTTGTATGTGTACAGCTAAATGTAAAACAGCAAAACAAAATGTATGGCCTCCATTGTTTATTAAAGTGTACTTTTAAAGGTTCAATGCGTTAAATTATCCAGCTATATAGGGCGGTAATGTAGAATTACAGTAGACGCTTTGCAGAAACGTTCATATAATTAGGGTTTATAATTTTAACAAAAGTGGTTATCGATTTTAAGGCAGAAAATGGATGGGTGTAATTTAACATAACTGTATAAAAAAGTGTTTTCATTCTGTGCATTAAGAATTCATAGAATTATATAACCTGAAGAAGTTTATTTTAGCCACAGCGTGTGTTCCAAATTAAACTTTCCGCTGACGGAATATGGTGCTAAAACTCTATAGTCTGGGTTTTTTTGCACTGGTATTAGGAATTCTTTCAATGACACATATATTGTTTTAGACACACTAGTTTTCTTTTCTTGACTTGTTTCCCCTGAATTCAGTGGCTTTCGGGATTCCAAAACAGTTTAAGATATTATTTTGGAAATGTTGTCCGTTTAATCCGACTAATTTGCAGAGGGGCACCAAACTAATACAATTGGATAATTACTAGAGTAACGTGTTCTGGAAGTTTGTAACACATGCCATATCAAGGATCACACGAGAGGCGGAGTCTCAAGTGTGATCCTGATCTTGCATTTACCTACGAGAGGTGATACAAACTTCCAGTACACGTTACTCTAGTAATGATCCTTATATTATATACCTCTTACACATCATTAACATAGAAATATTTGCATTGATATTGCATACACATTCAGTAAAGCATATTATTTCTCGATAAAGTGAGGCTGGAAAATGTATGTAGTGTTAAGGTGTTGGTGTTCGTTGGTCTGACCTACTTGTTTTGTTTGTATGACTTAACGTCGTCTTGACGTTCTCGCGCATAGTGACGTAAAACTTGCTTGAATCATTGGGAAAAACGCTGTTCTATTTTTAGTAAGATAGTGATACTAATTCTATTTTTAGTAGCATAGTGATAACCTGTAGTGTGATACAGGTTGTTGTATTCCATTGTAAGAAAATGAAGGTACTATGTAAATATTATTGATAGGTATATATTAAATTATATTATTATTCCAGATAATACCACATAATGTTAAAACTTAAACATCAACAGTATAGACCGTCTAAAATGCAAAAAGGAATTGCATTAGTATGAGACGACCTTCCGAAGCTATGACTTTATCTGGCGTACCTTGGACGACTTAAATTGATAAACTGACTGGTCGTGTCGTTCTGGAAAAATCTGGACAAATGTATTTCTTACCAGAGCCGAGGAGGAGGTAATTGTTGAATACGTGAAATTGATGGTAGAAACTGCTGATCTGTTCATCCGGTTTGAAGAAGTGAATTAAGAAATGAAGTCTAGAAGATCCCAGACAAGGACGGACAAAATAATCCGTTAGAAAACATCGTGGTTACATATTATCATGGCGGTGATTTCTTTATTTACACTGTCCTGTTTTAATGGGATGACAGTAGGGTAAGTGTGAGGTTTGGTGCACCCTAGAACCGGTTTAAACCCCCAGTGGGCTTTGTTGCCACTGACCGTTCCAAGGCGGTAGCCTTAATGTCAACTATTTTGTGTTTGTGATGTCGTTTGCATTTTATTTTACTTTTGTCTTCTCGTTTGTCTGTTTGCGTATTTGTTTTTGTGTTTTGTGGTTGACTGTCGTCCTATAATGCTGCTTTCCCTGTCTGATATCTTTGCCTTTTTTTATAAATTAAGTTAAGCGACAATTAAAGAAAATAAATATGAATGTTTCTTAAAAACATCATGAACATGGGAAAACTTGAACACCTATTTTTTTCTTTGTAAATAAATAATATATTAGTATAAAACCTCATGCTCCGATGCCCCCACTCCTCCCCGCTTTTTGTTCTCAATAACATCTCCCCATAGCTTAAGTATAGTGCAAGTATCTTTAGTTTAGTTTAAACATATTTATTTTACATCGATTGCGAAAAAAAACAAGTTTTTGCAACTTAGATTAATCACTCTCGATGGCTTTCTGGGTAGAACCAGTACTAAGCAATGTGGATTAATTATCTTGCCCAAGGATAAATAAAATGGCCGCAGCGAGAATCGAACCCACGACCTCTCGATCTGGAGTTCGGCGCTCTACCACTGGACCAGGCACTCCTCTACCACTGGACCACGCTAACTTGGAGGCCTTATTGCCTACCGGTCATTCCAAGTCTGTAACTCTCTCTTCACCACCCTTTCTGTTGTATTTTGTCGTTTTCATTGTATAATTAATTAAATAATCCTTCATGTTTGTACTACAGTACGGACCTACGACGGCATTACGTTTGGACGCTGCGGTTTCTATAGGAATCTCATATATATCTCATATTTGCTACATTGGTTGACGTCACTTGCTGTTTGTCACAAGTTAAACATAAGAAATGAACATGTAATTAACTTCAACGTACTTTTTTTTAATTTCTCAAAGTCTCGCTAAAATTGACCCATTACTTATCGTTTTCCCCAGGCCTTGGTTCTAAAGATCATACCTTAGCTAAGAAACCAGAAGCAGGCCGGGTGACTGAGACAAATCCGAGTAGCATTGAGTAAAGCAGATATCAGAAGCAGATGACCGAGGCTAGTGTAAACGAAACCATTCCGTTGTAAAGTTTATTTAATTAAAACATCACGTTAAACTCGATTTGTTTTAACTTGTTTTAGATTTTAAATCGACATCTGTATATAACATAATCGACAAGCTGTACATAGATTGAAATAAGTACATCGTGTATATTAGATAAACATCTCGTGTACATCAAATACTCATTACGTCGAGTACCTTTATACTGATACATTTGTATTTGTTTTGTTTCAACGCGATATAAAGAAGTGAAAAAAAGGCAAGTTCACTAAAAACTATTTATTGTAAAATAAAGAACCATTTCAACGTATTTGTTTTGCATTTATTGAATAACATCGTGTTTTGTCGACATAATTATATCGATTTATAGATATATATAATTACAACTCGAGTTATTTTAAATTCAATATAACCCAACAAGACGAGGTACGAATACGTCATATAAATCCGATATCGGCTGCTGTATGTAGTATCCGCTTTTGATGTAAATCAAGGTAGGATGCGTGTCAAATACACGACCAACTACCTCTGACTATTCTGTGTGTAATGAGTGTATGGTCACATACCACTATTGCATTTCCCGAAGGCCTCCATTATAGCCTTTTGGCCTACATCCCCTATTCCTATATCAGAACGGATGATAAAACCTATTTTTTTTTAAAGAACTATCTTAGAATCACTAAAAAATGACCAGCAAATTGGGAGTACTGTAAGGCTTTCAGCCTCTAATATTGCACTGAAGGTGGGCACCCCCAGAATGGCAGTAAAGACATTTTACTTTTTGCAAATATACTCTCAGTATAATTGTACCCATAAAAATGCAAATTTCAGTCAAAATATTCTAAATGAACATGTTTTATGTTGGAAATATATTTTTTGGATGTTTTATGAGGATTTGTTATGATTTGGATAATTTAATCTAATCAGAATCTACCTTACAATCTGACTATATGCCCTAATAGACCCTATACTTTTTTCAACCAATCAGAAGCCCCAAATAAATAGTGGTATGTGACCTAAATAGACATTCAAACCTGACTGAAGTTTGTTTTTTCTGCCTAAATTGTTTGATACAGTCATTCTGAGGAAAACTGTGTCTTTCATTTTTCTGCAAAATATGAGTGCTTAAAAGAGCTTCGGCTGAAATCAAATTCATGTGATTTGTACGCGTAAATCCGGAATTTTCAAAATGCCATATCTCGACAACCATTCGAATCTTTTCTTTCAAATAAAGTGATTTTGAATTGATTTCATCAATAACAAGTGATTTTTAACCAGTTGAAAAAATCTTGAAAATTATATCTACTGAAAAATGATATTTGGGATTTTTAGGGTCAAAATAGCAGATTTTACAATAAAAATGCCACTGTCAAAATCTGCCTCCAAATGAATTAATTAACATTATTCAGCAGTTTATATATGTGAAACCATCAAGAAAATGCAACTTTTCAGTTGAAAAATGACAAAAAATAATTCTGAGACTATCCTCCCCAACTCTATTTTTAGGGCCATGCCATGTTTTACAATATTCTCATTACAGAAGATTGGCTGTACCTATACTTTACTACTATAATATATCTTTTATTAGATATTGTTTGTACCATCATTACAGGTCATTTTCATGTAACCAGACAGCCAATAAGTACTGTTTACAGTACAGATCCATAAAAATTCCTTAAAATGCAAGAGGTTGGGTAGAAAAAACCTTTAACAAACATAGAAAAGGTCATATTTTTGCCAAGTAAATAATCTAGTTTGTAAAATGTATTAAACCGCATAAAATATTTGCATATGGACAATAACCGTAAAGATGCGATAAACTCAGAGTCAGAGTTTTCCTTAACATCTTTTTTAAAACAGACATAAGGGGCTTTTAGACATTTTTGCGGACAGATGTAGATTGTCGCTTTCTGACATATTTGCCAAAAAATGTATGCAAAGCCCTCAGAAATGAATAAATCTTATTAGATATACCTTTACTTTTGTCAAACATGTGCATTACAGGCCAAATGTGTATACCAGGTGTCAGGTATGGCTAATTGTGTGTCCACAACCCTTAATAAAAGAATTTAAATTACTCTGGAGGTGGGCACCCCCAGAATGATAGTAAAGACATTTTACTTTTTGCAAATATACTCTCACTACAATTGTACCCATAAAAATGCAAATCTCAATCAAATATCCTAAATGAACATGTTTTATGTTGGAAATATATTTTTTGGATGTTTTAATTGGGATTTGTTAAGATTTGGATAATTTAATCCAATCAGAATCTACCTTACAATCTGATTATATGCCTTAATAGACCCTATATTTTTTTCAACCAATCAGAAGCCCCATAATAGTGGTATGTGACCGTTTAGTGTATGGGTCAACCATCTTGGATGGCAGTCGGATTCAAAAAATACATATCTGTGATGGGCAATCCGAAGGATCATTGTGATTAAGTTTCATCAAAATCCTTCTTGCGGTTTAAGGAAAGATGTAATGTTTAGCCTCTTTTTATATAACTGTCGGTCGCCATGGGGGGTAATATCCCAAAAATCATTGTGATTAAGTTTCATCAATACATGCGGTTTCAGAGAAGATGTCATTTTTAGATATTTCCTATATAAGTCTTTGTAAACTTTGGGTCGCCGTGGCACAAACACAAACTTGATAGAGGCCAAAAAAAAGAAATCTGAGGGGGCCACCCCAAAGATCATGGTGATTAAGTGTCATCAAAATCCTTCAAGCGGTTTCGGAAAAAGGGGTCATTTTATTAACTTGCTAGCAGACGGACGGACAGATGGACAGACAGCAGGAGGGGCGGACGAAAAGTGATGTAAGTTTGCCTGACTTTTGGCCAATAGAGCTAAAAAATGGCGCTTTGGCCAGTTTGATGGGACTTTAGTTCGGTCATAAATCGATAGAAAATAAATCTCTATACTGAAAATACACAAACTGGGTATAATGTCGGATGAGGAAAGATTTAGTTAAGGGTGTATGTCGTATTTTCATATACACTTCCTATCTAGTTATTCGAACATAATCAGTTGCTTTCTAAAATTTAGAAATGTGTCATTTTTATGGCACTTATGATTTTATTCTAAATATATTTGGTTAGGTGCGAGAATCATGGGCGTATAGAGGATGTCAGCAGGCTGATAGCAAACTTCAGAGCTATCGGAAACATGAAATGTGTCCCGATTATTTAGTAAAGTACTTATATTTATTGTTTCTGTTACATGAATTTGTTATTATTTTGGTGATGAAATATCAAATTTACAGATGATTTAAATCTTAACTTTGTTTTTTTTTAATGCGAGTGTTCATAATTTGGGTTTAACTCTAGGTTGAAAACGTTTTGAAAGGTTTGCGAAAAAACTACTGGTGGAGTTAAAAGTTTTGTTAAGTGAATATTTATTATTATTAAGTATCAAAATAAGTTAATGTGTAATAACTATTGTAATAGTTTGTAATTGTAATATCGGTAGACAATTTGGATAACATAATCATTAATAGTCTTTTAATATGATGAAAACTCAATGTAGACCGTTTATCATAGAAGGTGTGACCCATATGTAAATGAGGTCAAAGTTCAAGTAAGTATCTAAGTAAGAACGGCCAATAACATAATTGGTATCGTTGTTAGTAGAGCGACATATAGGCCAAAATTCCAAAGAAATTTTGGTGATACAAGCACCACATTTGGCACAGTGTTAGAGCATTTTATACTAATAATTTTCGGATAATTTTTTCTTTCGCGCGGAGTGAATTAGCTTTCTGTTAATTAAAGATAGAAGGATCTGTATATAAATTAAGCCAGAATTACGTACTTACTTAATAAACCGGCTAAGTATTATTAGCTAGTCATATACAACATTATGAGACAGACATGTATTATAATGTTTTATCTGCTCATGCGCAAACTCTTATTATGTATAACTATGCCGAGTTTGACTAAAATTTATAATTTAGGTTTGCACTATAATTACAGAACGCTAAAGTACATGTGCACTTAATATATTACAGAAATGACTGATTAGAGTTACACGTGTAGTTAATATATTACAGAAATGACCGATTAGAGTTACACGTGTAGTTAATATATTACAGAAAGGACCGATTTGAGCTACACGTGTAGTTAATATTTTACAAAAATGACCGATTAGAGTTACACGTGTAGTTAATATATTTCAGAAAGGACATACTAGAGTTACACGTGTAGTTAATATATTACAGAAAGGACCGATTTGAGTTACACGTGTAGTTAATATACTACAGAAAGGACCGACTAGAGTTACACGTGTAGTTAATATATTACAGAAAGGACCGATTTGAGTTACACGTGTACTTCATATATTACAGAAAGGACCGACTAGAGTTACACGTACAGTTAATATTTTACGGAAATGACCGATTAGAGTTACACATGAAGTTAATATATTACAGGAAGGACCGACTAGAGTTACACGTGTAGTTAATATATTACAGAAAGGACCGATTTGAGTTACACGTGTAGTTAATATATTACAGAAAGGACAGACTAGAGTTACACGTGCAGTTAATATATTACGGAAATGACCGATTAGAGTTACACATGTAAACAAAATAATACAACAAATGTCATTTGTTACCAAAATATGCCCAAATACCTTTGAAAAATAGAATTCTGTATTAAAAAATACAATGAGTGACCTTGACCTTGACCTTGACCTTGAAAAATCGCTGTCATGCGATTTTGTGCAACTTTTTATTGATGAATTCTCCAGATGTTGTAGATTATTATTATTATTATTATTTTTATTATTATTATTATTATTATGCATATGAAAGACTCATTTCTGTTCAAATTAGTGTGAGGTTTGGCCCTTTTTAGAGCCAAGGCAACTGTAATTATTCGCTGAAAATGAAAGTTGAGCTTCAGCTTGACCACAAGTTTGGGAAGTGTAGGGAATCAGGCACGTTAACATAGAATAGAAGAAATTTACAGTTTCGATTCATATCACACCATAATTATTTTTTCCATAGGGTCCCATTGTAATGTTTTTGTTCGTATCATAGAGATAAACAGATTTTACTACATGTACTTATGCTTAAATTCTTCATATTAAATTCTTCATTGATCAAATATCTGCAATTTAAAACACATTTAACAAATATTTACCAGATTACACCTTTTTTAATTTCATGTTTGCGTGACATGCTTATACCTGTATTGGTTTTGAAAATTTAGTTAATTCTTTGTTAAACATGGTATCAAGTAAAATTTCAACTAATTCCTGCAATATGAAGATAGCTTGAAGTAACTATACATACACAGACCTGATTTCTGAATAACCGTGTTAACTGTGTCCTAACATGTCTGAAGCGTTCACAGATACACGAACAATGCTTAGAGGTGAAGGATGTAAGATACCCGTTATGCAGCTCTAAAGCGCAAGGGCTTAGAGATGAATGATGAAAATTCCCATTCTGAAGCTCTAAATTGCAAGCCATTAGAGATGAATGGTGAAAAATACCTGTTCTGCAGCTCTAAAGCGCAATACCTTAGCATTAAAGGATGAAAGATACCCGATATGCAGCTCTAAAGCGCAATACCTTAGAGATGACGGATGAAAATGCTATTCTGCAGCTCTTAAGTGCAATGCCTAAAGAATAACGAATACAAGATACCCATTCTGCAGCTCTTATTTAAAATCTCACACCACAACTTATTTTTCCATAGGGTCCCATTGCAATGTTTTTGTTCGTATCATAGAGATAAACAGATTTTACAACATGTATTTATGCTTAAATTTTTCATTGATCACATATCTGCAATTTAAAACGCATTTAACAAATATTTACCCCATTCAACTTTTTTTAATTTCATGTTTGTCACAACTATAAAAATTTAGACAAAAATACAACCCCGTGGTGATTAGACCCATGATGTGTAAACTGAGGCAAAATTAGCTACATGCATTTTTTGTGATCTCTTCCTAAAATGCTGTAGATTTAGAACCTGATAAGGATAAATCAATGTATCCTGTAAAATGTAGAAAAGCGAACTTTTTTATCCACCTCCTTCATCTGTAGTGCACGAGTATTCAAGGGAGATAATAGTGGTGTGAGTCCTATAGGAACAACTCATTACATGATAATGGAGCAATTCGAACACAGTTATGTCCCTTGAACATAAGGACATTTCAGACGAGTTTATGTAACAAAATGAGGGGCTATGTTATTGAGAAGTGTTTACCAAAGTTGAATGACAGGTTAATATTACCACCTCAACCAACACTCATCGTTATTATCATCATCATCATCATCATCATCATCATCAACATCATCGTCGTCGTCGTCGTCGTCGTCGTCGTCATCATCATCATCATTAGTAGTAGTAGTAGTAGTAGTAGTAGTAGTAGTAGTAGTAATAGAAGTAGTAGTAGTATGTTTATTATTATTATTATTATTATTATTATTGGTAGTAGTAGTAGTAGTAGTAGTAGTAGTAGTACTATATATTTATTATTATTATTAATATTATTATTATTATTATTATTATTATTATTATTATTATTATTATTATTATTATTGTACTTGTATTGATGACGATACTTTAAACAGGAGTCCATGAAGACATACAATACAATCGTTAAAGGTATACACAAATCAAATAAGACTTATTGTATTGTTATTGTTATACGTTCCTATATCTAACTTCAACATGATACGACTCAGTCATCACTATTGTATGATGTAAATGGAGGATGAGCCTGGCATGTACATTGTATTGTTATATACCAGCACTCATGGTACTTTGATTACATTTCATCTACAAAGGTAATATATATATCTAGATAACAGAATCTACAAAGGTAATATATATAGATAACTAATTCTTGCATACCGGACAAGGATATCCGTTATTTTACCGGGGCTAGATATTTCCATCTCAACCTAGGGTCGAGATAAAATTCACGCGCGCCAACATCCGGTATGCAGGAATATATGTAAAACGTTAGTAGCTGGCGTCGTTGATGCATAAAATGTCTCAGTTAAGCAAGAAAACGAATCTATCATGGGTATTCGGTTCAGATAGGGAACTCACTCTCGGTATTCCCTATCTTCACCGGATACCCATGAAAGATTCTTATAATCTACAAAGCTAGTATATATAGATAACAGAATCTACAAACTTTAAGGTAATATATATCATATGTCACAATCATAGTAATATGCAACAAGCACAATTTAATAGAAAACATGTCTGATATTGGATATGACGTTTTCCATTCAAGTTATGAGCAGATTTGTAAGAATGTGTACACTATAAGGCTCGGATGTACAAAAACACGTAACATCACAATTCAGAAAACAACATATACATACGCGAGGGGAAATATGCAAAACTCAAAGTGTAAAATGTTACTTCTGATTACGTTTACAAAAATGAAAACGTGACATGAAAAAATAAATGGCACATTATCGTAGAATAGATACACATGCACGAGCTACGAAACATGAAACATCCCCAGTACACATACATATACAAACAGGTTACATTAAATAATGTAAACTAATATACACATACTTTAAACGAAATAATCACCGCACACGCATATACACATGTCTAACACTAAATAACCGCCGCACATGCATATACACATGTCTAACACTAAATAACCACCGCACACGCATATGCACATGTCTAACACTAAATAACCGCCGCACACGCATATACACGTGTCTAACACTAAATAACCGCCGCACACGCATATACACATGTCTAACACTAAATAACCGCCGCACATGCATATACACATGTCTAACACTAAATAACCACCGCACACGCATATGCACATGTCTAACACTAAATAACCGCCGCACACGCATATACACGTGTCTAACACTAAATAACCGCCGCACACGCATATACACATGTCTAACACTAAATAACTGCCGGACACGCATATACATATGTCTAACACTAAATTACCGCCACACACGCATATACACGTGTCTAACATAAAATAACCGCCGCACACGAATATACACCTGTCTAACACTAAATGACTGCCGCACACGATTACACATGCCTAACATTAAATAACCGCCGCACACGCATATGCACATGTCTAACACTAAATAACCGCCGCACACGCATATACACATGTCTAACACTAAATGACTGCCGCACACGAATACACATGCCTAACACTAAATAACCGCCGCACACGCATATGCACATGTCTAACACTAAATAACCGCCGGACACGCATATACACATGTCTAACACTAAATATCCGCCGCACATGCATATACACATGTCAAACACTAAATAACCGCCGCACACACATGTACACATGTCTAACAATAAATGACTGCCGCACACGAATACACATATCTAACACTAAATAACCGCCGCACACTCATATGGTCATATACCACTATTGCATTTTACATAGGGTTACATAATAGCCTTTTGGCCCTAAAACACATTTTACATACCCAAGGGAACTTTTTAGGCTACTTTATTTTCAAGAACTATCCTTGACACACTTAAAAAAAAATTGGGGGTTTTGTAATGCTTTCACCTTCTTTCGGTTTGATGAAGGTGCTGACCGTCGGGCTCGCAGCAAATAAATGTGAATTTCTGACAATTTACTATACCTGCAATTTTCTCAATAAAATAGCCCAGATGCAAGAACAAATACAGTTTTTTTTTTTATCATCTACACATATTATTTTGACATTTTGACACGCATATACACATGTCTAACACTAAATAACCGCCGCACATGCATATACACATGTCTAATATTAAGTAACCGCCGCACACGTATATACACAATATGGAATTACAGAACAGAGTATACATGTTGATGTCGACATCACAGACAATCGTTACGGTACTTAATTTCCAAATACAACATAATACATTTGAAAGAAAAAATGTTTAAACACTTAACCTGCTATATTTCTAAGAGACTGTTCTTTCTTTGAATCTGGAGCATTCCATTCATGCTACAAAGTGGTACTATGGAGAAATTACTGATGAGCAGCGATCAGACTGTGCATTACTCGCAAGATGATGATCAGGGTTTACACTGGTCATATAAATCATTGTATTCATGCTCAGCAGGGTAAGTGTTAATTCAATGATTTCCCTGCAACAAATATTAATTATAGAGTTCTTCGTAAGAATAACTCTTAATGTTCTCTCTGTCGAGAAGTACAGTGCAAATATACGGTTCAATTCACACAATAGCGCCTTCACCACAGGTGGTACAAAATTCGGGTTTTAAGAGAAAATTATGAATTTGACATATCGGTCATTCTACAAAAATTGCATATTTTGTGTCTCGGGGGCATTGACCAAAATAATTAAATCAAGTGATTAAGTATTTGTTAACGTTTGTATACAAGTAAACAGCAAGTACATTTTCTTTCGAAAGCTGGCTGGTAGTTTTGCTTTTTTTGCCTAAACAAACAGGTATTAAACAAAGTAACTTCAATTAACAACTTGATTCTGCATGAAGTAAAATTAGACCAGGGCAAATACGTCCTCACGCGAAAGACGCTGCCAACGCCTTTATTTTGGGGGTAAATGTTGCGTTTATAAACGAAAATAGCCGAAATCTAGAATTATTTTTCAACAAAGAATGGAACATATTAGAACCAATTCGAATTGATGAAATCATTCTCGGAACCCATCTCCACGTGTCCAACCGTATTATATATGGATCAGATAAATGCAGATAAAAAAGTGAATTAAATCGCTGATTTCTGTAACACACTGACGAGCGAGGGTCGCAGGCCTTGATCGAGTGCGCGTCGGTCACAGCAAGTAGGCACCTGACCCTCCGTGCTCAAACAAATCGAGATTCGTTATTAAATTATTTTATTTTTTTAATTTCGAATCTCAGAACAATCGAGATTCGTTATTCAAAACAGCAGGCGCTAGAGAAGTTTGTTTGGCACTCGTTTTCCAAGGATTGTTCGCACTCTATTCGCTCGCATACATCCACGCTGCGTTCCCATGGGATTTCGTTAGAAACTCGCTCTGATTGAGATAATCAATTTTTCGCTAGGTGTTCGCGAACAAGTTCGCTTGGCGCTCGCTTTTTTTGTGTGTGCTTTCAAAACGTCGAATGTCGAATAAGGAACTGGGAATGCATTTCGACGATATTCTCTTCAGTCTTCTCATGATGTGGTTCAGTTGCCAAAAATCCTAGAGACAATATTGTTTAAAGGTGATTTGTTAAAAGAAATTGTATTTAAAATGCATTCCCAGTTCCTTATTCGGCTTTCAATGTCAAATAAAGAATTGGTTCTTTATTCGACATTCGAATTTTTGAAAGCACACAAAAAAAACCGAGCGCCACTATTTGCGGGCACCGAGCGAAAAGTTGACTCATGAGATCGTCCTGAAGTTCGTAGGAGAAGCGGTTTTCGCCAAAAAAAAACTTGTTCACAGACAACGTTCGCTTGATGAGAGACACAAAAACACACTTTTCTCGTGACCGAATGCCACGATGTTCGCTTGAAAGACGTCTCGGTTCACTCGAGAGACCCGAGGTTTGAGTAAGACCATATACGTTCTTATCCCCAGTCAGGGTCACACGGCCCCCTTTTAAAAATAAACTAAAGTGTGTGTGTGTTGGGAGGTGACCTAGTCAGTTTATCACCATTTAAATTATTGAAAGGGGGTATTGACAGGTTTTTAATATTAAGTACTAGTGGTACTAGTAGCCTAGTGGTACTAGTAGCTCCCTTGTTTGACGTCTAGCACATAAA
This sequence comes from Cyrtodaria siliqua, assembly GCA_037043455.1. Lineage (NCBI taxonomy): Eukaryota > Metazoa > Mollusca > Bivalvia > Adapedonta > Hiatellidae > Cyrtodaria > Cyrtodaria siliqua. Next base: position 59,952 of record JAWPHD010003102.1, read on the forward strand.
AAGGTACTTAAAGGAATGGTCGGCCTGCTGTCTGTATAATGTGACTGGCTGGGTTACATGTCATGAGTGTACAGCGTGCTATTCCAGTGAGAGGCAACACTATAATTAAAGATTAATCTCACTGCTACAAGTAGACACCGTCGTGATATGACTCCAAAATTGTTCACAATTGTTGAAAGATACTTGTAAACCCCAAAATAAACAAACACGCACACGCACACACACATACAAGCACGCACTCACACACACACACACACACACACACACACACATGAAGTAGATAATTAATCCAGTATTTTGCAAAAGGTAACGTAATTTCGATTTAAGATAAGCATACTACATAATAAGTTAAGGCAACAGAGTATAAAGCAATGTGCCACAAATGTGAATGAGTAACTGTTATTTTCAAAGAGAGAGATGCATGATAGATAATGTTTTGTATTTATATATAACAAAAAGCATTTATTGTACATTTATATAGATCAATAAACGCAAAATGATTATACAGTTTTCAGCACTCAAGTCAGCAGTCAACATTTTGGAAATGGTAGGTAGTATAAATTTCAAATATTTGTACTTATTTGTACTTATAAATACACTAACTGTACAAAGTACATACTTTAAGTCATATGATTTTGAGTTTGCCAATTAGAAGGAAATAATAATTGACATTTTATTGTTAAACATGTGTTAAATTTGTTTAATAATACGATGTTACAATTAACTGAATTAATGCATTAATTTATGTTGACTTTAACAGCTTCACCATTTATTTTTTAAACAAATCATTCAATGACATGGAACAGCAACATAGTAACATGTGTTCTAATCCTGGCAGCACTTACTTTGTTCCAAATAGAGAAACCTATTCATAGCAAAAGGAAGAGCCTTCATCATTATTCAGCGATCCTACAGATCAGAGCGATCCCACAGAAGGGACAACTTCGGTTACCTCAAAGAGAACAACAAATGCATACAATGACGATATTTCAGACTCAGGGAGTTCAGATGATATGCCACTTGCTAATATTCAGAAGAGTCTAAGCAGATCCAAACTAAACCTTCCTTCTCACTCGATGATGATGAAGGCAGTGAGAATGTGCCTTCCTGTTCAAGTGTTGATGATTATTCAATTACTGTCCAAAAAAGAAGGAAAACATGGGTTCGAAAACGGATTCGACCATTGAAAAGAGAGAAGCAGGTAGAAGAATAAATGTCAAAGAGAAAAAGACAAGGAAAATAACTAAGAAATAAACAGTGTCAAATGTTAAAAACATCACTGAAAAGACAAAATCAGTAGATGAAAGTGAAGAATCTCAATAGTGTGAAAAAAGAGTGTAGCGCAAAGTACCAGTTAAATGAAATATTGAAGAAGCATTCGGAAGTGAGACTAACAAATGTACTGAACAGCAATTCATTACATACAGTATCAGTACCTTCAGATGGGAACTGTTTCTACAACGCAGTTCTACTTAAACTGATGACGATCTCACCCCCAAATGAATTAAGAACAAAACTTTGTGAGAATCTTATTCGAAATGTGCAGCATTACAAATAAGCGGTGAAGAAGGGAATAATGAGGAACGCAGGGACATCTATGTTGAAAGATAGTATCCTTATATCTATTGCACATTTCTGTCTATATTCCTGATTAAGGGTACACTGTTATTCATATGGCAAGGAGACAAAACCCATACACAGTTATTCCATTAAGGTTTGACCAGTTCTAGGACTTGAAAAGTTATACTAAAGGTAACTTTCAAAAAGTCAAACTGGATGTGACTGGCAACAAAGTAAATTGGCTAAAAGTTAAAGTACTGAGGGTGACTAAAGTGCAACCGAAGCAGATTCAGATTAAATATGAATATGATGAGGAGGACTTTAAATTAATAAATGTTACCACAACAGGAAGAGGCAGGCCAGCAGCAGAGGAAAATTGCGAATAACTAAAACCAAAAAAAGGGATTAAACGTATGTAGGTCTTTGATAATCCCATGTACTTAGTGGAGTTATTATGCGAACCTATCAACTGACAACAATGCAAAAGATCAGCTACCGATGCCTGATGCACGAGAGGAGGACTCCGACAGTGACTTGATTAAAACTCAATTGTATCGTGCTTGTCAATTTCTACGTAATGAACTGTTGAATTCTAAAAGACATTTGAATTATAGGGTGTTCTAGAATTCGAAATATAACAAAATTATTGAGTCTGTAATCGTTGCTTAGTCTAAGACAATAGATCGTATATAACCCACGTTTTGCAATTAGTTGTTCTGTAAAATGCAAGTTATTAGCTACGTGTTACACACGATGATATTGATGCACTTTCTGTCATCTTATAATGTACCAATGTGATGAATATTGAGAGGATGATACATGTACGTCCTAATTAAACGTTGAAAATGTGTTTCAAAATGAAAAGACAGGTGGCTTTGTGTGCTATTGTATGTGTATGTACATCTGTATTATTCATTTTGTGCTAAGAAAAGAGTAATGCTTTGGATAGAGCACTTAGAAACTTATAACCCAATAAATAAATGTATTTGGAAACAATTCAGACTGTAATGAGCCCTTATTTTTTTAAGAATGGATGGAGGATTTCAAATTAAGCCATAAGGGCTCATCAACAATTACTTTCAAACAAGGCGTCATAGAAGCGGTATAAATTGTTATGTTAATTATCATGAAAAAAACAGCTTATCTCACACACTGGATGGAATTTGATTTTTTTTTTTCCAAAATGGATTTTTCATCAGCATTGAAATCTTTAAGCTTGATTTTCTAAAAAATGCAGATGATCCCTGATGGCCCTCAACCGGCTATGATTTAGAAATAACGTGGTTATCGTCTCTACCTGTACCTATCGATTAACGGCTTATCGAGCGTTTAATGCGTATCGACCCTACAAAAAACAAACGGTAGTGTTACATTTGTATTAATAATTTGAATAATAGTTTACCGATTTTTGAAAGCCATGTTCTGATAGAAAGTATAAAAAAAATAATTCTTAATTGATTTGTTTTTTGGTGATAAAGAGTATATTTCGCTGGTTTAGAAACGAAATCGCTTTCTTTATTTGGCGACCGCTATTTTGTTTCAATTTGTTCGATTTTTACCAATTTTCAGCAACCCGTATCACGCTGTATAATAATAATAGCTTTTTTTTACAACTCCTTGGCCTGTTATCTTTCCCCAAATATTACATCTAGCGAGTTATGTTTAGAAATGTTGAATAGGAACCTCAAATAGTAGCACCATCTTTCGCGGCGGGTTATCTGCATTTAACAATGTTTCTGATAGTTGATGTTCTTCTTCAACATTTATAAACATAACTCACTAGATGTAATCTTTATAAAAAGATGAAATACCAGGGAATTGCGAGAAATACAATTTTATGAGATATTATTACCATAAAGGTGTGATACCGGTTGCTGAAAATGGTAAAATCAGAAAAATTATAATAAAAACAAAATGGCGGTCGCCTGAAGAACAAACCAGCGAAATATATTATTTGTCACCGAATAAATCACCGAATAACAATAAAGAAAATTAATTGTCTAAAAAGAAAATTGTGTACACTTTTTATTAGAATATGTCTTTTGAAAATCAGTAAAATATAATTCGAAATGATTAATAAAATATAACATGTATAACATCACGACTCATGCGATGCGCGTTCACACAATTACTGTCGATAAGCCAAACATCGATAGATTCAGGTAGAGATGGCAATACAGCTCTATTTGCGTTAGTGTTTCAAAACGATATACATGCATATAAGAACCCTGATTCAGTAGACAAAATAATACAAATAAATGGAAAATAGCTTTCACAGAACACACTCAGTAGTAAAAGCTTAAACGTTGTATGTTGAATGTCGATACAATTTAGTCATGAAGCCATGCAGGCATTATAGATAATCTAATTTCACTCCAGTTCACAACAATTATCACAACTTGTTGTTTAACAATCAGCATCTCATCAATATTTTCCCCAATTTGTTGCATTATAAAACATTTCATTCAAATTATATTAAATGGCTCTCTACAATACACACAACACAACGACTTTATAATACAACTTAATATTCCATCCATAAATTTCATAAACAATTAACAACACAGGGTTTATCTGTAACCCAAACAAAAAAAACATAATGTGAGCATGGGCGTGGCTGCTTGCATTTCTATTTGAATTCTCTGCATACAACGTTATTACCAGGTATCACATTTGCGGAACAAACAATGGTTACAATGATGAATAAAAGGCAAGATATGACATCACAAACATAAAAGGGTTGACAATAGACCTACCGACTTGGAACAGTCAGTGACAACAAGAAAAGGCCGCTTTTGGTGAGTTTAAAACCAAGTTCTAGGGTGCACCAAACCTCACTTTTACCCTAATGTCATCCCAATAAAATGATACAGTATAAATAAAGATATCACCACCAGGTTATATTCTCTAACAAACAAGGCAGAATTAATAGGCAATATAAGGATAACACATAAATTATCATGTATATATGAATATTAAAAGGCACAGAAAATCACAAAGCAAGTATTCAATGACTTGGCAGAAGCCAGAGGAGCAACAAGAGACCAACCTGCTAAAGGTAAGACAAAACCCGATTTAAGACAAACATCAAACGCTACCGTCCTTTGAGGATTTAGGCAGACGTCATCATAGGGTCCATAATCTGTCCGGTCATTGAACAATCAAAGAGGAGAGCATAGTCGCGAACTGTAAATTGGTCAACATCTAAAATGGCAGTACGTTGCAAAATGGTAGGGTCATAACCTCTTTTGATAAACATATTAAGTTTAATAAAGAGTGTATGGAATAATGTTTTGCATATACTTCTTTTGCAAGATGAGCAATCTGTAATCACATTTTTATATAAGCCAATATGCTGCAGAATATATCTTGCAAACGCATGTACACTGTCAGACATACGAGGGTGGGCGGACAATATAGTACGTAAACGTATATTAACATTAAGGTAAACGATTTGTGCAAAAGGTTTTCGTGCGGACGAAAGAGTGACATTCTTAAAATAAATTAAAGATTCAAAATAACCACCAATGTTATGAATACTTCTACTTTCAATATTTTATTTTCTCAATTCGGTTATAACTAAACAGTATTACAAATCACATGATAAACATGTGTGAGGTAATGGCAGACGTGTAATATGTAATCCATATTCTTCAATTCCTTTTATGTGAATATAGTGCGTGTTCATTTGCTATGTTAGAGTGCGCACCAGCATGTTGGTAACAACCCTGGGTAACCAAACACGTGACCATCATATTGAACATCGAACTGTCAACTGATTAGCTGTGGTTAATTAGCATATGAATATAAACGTAAATCTCATGATTATATGACGAATCTTAAACTATCATACGATACAAAATTACGGTGTATGCATCATAGAATAATTTAGAATCAAACTATTTACGAAAAGCATACACATATGCAACCTTTTGCGAAATATTTGCAGAGTTTGCACTTTATTTGTAAGGCTGTTGCAATCTATTTGCAGAATATTTCCTATCTTTTTACAAACAGTTACTCGGTAAACTATTGCAATCAGCTCGTGCTATACATTTTCTTTCCATGACCATATACTCCAGAATATATTCAGTAATTATTTGCTGAATATGTTTTGCAATCGGAAGTGCAATAAACATGATAACACTGCAAATGGATGGAATACATTTCTAAAGGTATAGTCACAGCAATGTAAATCAACTGTTTACACACACATTTATCTTGCCATGCGTGATAGTGTATTTTTGAACAAGGAAGAATGTCAATAAAAATAACAACTTACGTTTTGAATACTTTTAGCTCACATCCGCCTTTATCCAGAATTTTGGTGAATCTCACATATAATCTTGTTTCATATTTTAAACAGATAATTTAATGCAAGGTAAAGTCAAATATTTAACCCATTTGTGTTAAATAACTTTTTGATATATCGTTAATGCTCATTTGTTCTGTTTAAAGCGCGCACTGAAATATTATCTAACTAACCCTGGGTATACTGTATACGTAACCAGTCATGTGACTACCATATTGAACCCGGTATGATGTATTTGTTTAGTTATTTAGCATATGGATACAAATGTCAATCACGTGATTGTATGACGAATTTTGAACTGTCATCTGATACCACAATACGTAGTATGCATTATACTTCATTTAGAATCAAACCATTTCGCAATAATTTAATTTAAACAAACTCACCCGCAGAATTAAGGCAAAATTGCACTTCAAAACTGTTTACACTATCCAGGTATTCATTCATATAATAACGTCTATATGTGCCAATTAAAAACATCGGTTTATTCACGGGTTCTTAAAATAACCGTAAATGAATAAGCGTACAACATATTATGAGTTGGTAACTCCTAGTTCGACGAGCCAGTTTTGAGGATTGGTCTGCCTGGTTAAGGCCATTTTGTTTTGTCTCTATAGAGTTTGGATTCTCAAAATATGTAATTTACTCCAGGGTCCTTATCCTCTTCCTCCACCAATGGAAGCTGGAAAGTCGCCATATGACCTTAGTTGTTGGTGCGACTATAAAATCCAATTCAATCAATCAATTATATAACCGACGAAGCTACTGAACAGAAATTACGGTAGCTATAGCCATGTCAGAACGAATGAGATAAAATATAAGGAAATGAAGGGTCACCTTAGAAAGAAATGAGGACTACCTTTGAAAGAAGTAAGAGGGTTACTTGTGACGAAAGGACACCTTTTCGGAGTGGATGCCATTTACTGCATACATTATGAAAATTCAAATGGGTGCAAAAACATATGTATTATTATACAATGTTTAACGATATGCCCATATTTAAGTATATCATTATAACCATTATATTATGTAGTGACTGTCTCGATATTTACGAGTGGATTAATATCAATCCTTGTCATGTAATACGTTAAGTTACTTTGTCAAGGTTTTGTTTTACATTTATCTGCCATATGATAATACATCAATATCAATTGTTATCGATAATTGACATACTACATACACTTAAGGGGAAATGTACGGAAGCCTATTAGGGCCGAAATGACCCTAGACAAGAGCTGATTGTGTCGCCCAGATAGGAAAATCACTTCATTGTTGTTTGGAATTTAACTAGTTAGAAGCAAAACCATATTTTTATGAACGTACGAACTTTGCAATTCTATACACGTATTGTCCTTGCTCGTTTGTTGTAAAGTGCGTATTTAGAATATTTAGTAAGGGACTGTGGATATTAATAAAGTCCTGTTTAGTTTAAGAATCGAAGCTATAATCAGATAATGGTTTTATATTATGCACCTACTGTAGAGCAACGAGTCCACCCGTTAGGAAAGTAGGTAAGGTATGCGGGACAATTTATTCTGCTACTTCGATGAGAGGTTTAATATGTAGTTACAATTCGGTACTATATATAATATACAGCCCCGTATGTCAATTCAACAAACCTTTTTATAAGATATGAAACCACCCATTACTTTTCCCAATTGACAACAAGGTGAAAATGTCATATAATTTAATTCGTAAACTCAAACAATTATAAAATATTACCAATTTATCATGTGAAATGCTTCAAAGCTATAGATGGAATGCTAACAGTGTCATAATGTATACGCATACAGGTATGAAACCACTAATCATTTTCCACATAGACACCAATGTTAAAGTGTCACATATTAATGATTTGCTGCAACTTCAACTCAAGTATTGATAATGCAGCAGTGTAATGTTCATATAGAAAACTAATTTTCCACTTGAAAAATCACAAGAAAAGGTGGGCTCACAAGACATGTAAAAAAAGTTCTTGTTTGTTTACTAAACAGTACAATAGCTATCCCTGTCGCTTAACCATAGTTAGTAAATACCCTCGGGTATTTCATATTATATTCAGATTTATTTCATTTTGATGGTCAGTTGCTCAGTTGATTTGATCAATTTATTCAGAAATAATATATTGAATTATTCTAAAACAAAATCACGAATTCAAATGTACTCCTTTTAATTATTGCCCTCCGTTCAATGTAAGGGTTTAACGTGTGTTTACGAATATAAGTATCAATATACAACACGTTCCAATTGCATTTGACTGTTTCCATACTGTCAAGTTCTTGTCTTTTTCGTTTTTTAAGATTCATTTTTAAAATCGTTAACAAAATTCTGTTTAGACTATTTTTTCTACAAATCGTTAACAAAATTTTGTTTGTAAGAATGTATTAAAATATCTTTACTAGGCAGGCTTCCACCTTAACAAAATTCTGTTAAGATTCATTTTCAAAATCGTGATGAAATTTCTGTTAAGACAATTTTTTCTACAAATCGTTAACAAAATTTTGTTTGTAAGAATGTATTCAAATATCTTTACTAGGCAGTCTTCCACCTTAACAAAATTCTGTTAAGATTCATTTTTAGAATCGTTAACAAAATTTTGTTAAGACTATCTTTTCTACAAATCGTTAACAAAATTTTGTTTGTAAGAATGTATTCAAATACGTTTACTAGGCAGGCTTCAACCTTAACAAAATTCTGTTAAGATTCCTTTTTAAAATCGTTAACAAAATTTTGTTAAGACAATTTTTTCTACAAATCGTTTACAAAATTTTGCTTGTAAGAATGAATTCAAATATCTTTACTAGGCAGTCTTCCACCTTAACAAAATTCTGTTAAGATTCATCTTTAGAATCGTTAACAAAATTTTGTTCAGACTATCTTTTCTAGAAATCGTTAACAAAATTTTGTTTGTTAGAATGTATTCAAATATCTTTACTAGGCAGTCTTCCACCTTAACAAAATTCTGTTAAGATTCATTTTTAATATCGTTAACAAAATTTTGTTAAGACAATTTTTTCTACAAATCGTTAACAAAATTTTGTTTGTGAAAATGTATTCAAATATCTTTACTAGGCAGTCTTTCACCTTAACACAATTCTGTTAAGATTCATTTTCAGAATCGTTAACAAAATTTTGTTAAGACAATTTTTTCTACAAATCTTTAACAAAATTTTGTTTGTAAGAACGTATTCAAATATCTTTACTAGGCAGTCTTCCACCTTAACAAAATTCTGTTAAGATTCATTTTTAAAATCGTTAACAAAATTTTGTTAAGGCCATTTTTTCTACAAATCGTTAACAAAATTGTGTTTGTAAGAATGTATACTAGGCAGTCTTCCACCTTAACAAAATTCTGTTAAGATTAATTTTTAGAATCGTTAACAAAATTTTGTTAAGACAATTTTTTCTACAAATCGTTAACAAAATTTTGTTTGTAAGAATGTATTCAAATATCTTTACTAGACAGTCTTCCACCTTAACAAAATTCTGTTAAGATTCATTTTTAAAATCATTAACAAAATTTTGTTAACACTATTTTTTCTACAAATCGTTAACAAAATTTTGTTTGTAAGAACGTATTCAAATATCTTTACTAGGCAGTCTTCCACCTTAACAAAATTCTGTTAAGATTCATTTTTAAAATCGTTAACAAAATTTTGTTAAGACTATTTTTTCTACAAATCGTTTACAAAATTTTGTTTGTAAGAATGTATACTAGGCAGTCTTCCACCTTAACAAAATTCTGTTAAGATTCATTTTTAGAATCGTTAACAAAATTTTGTTAAGACAATTTTTTCTACAAATTTAACAAAATTTTGTTAAGACAATTTTTTCTACAAATCTTTAACAAAATTTTGTTTGTAAGAACGTATTCAAATATCTTTACTAGGCAGTCTTCCACCTTTACAAAATTCTGTTAAGATTCATTTTTAAAATCGTTAACAAAATTTTGTTAAGACTATTTTTTCTACAAATCGTTAACAAAATTTTGTTTGTAAGAATGTATACTAGGCAGTCTTCCACCTTAACAAAATTCTGTTAAGATTCATTTTTAGAATCGTTAACAAAATTTTGTTAAGACAATTTTTTCTACAAATCGTTAACAAAATTCTGTTTGTAAGAATGTATTTAAATACCTTTACTAGGCAGTCTTCCACCTTAACAAAATTCTGTTAAGATTCATTTTTAAAATCGTTAACAAAATTTTGTTAAGACTATTTTTTCTACAAATCGTTAACAAAATTTTGTTTGTAAGAATGTATACTAGGCAGTCTTCCACCTTAACAAAATTCTGTTAAGATTCATTTTTAGAATCGTTAACAAAATTTTGTTCAGACAATTTTTTCTACAAATCTTTAACAAAGTGTTGTTTGTAAGAACGTATTCAAATATCTTTACTAGGAAGTCTTCCACCTTAACAAAATTCTGTTAAGATTCATTTTTTAAATCGTTAACAAAATTTTGTTAAGGCTATTTTTTCTACAAATCGTTAACAAAATTTTGTTTGTAAGAATGTATACTAGGCAGTCTTCCACCTTAACAAAATTCTGTTAAGATTCATTTTTAGAATCGTTAACAAAATTTTGTTAAGACAATTTTTTCTACAAATCGTTAACAAAATTTTGTTTGTAAGAATGTATTCAAATATCTTCACTAGGCAGTCTTCCACCTTAACAAAATTCTGTTAAGATTTATTTTTAAATCGTTAAGACAATTTTTTCTACAAATCGTTAACAAAATTTTGTTTGTAAGAACGTATTCAAATATCTTTACTAGGCAGTCTTCCACCTTAACAAAATTCTGTTAAGATTCATTTTTAGAATAGTTAACAAAATTTTGTTAAGACAATTTTTTTTTCTACAAATCGTTAACAAAATTTTGTTTGTAGGAATGTATTCAAATATCTTTACTAGGCAGTCTTCCACCTTAACAAAATTCTGTTAAGATTCATTTTTAAAATCGTTAACAAAATTTTGTTAACACTATTTTTTCTACAAATCGTTAACAAAATTTTGTTTGTAAGAATGTATTCAAATATCTTTACTAGGCAGTCTTCCACCTTAACAAAACTCTGTTAAGATTCATTTTTAGAATCGTTAACAAAATTTTGTTAAGACAATTATTTCTAAAAATCGTTAACAAAATTTTGTTTGTAAAAATGTATTCAAATATCTTTACTAGGCAGTCTTCCACCTTAACAAAATTCTGTTAAGATTCATTTTTAAAATCGTTAACAAAATGTTGTTAAGACTATTTTTTCTACAAATCGTTAACAAAATTTTGTTTGTAAGAATGTATTCAAATATCTTTACTAGGCAGTCTTCCACCTTAACAAAATTCTGTTAAGATTCATTTTTAAAATCGTTAACAAAATTCTGTTAATATTCATTTTTAAAATCGTTAACAAAATTCTGTTTGTAAGAATGTATTCAAATATCTTTACTAGGAGGCAGTTTTCCACTTTAACAAAATTCTGTTAAGATTCATTTTTAAAATCGTTAACAAAATTTTGTTAAGACCACTTTTTCTACAAATCGTTAACAGAATTTTGTTAAGATTTATTTTTAAAATCGTTAAAAAAATTCTGTTAAGACAATTTTTTCTACAAATCGTTAACAAAATTTTATTAATAAGAATGTATTCTAATATTTTTATTAGGCATTATTACACCTTAACAAAATTCTTTGAAGATTTTTTTTGAAGCGTTAACAAAATTTTGTTAAAGATTTATTTTTAAAATCGTTAACAAAATTCTGTTAAGATGATATTCTTTTTTTTTACAAATCTTTATTAGGCGGTCTTTCACCTTAACAAAATTCAATTTTTTTAAAATATTGTTGTTTTTTGCTCAAATCATTAACAAAATTGTGTTAAGACGAGTGTGTTCACATATTTACTAGGCGATATTCCACCTTAACAAAATTCTGTTAATATGTTGTTTTTTGTTTTGTTTTTAAAAATCGTTAACAGAATTTTGTTAAAACGAATGTGTTCAAATCTTTATTAGGCAGTATTGCTTTTTAATACAATTTAGTGATATCAACTATTTGAATAAGTGATATCACCCATTCGATTAGGCGATATCACGGAATCAAATGTAAATGAGTGATATCACCTATTCGAATCAGTAATATCACACATTCGAATCATTGATATCACTTATTCAAATATGTGATATCACTGATTCAAAACGGAAGTGTGAAATCACCTATTGAATGGGTGATATCACTAATTCTATGGAATTACCACTTGAATTGGTGATATCACTAATTCTAATGAGTGATATAACTGATTCAATCCGAAGGATAATATCATTCTGATTCGAATGGGAGATATCAATAATTCGAATAGATGATATCAACCATTTAATATGTGATATCGCGCATTTAGAATAAATCGATGATATTACCTGTTTGAATGCGTCATATCACCTATTCGAATCAGTGATATCACCGATTTGAAAAAGTGATATCACCAAATGGTATTAGATAGTAGTACGGCGCCCATAATAGGCGCCGTATTGCTTTTTAAAACAAAGTAGTGATATCACCTATTTCAATGAGTGGCATCACTTATTAGAATAGGTGATATCACCGATTCAAATTTAAAATAAGTAATATACATACTTGAATCAGTAATATCACCTATTCGAATAGTGATATCACCGATTCGAATAGGTAATATCACCAAATAGTATTAAAAATTAATATGGTGTCCCATAATAGACGCCGTATTGCTTTTTAATACAATTCAGTAACATCACCTGTTTGAATGAGTGATTTCACCTATTCGAATCAGACCAATAAAACTGACCAGGCCTACCTATTACCACATGTGTTCTTGACGAAGCCTGTAAAACAACTGTATACAAGGTCTGTGGTTATAACGACCTGTTTCAACTACAATGAAAACAAAGTATATTTTCTTTTACCAAAATAAAAAGATGAGATAATTGTTGAAAGAAAAAAGGTGAATATTAAAGCAAGAGTACACACTACCTTACTTTAATCATTATAAATTAGCCTAATTTTTCCATCTTTGACATTTGGTGGAAATATATTTTCTTGATTTTGTAAACAAATAACACTCAACCTTTCATTTTTGTATTCATGTAATATGTAAAAAACATAACTGATAATATATAGCACAACTCACTGTTATACCTGACGTTTTTTTTATTTTAAGGGACACATTGATTGTTTATTTTTAAGCATTTCAATTAGCACCTCGATTTATTATACCTGTATCATGATGACTTAAAACTGCCTGCATTAAAATAAAATATAAAATTGAGATTTTGATTGTCTTCGTTATTCTACTTTTAAAAAGTAAATAAAATATAATTATATTATTGGCACAATATAATATATAGTTATTTGAACCATTCTAATAATGATTACAAAAATGCAAGTTATATAGAAAAACTAACGGAATTTAATAACCGGACTGATATGTAATCCATGTATTTGCCTATAAAATGAATGAATATTGTTTAACGACTCATCAACACAGTATTATAGGGTATTTAGAGGCGCCTCAGAGAGAGGGAAAGGATATATAGGAATCCAGGAACCTGCGCCCTATTCTTACTAATGAATGGTTCTTTAACGTGCTTGGTGGATAGATTCCAAAAAATGGATCTATTCCGAGCGGTCTGTCTTGTTTATAATCCCCCCCCCCACACACACACACACCCCACACCCACCATCCCCATCGGATGGACGATGCTAATACAACGTTTCTTGCCCACGGACACACTAACAAAACTCAGTTGCACCGGTGGGGTTTGAACCCAGTTTCTCTAGATTTCAAGTTAACGCCAGTCCTGTTTGCCTATATAGAAACTGTATAAACGTTTTGCTATGCTGTACTGGTTGATTACAATTTACTTGCAATTTCAGTAATGTGTATGAATCACTAGTACATAACATGTGATTTGAGATGGGAGGGGGTGCGCAACTTTAAAAAGAAAAAGAAGATTCTTTTAGGTGAGCTCGTGGGAAGTGCCGGCAGCGTCCCCGCCTGAATCTGCCCATGGTTAAAGCCTTGACTTTGTTTACAGAGATTAATATGTGCAGATGTGCAGTGCTTAATAACATGTAGTAAATGCGTTAATTACCCAGTAAATTGATCTACATACAACATATTGTTTATTCAGAAAATGATGTTAAATTTCTTCTAACTTTATCGACATCTGAACATCTTTTAAAATTAAGTAATTTTGCTACTTACATATTTAAGAATTGTCCACGTGAAACCACAGACCTAATAGCGAGCACAGCTCGCGTCGCGAAGCGACGCGAGCGCAAGCGAGCTCCTATGGTATCATGCAGGCGAAAAGTAAACATACCATCCATCCTTTTGAAAAGTCTTGGGTCATTTACGGCAGTTTATGGGCGACTTCAACCGTAAAGTAGCATATTTCGTTAGAAATTAACAAGATAAGCATTCGTAGAAATCATTAAGAATGGTGGTTTCCAAGCAGAATGAGTTGAAAAAACATTAAAAACCTTTCTCGAACCCACCCAAAAATCACAATGAAATTGCATTTTAACCTATGTCGCCAAAACGGCCATTAACCGGAAGCATTGCCCAAAGTGTTACCTTGCGCGTTGTTCATTGGCGAAAATTCGTCAACACGTTTCACAATTTAATAAAAGTAGATTTCGTGTCGCAGAAATGTATATGTCTTGCTAACCGATTAGGATAAGCAAATGATTTGGTTAAAAACTATCTTTCATTTGTTTATTTTCCCGTAAAACCATAAATGCAATCGGAATTCTTCGCAGATTTCCGTATTCGTTCGTTTACTATTGTAAGCCATTGACGGAAATCGACGAGGTTATTCCGTGTTCATTCGTGTCAAACACGAACAATCTGGCAATTTCCGGAAATGTTACGGCGATTATAATACAATGACAAGACGTCATTGATTTACGTCATCATCGTATGTCGTCACATTATGACGTATGGTATGTTAGTACAATTAGTGAGCAATTAAGGTGCTTATTACCGATCCATCTTTCTTTCTTTCTTTCTTTCTTTTTCTTTCTTTCTTTCTTCCAATACTATTGACGTATTATACACATACTCAGATTATCACAGTTTCGTTTCTGTGGATGAGTTTACATGCAGGCTTTTTTATGATATTCACAGAAGTTCAGCGAGATTTTAACCTGAATAGGGTATGTCTCTCCCTGCACAGGAGACCAACGGCTTTCGTGCCACTATTGGTGCTTCATCCCTTTTTTTAAGTTGTTACTTTTAACAAAGTTTGAGGTTTCCACTGGACCCCCATATAAATGAAACGTTCCTATGCCAGTGTACCTGTAACCGGTCATCCGGTTTGGTCTGATGCTACGAAGTAGTTCAAATTTGAAGGTGATGAAAACACCGTTTGGAAACTTTACCTGTCTTCTGCTTCAATCGATCTATGCTTTTCTCTGTCCTATCAATTCACTGTTTTTGTTTTTCTACCACCGACAGAAACATTAGGGTCAAATAGGACACTAAGTTTCTTAAAATGTAGATGTAGAAACTAATAAGTATCTTGAGCACTGCTAGTGCTAAACGTCAAGAACAGTGAAACAAACCAACGTCTTTTCTACATAGCATTTGATGAATTTGGTGCATTTTCAGAATATATTGATGAAAAACGTCGGACCCGGTGTCCTCCACTCCCAGACATACTCAACTAAATATTGAACTAATATTCGGAAAATGGACCACCATTTATTAAATGTCAAGCAGGAAACAACAAATTCCTATGTTTTAAAATCATTTTACTTTTCTCAAACAAACATCATCATAATGATTAGACAATATTCAAATAAAAAAAGCTTAAATCATATATATACATTTTTCGTAATGACATAACGTTGAAACCGTAATTACATGTTGTTCGGCAAAAAAGTATACGCGTGAATCACGGTTTATGTATATATAGCTTACATACACTGATGTAGTAGCAGCTTTTATGACGGTTGGTGATTCAGCCAATGTCGATCCAGACTGGATCATGACTAGATAGCCGTTCGAAGTTCGTTTCATGCCATATATGTCCTGTCTGGGATCGAATTGAAATTTGACCGAAGCATTGTGGTGTACTAGTAGGTTAGAGCGTCTGCCTTGCATTCGGATACTTTAAAAATGGAACCCTTGCCTGACGAGCAAATAATGGGTAGTGCTACGACTGATTGACCAGTGTCAGAATAATGTGACTGGGGGTATCATACATGTCTACTACGGTGTGGTATTCCAGTGTGGCAGCACTATAAAGAAACCATTGAGTTCGCTGCTTCAAGTAGACATATCATCACATCACACACAAACACACAGATAAAAGTCCAGACCCAATTGTGCCTATACTCGTCGTGTACGACGCCTGTCTTAGGCGGACGGATTATAATCCTTAGAAATACACACACACACACACACACGACACACACACACACAAATCGAAATTTGTTGGGGTGGGATGTCACGATTCATAAGACACGTACAGGTAGATTTGCACCAGACGTGAGAACCATGGCTCTTATGGTGGTATGCACCTACCATGGTATAGGTACACGCCATAAGAGCTACGATTCTCGCAGCTAGACTTGCACATACCGGTGCATACATACGCAGCGGCACAATCAAACATGAACTGTGCTCGCCCTATAGGTTTAACCTATTTCATATTAACCATGTGGCATATATATAACAAGAAAATATATGTAGATGTAGACGATTTTTGATAATGGGTTAGTTTGTGGAGGCTTTGTTCAAGTCACATACCTGTTGTCGTCGATATGGAGATGACAGGAAGGTAAAGTGAAGAATTAAAAGATACTGTATGAATACAGATAAGTTTTTATTTGGTCTTAGGTATACAGTATTATACATGTTAAGGGGAACATATTCAAGTATTTTCAATTAAACGAAATACACCTGAGCTATTACAAAGGGAATTTCAGTGACCATGCTACAATATAATCTAAAGTCATATT
The DNA here is from genome assembly GCA_037043455.1 of Cyrtodaria siliqua. Taxonomy (NCBI): domain Eukaryota; kingdom Metazoa; phylum Mollusca; class Bivalvia; order Adapedonta; family Hiatellidae; genus Cyrtodaria; species Cyrtodaria siliqua. The sequence continues at coordinate 76,818 of JAWPHD010003102.1, forward strand.
TACTTCAATTTTACGGGTGATTACCATATGGGCCCATCCAGGCTCATGATATGCTCGGAGATGCCGTTAAGGCAAACAACTTTGCATTTTAAATGGATTACAAGTGTTCTTATAGAAAATATTTAATTTATTTACTTCTTTACTTTATTATAATACTCAAATATAAATGGGTGCCGAAACGTCTAGGGTAAACATTTAAAAAGATGCCGAAATGGTTTGATGCCGAAACGTCTGGGTGCCGATTCTTCTAGGTTTTCGAAATGGTTTGGTGCCGAAACGACATGAATCGATCTTGATCACAAAGACGCAAAAACTTGAGAATTGTCTGCATTTATTAATAAGCATTTTTCATGTACTGATTGATCATTGGGATCCAATCCGAACTGCCTCATCCATTTTTTTCAAAAATAATCTCGGAAAGAAATAGACACCATTTTGGATACTACTTTTTTGGACAATTCTCGCCGGGCACAGCCCGGCGTCGAAGTTGTCCACTAGTAATCACTTTTTCGGTGATGGCGGCGATTACCGTAAAAAGTCCAAAAAATCCACAAAGTAAACTTTCGCTAAAGTCGTGAAAACAATACGGGCGAGCAAAGCTCGACAAACGAGCCACAGAGCTTCGCACAAAGCGCGAAGCCCCGAAATTAAACGACACACATTTATATTGTCACTAAGCTTCGCAATGCGAAGCCTCAAATTATTCATATTTACGACATTATGTCGACCGCGTTCTTCATGTCCGGAGTTTACCTCGTCCGGCCTGCTTCATATTTTTCAGAACGGCAAATGGTACGCGGATTCAGACTTGCATCAATAAGCGCATAAATGAACATTTCTTACCTTTTTCTTGTGTGACGCAGCAGGTGACGTCAATACCTGAGTAGGGGTAACTGGTGCTTTTGCGACTGACGTTAAACATGACGTCATGAGATTGTTAAACATGACGTCATGCGATACATGACGGTCACATGTGCTAATTGCTTTGGTCTATGTATGTACAATGTTTGCCAGTCTGGCAATGGGGAAAGGGATTAATGTGGGTATTTTCAGTTACACATCTGTGACAGTTTACTTACCTAATTAATACATTCTAAAATGAAATAAAAAGTCCGGAGGATCATGCCTCCACGCCCCCAACCATAGGCCTATGCTGTCATTTGGGCCTAGGTAGTTACTGTACATGTACTCCGGATTAAACTTATGTAAATCGGGAAAATTGGATAATTACAAAGTATTGAGCTTCGCTCGAAGCGAAGCCCCGAACATTAAATAAAACAATACTATTTTGGTAAGCTTCGCGAAGCGAATCCCATAGGCCATGATTCGTCCTGTTCTTCAATTTCGCAGTTGACCTTAGTTGACATTTTCAATTCGCACGAAGCGAGACCCCGAACATTAAAAAAAATCATAGATCACATACTGCCATAAGCTTCGAGAAGCGGTGCCCCAAAACGCTTACAAATATATATGTTATAACATTGTTATGACAGTGTGGTAAACATGGTGAAATGGTGCTGTAAACGCCAAAATAATGCCGAGCGCAGCGAGGTGTATAACAACAATGTAACAAGATGTGTGTATCTCACAAACTATTTAATGTATTTACAAAAAAACACACAATATGATTGCGAGCACAAACGAGCGTTTGGTCTCAATTTCATTAAAATGTTTAAAGGAATATTTTAAATACCGCTTCATAATTTATAAAGGGGCTGTCGTGGCCCTATAAATAACCACTGAACTTGAAATACGGTTAACCCGGGGTCAAGCTTCACTATCGCCACTGAGGTTCGTCTTTGTGTTCGTCAGCAAGACGCTTTTCATTAGCCTCGTCCGTCGGATGGGGACGTAAACTGGGAGGTTTTTTATATTGGAGTCTATCCTCCAAGCACGTTAGATATAAGACTATATTCGTTATATTATGTCAGGTTCCATATTCCTATGTGCGATGTCCTCTCTCTCGAATAACGAATAATGTGTTGTTGAGTCATCAAACAACATTCATTTCATACCTTACAGATTGAATTAGCTTATCCTCAAATAACAAGAGCGAACCAGAGGCTCTCATCCCACCACCCCACCCACCCCACACCATCACACACCTAAAATTCGACAAGCAATTCTTGTCAGATTTTAAGGACCTCGCACGTCATTATCATAGGATTTAGCAATTAAATGTTTTGGAATTGAATTGGGTTTTAAGGCGCACCAACACATAAAAGGTTATATGGCGCCTAACAGGCATGAACATGCCAGGCTCATCCTCCATGTACATAGAGAAAAAATATGGAAAATGGGCCTAGAACCTTCTCACCCTGAACTGCAGAGTTGCTGCAAATTCTATTGTAGAAACGCCATTTACGCTGGAGCCACGTTTATTGTTTTTCTGCCACTGCTCTTTTGATGTGAGCGAGATGGCACCTGAAACAATGCAGGGATCATGATGAAGACCTTTAATGAACATGAACAAAAAATGATAAAATGATAAAATGAACATGTATTTGGGGGGATTCTACCCTCTGCCTACCCGTCCAAAGGGGTCTGCAGTGGCCCTATTCTTTGCCCCGTGACCAAACGGCACCCGGGAACCACACGCGTCAATTAAATGTTTTGAAAATTAAATGTTTTGAAAATGCACTAGAATTCACGTTATGTTATGTAGAAAACAAAGAAACTTCGGTATGAGTAAGGGTAGGTATGGGCCTATACACTTTCCCTTAGCCTCGTCCGTCGGATGGGGACGTAAACCGGGCGGTCCCTTGTATCGGTCTATCCTCCGAGCACGTTAAAGAACCATAGAAATCTATTCGATAATAAGAGTAGGGCACGGTTCCCGTATTTCTATGTATCCTTCCCATCTCTCTGGGGCGGCTCTAAATAACCTATATTTTGTTGTGAGCCGTTAAACAACATTCAATTCAATTCAATTCAATTCTCTCAAGGGCGGCTCTAAATAATCTATAATGTTTTGACGAGCCGTTAATGGCATTCGTATTAAATTCTCTGATAATGATATGCATATTGAATATGACCACCAACAATTAAAATTAAGACATGAAAGTAAAAAAATATTTAATTTGAAATGAAACAACGTATATATCATATATTTAAATAAAAATTGACAACATATATCAATCATTCGTCCAGTTTTATTAAACCAATATAAATAATTGTGAATTTCCCACTTCGCTGTACTCTCCTTCTCCCCTAGCTTGACCCATGAAATATTAATATTATGTTCAGAATTGTCGAACATTTTTTCCAGCAGCTGTGCTGCAATTTCTCGTTAATCACGTGGGGTCAGTCACGTGGAATAAACAATGGCGGCGCCCATTGAACCATCATGGTGCTCCTTCATCCCGAAGAATGACGGGATTGGCCGAGCGTTTACGATTGGCTAATCCTATTGTTATGCAAACAAAACCACACGCAGTTAATTACAATATTTTTTTTTATTTAATATTTTAACTTAAACTGACTATAAAATGATAAGACTTATTTCAAAAGAGTATAGCATTTAATAAATAATACAAATATGTTTAAAATCAGTTGATTTCCGGGTCTATATTTTGTTACGGTTTACAGGTACTTTGCCGGGGCAAATCACCCAAACCCATCAAATCGACGTGTATCATTGGAAATACCCACGAGCATTATTTCCGATGATCTACGGAAATGAGCGAGTTTGCACGATTGCATTGGGATCCTGCTTTAATTAGAATAATTTAATTAGACTCTTATATGGGTTTAGGTATACAGGAAGTAAATCACTGTGGTATTCATGCCTGGTGTAGGAAAGAAGTTCCCAAACATATAATCCCTAACTTGTTTGTGATAAAAGGCATTTTTGAGTATTTAAGGCCTGTTTTTCTGGCTGAAATGACTTTATTGACTTGTTTGTGATAGCTAAAAACAATTTGCATGGTTGTATGATGATTTTATTTATCAATTTGAGAGTTTTGAAAGTAGAACTCATTTAAGAGGTGCCGAATGAATGAATGAAGTTCGTTCACGGTGTCAAAAAAGATCAGAATTTTCTTTTCTTATATACCACATGACCCCTACTATTCTCAGCAGTTTTCTTGAGAGGCAGGTCTCATGACAAAAAACATGTAAGTGAATCTTAGTTTGAATTTCATTTTGAAAAATGGCTAACTAGAAAGCTTGGACAATATTGCATTGGACTCAATGGGATTTGATTTACTTCCGGTACACCTTGAGAATATGTCTATGGTTAACAGACTGTGAATCATGTAGCCGACAATAAGCATGCATTACAACTTCAATTCCTAGGGAGCCCGTCGAAAAAACTTAAATGGTATAAACACATATTTTTCAATGTTCAAAGCTTGCCGTTTATTGTCTCAAATGACGTTTTCGTAGAGCAGTCTACTAAAGTGTAGAATGCGGCAATATTTCCGGGATCGTCACGTCCGGGATTTTTTACGGAGCATAATGAAACCGTAATTGAAACTGAATGAAACCGCAAGTATTGGAATGGAATAAGAGCAAATCTGTATTTTAATGGAATAATACTTTTTAAGGAATAATACCCAATTATAATGCGGTATTCTCATAAATACCTACGTGTTATCCACTAGTCGATGGGTTTATTCGCTGCCTATATGGTTTTCATAACTGCACATATAATGGTAAGGTAGCAATGAACAGTTTCTTTGAGTTTTTCACTTTGATAACGCAATCTTATAATTACACATGGTAGCAGTGAAACGTTTATCCCTGTTGTAATGCACACGCTAACGCACACGCATCCCTTACATGTGAACACCTGTATTTCTGTGCTGATGTGTACTTCTAGCATGTCGTGCTCCAAAGTTGAATTGTAATCAGTATGTAAGGCAAATCAAGGTATTTGAACAGAGAGAAGCGAGGTCGCCCACCTGGATTCAAAATGTTTGGTAGGAACAACTGATGGTAAAACTCGGGAAGAATGTGTCTGGTAAGAAAAAATAACACGGTCATGGCGACATTATTTTTTTCAATATTGTTTTAACACCCGTGACTTGATATGTTATGTGAAACTTCGTTTCCAGTCCCTACCCAGATATATGCTATTTCCTCTCGGCAGCTATTTTAGCTTGCGTAAAAGTTTGCGTGTATACTATATACACAATAGTTTTCGTTTAGAAAAAAACTAATATTTTTTTACAAGCTAAATATATCAGTAGGAACAAAGTTTACAAATATAGCATTTGTTTCCCCCAAAAATGAAATGTACTAAATGAACAATGTTCTTGATATTGGTCACGCACTGTAATATATTAATTGTAATTTTGTTATATTTCCTCTTACTGCATAATTCTTTTTAAAACGCAAAAAAGACTCAACACATCCTGCTTTAACTTGATGCTTAATAAGTCTCCGCGGCGAATGCCACATGCATAGATCGAAATAAAATAAGTGTATACATTAGACATTAAAATACATGTATCAGTTACATAAAATAGGATTATTACTAGAGTAACGTGTTCTGGAAGTTGGTATCACCTCGAGTAGGTAAATGCCAGATCAAGGATCACACGAGAGGCGGAGCCTCGAGTGTGATCCTGATCTGGCATTTACCTACGAGAGGTGATACACACTTCCAGAACACGTTACTCTAGTAATGATCCTTTTATTATATACCTCGTACACATCATTAACATAGACATACATTGCTATTACATACACATTCAATAAAGCAGATTATTTCTGGATAAAATGCAGCGGGAAAATGTATGTAGTTTTAAGGTGTTGGTGTTCATTGGTCTGATCTACTTGTTTGTTTGTATGACGGAACGTCGTCTTGACGTTCTCGCGCATAGTGGCGTAAAACTTGCTTGAATCATTGGAAAAACCGCTGTTCTATTTTTAGTAAGATAGTGATACTAATTCTATTTTTAGTAGCATAGTGATAACCCGTAGTGTGATACAAGGTGTTGTATTCCATTGTAAGAAAATGAAGGTACTATGTATATATTATTGATAGGTATATAATAAATATATATATCAATGAAAAAGTTCACTCTGATCGGGCATACACCTATGAAAAAAGTACAAACACATACAGTCATGTATTACGTGAAACACTATGTATGTATGATTATTATAAATTACATGTACAACAATACTGTATTATAATTTCACTTTACTTTTATTTTTTTAATTAGTTAAACGTGTTATACATTAATTTAGGCACATGAAAACTGTGAATTATTTTCCTTGCCTTTTAAAGTATCTTCCCTAAATCCAATTAGATTTAGATTAAGTCGTTTATTTGTTGTTTCAGTCAAATACACATACATATATGCATTATTTTATACATAAAACATAACTTGTAAACACTATTCTAAAAGAATTATAGGAGACAATGTTATTGCAAATTAACTTTTAACATTCAATAATTCATATTAAAACATACTTATCATTTTGGACTGTGTATGAGTTACTAATAATACAAGTATGATGACCGGTATGGTTTTAGCTGTAAGTTATAAGTAAATTATGTTTATTTTTACACGTTTAATGTTTCTTAATCATCAAAATTAATACCAAGTCATTTATTAAGATGTAAGCACTATAAAATGTTCATCAACATTGAGGTGGTGACACATACAAATCAATTTAAAATACACCATAATTATTTCGACAGAGTTAAACATACATAACATTAATAGTTATACATATTTTAATCACTCCTTGATTTTATACGCACGGTGATGAATGGATAGACAGAGACAATAGACGGATATCATTGCACACAATAAACCAGACAGTTAATCAGGTGGAAATATAAACAGACGGGCAGACGAACTGACCGGCTCCGTCAGATAGGCATACAGACAGTATTGCTGCAGAAAGTGTGACATGCAGACTCTCTCTCTCTCTCTCTCTCTCTCTCTCTCTCTCTCTCTCTCAAAGGCGCTTGTGAACCATTTCGCGCGTAATAATTTGCGCATTATTATACTTACATCAGTTGCATTATGTTCCCGTTGTTATAGTAACAACAATAACGTGCATTGACAGCGACAAGTATGTGCAAGAAGGTTACATGTTCAGACCATGGAATTGCTATTTCCTATTGAGATACACCGTGATTCTTATGCTGTTAGCTCTGCCGACCAAAAGTAAAACTTAATCGAAATTAGACACTACTATTTTATAAAAGAAAGTTTGAAATGAATGTGCATTTTTGCCTGCGACAGATTGACTATTATCTTAAACGTTAGTGTTGATTAAAACAGTGAACACACTACTAACATACGAATCTCTTCTAAAACAGTGTGCATAAGTAAAATCGCACTTAATCCAGTAAGCATCAGGATAATTTAGACATATGACATTCACGTTTTTTTGTGTTTTTTTCACAAATTGATTACAAAAGTGAAACATACTTTTATTAAGGTCTGTGTGTTCATATAATGCAATAAACGCAAGACCGGCATTGTATTCGTTTTCGGTAAGTATCTAGTGAAAAACTATAACTCGTGGACACGGCCGTGGTTTTGTTTGGTTAATCATAATGTATTAATGTATAATGTTGTTCGTATTGTTGAGTTGTATATATGATATTATATAGATGTATTAATATGAACTCATCTGTATTAAGCTATATATAAATTATTATATATGATTCATATGCATTAGGACACATGATACTCCGGATAACTAAAACAGCTGGTCGGATTCTTATTATCAAAATAGTTGCGGGGTGAAAAAAAACAAGAATGCGGTGTGCCTCTTTAAGACATTCACATATCGTGAACATATAGGTTATGTGGAGTTTAATATTTCAATAAAACAGTATGGGAAGTATTCTTTTCAAAATAGTTTGACACACCCACGGTCACTTTTACTATTTCCAAATCCAAAAATGTATCTGTCTGTTGTTGTTTTTTTGTTGTTGTTTTTTATTATGAACGACTTTTTATTCATATATAAATAATACAAAGGTTACGTATACACATTATATCTGTTTAACATAGATATTGAAATTACGATGCGAAAGCGAGATCCACAAACATACTTTTAAAATCGTTTATGGAGATAACTTGACTTCAAAAACAAACTAACCATTAGCGCCGAGTCGCCGAGAGTTTTCGTGCCGAGTTTTTTCACCGCAAATATTTTCATAAACGATAATTCAACAAAACGGAGAACATTACCTAAAGCAGCTTTCAAGTTGCCCCTAGTTCTTAGTATACTGCTTCGATTTAAACAATTATTTATTTGCTATGAAAAGGAATAGTATTTGTTATAATAATGTATATATATAGAGTCGTTTGTGAAATAATTGTTTAAGAAAAGCATAATTACAAATTGTCCTAATTTGGGAAATGAACATTTATCATTTGCTATTGTGTTTGTGTGTAATATTTAAACCTTGTGTTAATGGATGTGTTATGGTGAATATCGATGTTTGCAAATAAAACAATAAGAAATATAAATGTCGATGTTTGCAAATAAAACAATAAGGAATATAAATGTTGATTTCACAGACGAGCATTGACTGTTAGCTAAATACATATTCATATTCATTTGTCAGTAATAAATGAATGACATATAGTATACTGTGCAAAATAATGCTGTTTTGTTCGGAGTATAATCTGTTCAATTCACGTGGCGTGTCTGACATAATTATCATGACATTCGCTGTTGGTGTGCCAGACGCGCGCGTCTTATCTATTGGCCAACCATAAATGGTGGCAGAGATACAAATACGCCCTTTTATGTCTAATGGCCAATCAAAATAATGGAAATATACAGTTGATGGTCAAGATATTAAATTAAATATCAGTTAATTATGCCTGATGATTTCAACAAATATTTATTTTTAGACATTATCATTGTATTTATATTTTAAAAAAACCACTATATGTTAGTGTCAAATTTATTCTAATTTTATTTTAAATCATATTTATTAATCGATCAATTTTATAGATAGATAGGCAGTTTCTTGAATTTACTAGATGCGATTCTATACAATTTGCTTGCATTCCCGTATACAAACCAATTAATGGAGAAGATAAACACGGCGTATTTAAAAAATAATAAAAAAAATAATAAGCAAAGTCGATAATTTGTAAGGATTATTACAAAGTACGGTGATAAAAAGTAGTTTGTCTTTAATACACAATAAAAACACTCTCCCAATCACGTGTAATTCTCTGTCTCATAAGATCTCTAAATTCTAAGCTTCATACTGACCAGTCTGAACCATCACAATTTGCACCCCATGCTGTTTTTTTATTGCTTCAATTAGGAATAATAGCCCCTTCACTGCAGCACATGTCAATCACACAACAGTTCTCCAGGACTACCCCCTTTAAAGTACCGTCTCAATTTATTTATCCAGTATATTTTTTTACTTTAAAGGGACACACGGCAATCTTGATTTTTTAAAAACTCACGGCGTCCCGTTAGTTTTTCCCTTCACTTGCATTTGTTCCATCATTAATAGTATTTGTTAGAATAGTTCAAAGCAAATTATTTTTACATATTACTAACATTTTATAATAGTGCATCACTAAAACATTTAAAAACAATTGGTGAAATAATAAAGATAATTGAAATTTCAAGTTTTTATTTAATCATATGCAAGCAGTTTTAAAGCCAAAATGACGCAGGATAAGTAAATTGAGGAGTAAATTTTAATGTTTGAATAAAACTCAAGATTGCCATGTGTCTCTTTAAACCTGCCTGTAATTAAATAAAATTTTGATTTTTGATTTGTTTTCTTCTTATTCTACTATATGTTTACAAATAGTATGGGTGCAATATACTCACCAGCTAGTAACATGCCAAACAGCTGTATACCATTCTTTAAATTAATATTAATGATTGAACAAATGTGGGTTATGTGAAAAACTAAAAGGACGCCATGAGTTAAAAAAAACAATTCAAGATTACCGTGTGTCCTTTTAAAGTAACAATGACAAATTACATCAGTCGGGGTTTATTAAAATTTAGTACTCCGTGATTTTTACTGACGTCGTCAATTTCAACTTACAAGCAAGGAAGTGTTCGTCTACTTAATTATATTTATCATAGTTTTCCTTTTTCAATATTCATACAATTTCATAACTGTAATTTCGGAATATCAGTGACAATGCTACTTTAGTTTTGTGTACCGGCGATTTTCCTTTTATTTAGCATTTACCGAAATGCAGTTATGAAATGTAGGATTCCTCGTCCTATAATATTATTCATTGCAAGGTAACTAGACATGGTATCGATTTTTTGTTTAAATCATTTGATGTCTTATGAGTTGGATTACAACATGTATGAATCTTACAAGTTTACGTCAATAAATTAGTGCGATATCGAAACAGTCCACGTATTATTTGAACAGCTCTCGTACATATACCACAAAACAAGTACCCCGCGCAGTCTTAAAATAACACACAAATTAATACGCATGATTGACACAAGAAAAAGCTCATAGAGTCGTCGAGTTTTCCAGACAAATTTTCATTACATTTTATAAATCGGTCGGAAATTGAGGGTAAAGTTAGCGCACTTGAGCCTTTTATTTCCTAATAAAACATATGTATATCAAATTATATTAAGATACAACATATTCCAACAACTGGCATTTACATTCTGTAGGTTTAACTCGGAAACATTTAATAACTGAAACCATTTCAGTACTTTTATTCTACCAACGAAACTTAACACTGACTACCTATATAATATCTGTATTTCTGTCTCATCATAGTTCAAACAATGCATATGTACAATACAGATTTCCCACAAATATAGTACTATGTCATTCTAAATAGAATTATAGGAGACAATACAAGTGTTAAATCAAGTGAGAAACACGATTTAACACGAATGAACAGAGATGGTCACATTCTCTCTCTCTCTCTCTCTCTCTCTCTTGCTTGCTTGCCATCTCCCTGTCTGTTTACTTTCTTATTTCTTTATATATTATTGAGATCTACGATCGCCTGAATTAATAAATGAATCCGTTTTTCCTCCTTAACCTACCCCACTAGCTGACTTTTATTATTATTATTATTATTATTATTATTATTTTTATTAGTATTATTATTATCTTTTTTATTTTTTTTATTATTATTAAATTATTAAATTTTGACCACGAGCCTGCGCGACTCCTTCTTTCTCATATATCATGTATTTTGATCTGAGAAATACTGAAAAGTTAGTGTTGTTGTTGTTGTATTCAGACGCATAAAATGTGTACCGCCAATTTTAATCAAGACCTTTAAACATGTAAAGAGCTACAGTGATCATTGGAAATGTAAATGAGACATTAACTGGCCATAAATCTAAGTACCCGCTGAGCTGAAGAACGGCTTGAGAAACTCTATCTAATTGCCTAATGCTAACCATATGTTGGCAATTGAAGGCTTTGCATTCGCATATTGTCTTGTAAAATTCACAAGTCCAGTTGTTCATTCATGAATTTCACAAGTGAAATAATTATAATTATCAAAGATAAGAGTCAGTTAATAATAAAGTACATGTTAGTTTGGTCCGTTATTGCCGAGGCTCCGGCTATATTTATCCCGAACTCAGAAAGCTGCTAGGGTGGTTGGACTGTGTAGTAAGAATACCGGGACGTAGTCAAATTTATATACAGGCATTTTATTAGTCTTATAGATACAGTCTATAAATATATTCTCAGCATACTAATACATCTGGTTCCAAATCGTTATCGTCACTGAGTATTGACTTATGATGTTAACGGCAATCTTGATTTTTGAAAGCTCGCGGCGCCCCGTTAGTTTTTCTACATAACTTGCATTTATTCAATAATTGATATTAATTATAAAAAATAATATAAAGGAAATGTGGTTGAATATTACTAACTGTGTGTGTGTACAGCTATATACATATATGTATCTTTTGTTGGTGCTGTCGGATTCTAAATTGAGCAACACCTCTTCAACGAGTTGATGAAAAAATTATTTGTTTGTATGTCATTATGTTTACGTCATTATCAACAAATGTAAGGTTATATATGATTGTCGATTTTTTTGTGGTTTAGGCAGACCACCCACTTTTCCAACTATACCATTAACAGTAATTATGTTATGAGGCCTATTTTAGTGCACATATACATTAAATATGCAATTTAGCCACATTATACTCGTAGTTGGATTGACAACCATTATTCTTTCAGATAGCCTCCGATCCATTTAAAACTAACAGATTCAACACATATATATTACCAAATGCACAAATCTTGACATGTTTGTACGTTTTCAAAATAACATCATTACGACTTGGGATCATTACGACTGGGAATTTGTGCACATCAGACCTCACAGAGCTAAACATGCTGTGACCACTGACTTCATAGCTTATTCAAGTTGTTTACAGTATATAAATAAAATGACTCTTACTTGGAATTGTAGCAAGGTCACTGACATTTGAATAAACGAATAAATGAGTGAATGAATGAATGAAATGTTTTTTTACGTTAAATATATTAAAAATTAAAAATCTCATAGTATCCACCTTAGGATCTTCAAATGTTGATAGCAAAATGTTCATAAAGTTATTTTATGAAGAGGATGTAACTCCTAATTCAATTTACCGTGTAGGCATTCGAAAAACGCCGCACAGGTTAGTTACGAGGGACACGTTACGAGGGGCTGAAAGCGCGCAGCAATATTGTACAGGTGAACTTCCGGCTTTTCAGTATTACTTATATAAAGTGTAGTTGTAGGTGTCATTGCACAATTGAGACAAACAAAGCGCATGTTTTCTCCGTAGAACATTTTAAAACGCATATCAATCAAACGATCCGCCTATATAGAACGCATATCAATCAAACGATCCGCCTATATAAAAATGCAATAAAATCAAGGGGCCGTGTATCATGTAAGAAAAAGCCAATCTGTTGAATGACGTCACGTTCTATTTCGACACGTCACCGATAGATTTTTCCCGTTTCTGCTTTCGCTTTACTGTCTATCTCAATTATAATGAACTATCTCAAAAAAACACTAATAAATGTTCCCAATACATTATTCGGATGAATTATAGCCCATACTAACGAAAAAGAATTAAAAGTGTGCATTTTGTATCACTAGTAAGGCAGGGAAATGTCTTTTGATTAGGCATTATTAACAAATATACACCTCGGAAGCACAAATGCAATGTTGTAATTACGCCTATATCTACGTATATAATTATATGCACAGCGGGGAAATGTTAATTGCTTAACAGTAAATAAAAACAATTTCCAATATACATGTCATTATCAGTTCAGCCATTTTACTCTCAACAAGATCTACTCGACATGTGTTTTCCCCTTCTTTCGTTGGGTAATAGTTTTCTAAATTGTTTTCTTCAGATAAAAAATCAAAACGAAGACAAATTGCACTCGACGTCAATGCAGTCAGAAGAGATTTGACCGTTTCTTGTGGCTGTTCCCGACATTGCAATAGGGCGTTTGGTGTGAATGCCATAATGTATTGGAGGAAACGAATTCATTGCCTCCCGAAAGGCGAGGAAAGAATGCAAAAGATCATCGAGATTATTAAACTGTGTTCGGTTAGATTAAAAAAGCATGAAAAGAAACAGATCTTCAGAGTAGCGCGGAAAATGATATGTAGGTAAGGAAACAGTGTATAATTATATGTTTCATGTTTTACTGACACAAGCATAGTCAAACCGGTTTATGAATTTACATGCTATTTTACATATGTAAACATGTATGACCTTGATACATCATGAATCGATTTCAAAAGTTGTTGACTGTGCTCTATGAAAGCTATATGTCTGTTCCTGCTATATTTACTTGCATAGAAAACGAACCGGAATTACTTGTATAGAAATCAAACGTTTACATAAAATCACTGTTTCTAAATTGTTGCCTCTCTACTGGCTTAGATCCATTCGTTCGGATGGAACTACTAGTTTTTGTTATTGTTTTAAAAAAAATAACTGGAGATCAGCAGTTTTAAATAGGCAATATGAGTTGTTGCACGTATACATTTGCTGTCTTCCAAGAAGAAGCACTTAATAACGAACAAACCTAATGCGTTTTGTAACACGGCAATACACTAGTAGTAGTAGTATACATTTTTTTCAAAACATCTGTATCATGATACATATTAAATTATATAAACATGTCTGGTTATTATTAATTTTAATTCATGCGCTGGTTTACATTTTCCAAACTTGATTCTGGTAATAAAAGTAAAAACACACAGTATTATGAAATGTTAACATCCTTATAATCACGATTTATAGAACTAAATAATACATAATGATCTCAAGACTTTGTACAATCGTTATTGTTTGCTTTTGGGCGAAAATCTGCGTATTTTTGCAGGTATATAAACAGCAAAACATACACATCGGTAAACAGATGTAACAGTTATATTTAATAGTTTAGTTACATCTCATTATATACACAAAGCTATACATACACATACAAGCATATATATTATTTCATAAAACATTAATATCATTATAGCATTTATTAATTCATATAAAATAATACTTATCATGTGCATGAGTTGCTGCTAATACATTTAAAGGCCGACCTTGATCATCGCGGGACACATGACATAGTATGGGAGCTAATATTCTACCATTGATGTGTTATTATGGCGGTGTGACTTTTCAATTAGTCTACCACGTGTTGTAGTAAGTACCCAACAAGCGAATTCGGGCCAATCCGAATATGTTTTTATGTTAATATTCAGTCGTCTGTAACCAGTGGCGTAGCTGCCTATATGCACTGTAGGCACGTGTCTACACATTATCCCCAGAAATCGAAAAAAAATAAAAATGCCAAAAATGCAATAAAATCTGGGAGGTGGGTGGTATGGGGGGGAAGGGTATAGTCATCTCATACCCATTTTTACTCGTGGTCGTTTCAGAAAATAAAAGTCAAACTGTTTTCGCTCGCGGTTTTTCGGAACCAAACACACCACGATTGCGCAAACGTTCGAATGATTTTCAGAAAGCAAGTATTCACATTAATATGTTATTTTGTTTTGTTCCGATGTTTTTGTTGCGAAATCGCAGAATAAAAAAGCTTGGAATCGCGGGTTAAATACATATTGTTTCCTGCTAAAAATACCGTCAGAATGCAGAATTTGGCTTCTTTCTAAAAACAAAATCACGGGGGTGCATGCCCCCGGACCCCCTAGACATTGTGCCTACACACTGGTTTAGGCACAGCTACGCCCCTGGTAACATCTATTATACCATACTGTTTGGGGTATTTTGCACGATAGTACCTACTGGGTTAGTGATATTTCGGTTTAAACATAATTTGTTTCATAGTAGCACTTTAATTCAGTCGGGATCTACGTTCGAAGGCATAGTGGGTAGCGAGACATAGCAGTCACTTTTCCGGCGGCGGCGTTAACATTTTAAATCAACTATATCTCAACAACTGCTGCTCGAATGTTTCTGAAACTTTGTCAGATGCTTTGTTGGATCAAGGCACATCACGTAATGCCAAAATTACCAAGGTCAAGGTCATATTTTGCATTATTTTCTCAAATAATTAACCTTGGTCAGGTAACTTTACTTTGGTTAGGTAACTTAACCTCAGTTGAATGTATGTGATTGCCTCATATGCCGTTTGCCGCTGTGGGCGAGACACTCTCAGACCGAGGTCTTGTTATTTGTAATTCCCATTCCCATTCCCATGGAACAGCCTTATAATTGTATTTAACTGAACATAAATAATGAAATATAATTATCAGAATTTCCTTATTATTGTTCTCGGAGTGTGTGTGTTTTATTTGAAAATTTCTTTAGAAATCCTCCACAACGGGAGACATACATTACATATTGAAATTACTTATTATATACATTATGTGTTATATTTAATTAATCCATACATGTTTTTAATTTTCAATGTTATAAACAAAGGCTTTGGTTATAAATAAACTCACTGTGTAATAATATCTAAATAAAAGAATATGTTCAATTTGAAATTCCTTAGTTTAAAATATATTCTTTTTTATCAGGATGCAATTCATTAGTTCACTCAGTTCCATCCAGTCCGTTCAGTCATTACGAGTGTTTGTTATGATTTCTACTGATAAGGTACTTACAAAACAGATGGTACAATCTCTAACAATCCTCTCCAATTTATCCTATTGATGAGGTGGAAGTAATGACTTACTTACATGTTAAAATAACCACTCCCCCAGGATACCAAGGTAGGCCTTTAAAAGTGATGCAATGTCGAACAGCTATTGTTAACTTACATTATGAGTAGCACAGTTTAAAATAAGACTTAAATAAGTTTAGCTAAACGGTGAGATTTAAAAAAAAAACGCACCGGGACAGTTCAGTGCTCATAATAAGCGCAAATAAATAGAAATATTTAACCAACATAAAAAGCACTTATAAGAACCAAATATGTATATCCCTTCTAACATTCGGCTGGTAAAATATTAGCAAGATACATAAGTAACTTCAACACCGTGACGACTGTTTTTAACATTAGAACACAAATGTACTCGACATTGATTGATCCAATTCATCCAAATAGCCATGGTTATGCTCAATTTTAAAAGACAAGGTATGGTTTAATGTAGTTGTCTCAAGTTGTGTATGAATTATTGTATGGGTTGTTAAAGTGTTTCGTACCGAGTTGCTGTCATACACATATATCCCACGTATGCAACATACACATTTTAGGATGGAGAGGGAAGCATACTATGTGAGAAGATCTCAAGCTGAAATGCGAAAGGGTGAAATTATTTCACTTATTATTGATGGTATGGATCAATCAAAAACAAATCTACCTCACTATGCTTACAACAACAACCCAAATGTAAGTATGTCGTTCCTTTTTAAAATACGGACATTTCTGCCATTTAGGAGATGGATGTAATTTTTCGAAAAAGAAAAAGCAACATATTTATATATTGCCCTGAGGGCAGGATATGGATTTTGTTCTTTATTACATGTATACCCATGTTTTTGAAAAAAACAACAACATGGTATATTAAAATCGCCTCGGTTTGCCCGTCTGTCCGTCCGTTACCATATCTCCTGCTAAATCGCTAAACAGAATTCAACCAAACTTAGGGTATGACCTCACCATATTATGACGGTGGGCAAGATAAACATTATTTTTGGCTCCGCACCCAGGGGCCCTCTGAGGTGGCCAAAAGGTCAAATATACTAAATATTGAATTACACTTTCATTTTTTCTGTATGTTTTTTCACATAACTTGGTATATGTAATCGTCTATATCATATCAAACGATATTATTATACCAAACTCGGACGTCTGCCCTGGGGTTGGGTGTGTATGTGTTTTTTTTGAAAACTAGGTCACTATGGCCTACTTTCTACAACATATGCGTTACGTTATCCTTTTTGTTTAAGTTTGGGCGTGGGGGGGGGGGGGGGGGGAGGGGGTGGAGGAATTAAGTTTTATTATATCTCAGCATTATCATGTCCGATCTGTCCGATCGTCATCAAATTTTAGGAGTACCTTCCTCTTATCAAGCACCGACCATACCCTAAAAACTAGGTCACTATGACCTACTTTCCATAAACTATATGTTATGTTAACCTTTTTGACTTTGTTATACGGGCATCAACATTTCTTTTTATATCTCGGCATTGCCATGTCCAATTATTTTTTATATCTCAGCATTGCCATGGGCAATTCTTATAAACTTGGACAGTAAGTTGCTGACATGTACCAAACACCTTCCTCTGAAAGTAAAAAATAGGCTTTTAACATTAAAGCATCCTCCAACTCCCATAAAAAACAATCTATCTAGAGAAGCTCTATTAAATAGTTTCACCGAACACACAGGCACTCATCATTCACATTTTGGAAAACCCGGATTTAACTCCACCAGGCGTTTCTCTCTTGTTGCAAAAAACGTATTACCCATCTTTAGGTATATCGTTGTTCTCCCACTTGGTTTAGTGACCATTTATATAATTACTTAGGAAAAGAGGGTTTGGTTTGTACAATCTTAGAATGCTTATGTATTTATTTTTTAATTGTTTCATTTATTTTTGTTATACATCTGCTCCAAACATGTGTATTTTTTGTCCTTAGTTTGTTTTATAATCTTTCTTAATCAGCACAAAGGATGAGTAACGTAGGTTTCAAATACATTACTTTACACAGACAAATCATATACTACATTTAACGATTTGCATTATGAAAATCGTCATCCTTTTTAATTATGCATTCACTGTATTGAACATTTCAAACTGCATTTACTTTGATTTATTAAGAAACAGTGAAATGCTTGCGATGCCTGATTGTGTTTCAAGTTTTCTTTATAAGGACTTCTCTGGTAGGGAGATATAGATATGCTGTTCATAAAAATACAAAGGCGTAATTTTAAACTAGGTTCACAATTCTGGTATTTTCATATATATATATATCTGACTGTCTGTCTGCATGCGTGCGCGCGTTCGTGCGTGCGTGCTTACGTGTGTTTGTGAACAAAGTATAATTTTAATTACATCACAATATGTCATACTTAGACTTGTATACATGGATATATTAAAACTTAGGTTTATTTTTGTATACCGTTGCTTTCACAAAGTGAAATTTTGGCTATATAGGAATCACGTTGTCCGTAAGTCCCGTCGTGTCCTTTCCCGTCGCATAACACATGATTGTCCTGTCCCGTCGCGTCTCGTTTGTGTTAATTACATACCTCAAACAGTTTTGAATGGGCTGATCCCAAACTTCATATACACATAACAACTGATGACCGTGATGGTGTCCCTCACATCACCCATATTTTATTACCCAATTTAATACAGAATTATCTGCAGAAAAGAAAGAAGACAAATTGACATAGTGTTCAAGTGTAGATCCATATTTTGAGAATAAGGTGTTGGTTAAGGGGCGTAAAATCCTGAGAAGCGGACTTAGTATATGTGGATGTGTAGGCTATGTGCATGCGTGGGAGTTGTGCATGCCCTCACCTACAAAATGAATCGATTTCTTACATGGCATTTAGTGAATTCGGGTTTCACGGTGGAATGCTTGCCGGATTTATGTGGGTGCGACGGATCCGCTCTCTATCGATAAGCCAAAGCTTCATTATTTAAATTTCATTCATAATTATGTAAAATATAAAAAAATAAATAAAAGAAAACACTGTCCAATTTATTTCTGTAATACATGTAGATATAGAAGTCGAACCTGACCCATTGCGCACTTTAGACAATAAATTATGTTTAGGGAACGTTTGTTTTAACCTTCCAGTTTTGCACCTACATGGAAAACCCATTTCAAAATGACAAACGTATACATTTGCAATTAATTTCATGATGTGTAAGTTAATCCACTGTAAAAACTGAGAAGGAATGAGTTAAACTATATAGATACTATTTCAGAAGATTGAGTTTTGACAGGATATGTCAATTGTTATCAGGACAGCCTCTGACAGTTGTAATGTATGTGGGTTGATAGAAGTAACACATTGGTTTAGTGATCTGTATACTTTTAGTACTAAGCACTAACTGGCATACATGCGTACGAGTATAATACAACTGCTATGAGATGAGGCATGCATATTAGGCGACGCCTTCAGCAGTAACTAACCAGTAAATTACTGCACAATATTGGTCAAGACACAATTCTCCCAATGTAATTAAAACTACGCATATTTGTTCAATGTGTCTGTTTGGTATCTCTGTTATAAATGGCAGCAAACTCTTATCTGGTGGTTATAGCAACAAACTCAAGTTAAAACTGTCAAGCTAGAAAATATTTTTTTTCATTTCAAATCTAATGTCAAACGACATGATTAATTGAGGTAACCAAGCATTGTTCTCTGCAGAAATGATACTCTCAAATATATGAGATTCATTTCACAGATAAATGCATAAGTCCGAACATTACTGTCTATTAGTGTCAATTAATTGCTCTTGTCTCCATGATATATATCTCCTGGGTACTGGGGTTGTATCTGTGTTTCAGAACTGTTTTCATAGTCTGTACTGTATGACTTGCAACATGATACGGCCTGACATAATTTGTATTTCTGTTAAGAACTTGGTCAATTGAATCTTCACATAGTTTTCTTTCTGGCTTACAACTGTGTAAACTGTGTTTCCGCAAATTTGAAGCATGTTAATCTGTGCTTGTTTTAAAGTTCAAACGGATTGTCCCGCAGAATACTTTCTATAGTTTCTAGGTTTTAATATTTAATACCATCGTCTCTGTCAATTCTTTTTTTTAAATGTTTACATGTCATGTGTTCTATGGAATAGTGTGAATATATGTAGGTACATAACATGCAAACAGTGAAACGGATATAACAAATAATACAGTTATTTGCGATCAGGAATCGCAGTGTTAATACAAATCAGGTATGCGATTATTGAAGTTTCAATATTCACCGTCATATTCCATCTTCGGGAACGCTTAAATGTCCGTACTATTGAAATTGTAATTATTTTGTTCTGCTCAGGGCTCATCACAATCAAAATAAGACCATTGTTTGTATTTATTTTGTTCGGCGATTTCAAAATTTCTCCTTTCATACTCATTTATATTATCGAGTACTCCACTAGTTATTATTAGTACTCCTGTTTTTTTAAACATTCGTCAAGCATAACATTTGAAATGTAGGAATTATGTGTGATCGTATACTTCATACGTATCTTTCTTGACACTATTAGTGAATGTTCTCGTGCAAAAACTACTGTCAATTTGAAAAGTTTCAGAGAATATGGATTATAAATTAACGTATTTTATCTTAAATAATACGTTTTCGTAATGAATTAGCCTAAACATTACACATTATTTACACAGAAATTCATTCTGCAAAGTAATATATACCATCCTAGGTTTTACACGAGGGTTATTTTAAGAAATTGTACATCTGGTGTCATTCAAAATGTATTGTGAATTCAAATATTAGACATGACCAACACTGTGCTATTGCTATTAGGGTACCATATTTTGATTGATTTGACATTTTTATCGTGAATTGAAACTCTTTTCAAATTATATATCCTTCTAGAATAAAAGCCTGATTTAATCCTGTTAATCTATCAATTTTACTGTGTAATGGCGTTGACATTGTTTAGGCGAAATGTTTCAGTTATAGTTGCGTATATTTGTATTTTTTTTTTTTGTGCCAATTAAATAATATTGTGCTAAAAGGGACACACGCCAATCTGGATTTTTTTAAAACTCACGGCGTCCCGCTTGTTTTTCCGGATAAATTACACTTGTTCAATCATTAATATTAATTATGAGAATAGTAATAAGCAAATTGTATGTGCATGCTATTCAATTTAATTATTATTTTACCAATTATATATTAAAACTTAAAGTAAAATATGACGAAAAGGTGAATACTTAAATTTTTATTTAATTTAAATGTGAACAGGTTTAAAGTAGACATGATCCTGGATATATAAGTCAAGACACCCATTCCAATCACTTCAAGATTGCCGTGTGTCCCTTTAAGGCAAAGACATGTTAGAATAAAATAACTTTGACCTTCCTTGATTAGTATCGCAAGGCGAATGGCTTTATGTAAATAAAAACATACTGGTGTAGTCATCTTTACGCTGCCAACTATGATCTTGACACTATTGTGTCATTCAAAATTGTTTTATTTGAACTTGTTATTAGTATGGGGATTATCGCTTGACGCATGCTTTTGAAGGTGAATCAAGAAATACAGCTTTTTGTCTGATCTTGTATATTAAACTAGGTGACACGTATTTATAATTATATATTGTTCTATTTAAGCTAGTATACACGAGTTTTTCCTTTGTATTTTATAGAACTATATATAAATACGAGGGCCGTTCAAGTAGTATGTGGACATGCTTAATAGTTAATGGTTAATTATTGATAGTTACATAATATATGAATGAAATGTATTAACACCCATAATATTGTGTGTATATGTCATCTGATGGTGTTTTTTTTGTTTTTTTTAGTAACAAAAACCCCTGTATCGGTCTATCCTCCGAGCACGTAAAAGAACTATAGGAATCTATTCGATAATAAGAGCAGGGCAGGTTCCCGGATTCCTATGTATCTTTCCCCTCTCTCTGGGGCGGCTCTAAATAACTTATACTGTGTTGATGAGCCGTTAAACAACATTCAATTCAATTCAATTAGTAACAAAAACCGGGAAAATATTTACGAGTCATTTCTAACTGAATTTATTTCAAGTTAATTTAGGCCCTTTGACTGTAATTGACAGGACAGCACATTTTACTAAAAAATAAGGTTTGCTTTTAGCCCTAACTATGGGGGCGCCGTATTACTCGTTAATACCATTTTGTGATATCACCTATTTGAATCGGTGATATCACTGATTCGAATAGGTGATATGACGCATTCGAATAGGTGATATCACCGATTATTTCTGATGCGTGATTACACCTATTGAAATGGTGGTATCATCTATTCGAATCAGTGATATCACTCATTCGAATCACTTATTCAAAACGAATGAGTGATATCACCCATTCATTAGGTGGTATCACCCTTTTGTTTGAATCCGTTATATCAACTATTCGAATGAGTAATATCACTGATTCGAATAATTGATATCACGGATTCGAATAGTTGATATCACTCATTTAAATGTATAATCGATGATATCACCTATTCGAATAATTAATATCAAATATGTGATATTACTGAATTGTATTAAAAAGCAATATTGCGATTCATGCTGTATGCGCGATATCAGCTATTAAATGGGTGATATCATCTTTTCGAATCATTGATATCATTCATTCGAATCAGTGATATCACTTATTGAAAATGAATAGTGATCACTCATTCAATAGGTGATATCATCCTTTCGGTTTGAATCAGTTATATCACCTATTAGAATTAGTGATATCACACATTCAGATAGCTGATTTCACACTGATTTCACTCAGTGATATCACCTGTTCAAATGAGTGATATCACCGTTTCGAATGGGTGATATCACTGATTCGAACAAGTGATATCATTGAATCAAATAGGTGATATCACTCATTTAAATTTGAATCAGTGATATCACCTATTCTAATGAGTGATGACACTCATTCAAATAGGTGATATCACTGAATTGTTTTAAAAAGCAATACTAGGTGATATCACCCATTAAATAGCTGATTTCACACTGATTTCACTCAGTGATATCACCTGTTCAAATGAGTGATATCACCGTTTCGAATGGGTGATATCACTGATTCGAATAAGTGATATCATTGAATCAAATAGGTGATATCACTCATTTAAATTTGAATCAGTGATATCACCTATTCTAATGAGTGATATCACTGAATTGTTTTAAAAAGCAATACGGCGCATATTATGGGGCGCCGTACAACATTTTAATACATCGAATCGTTGATATCACTGATTTCAGAAGGTGATATCACGCATTCAAATAGGTAATATCATCGATTTATTCTGAATGCGCGATATCACCTATTGAATGGGTGATATCATCTATTCGAATCTTTGATTTCATTAATTCGAATCAGGGATATCACTTATTCAAAATGAATGAATGATATTCATTAATTCAATAGGTGATATCTTCCTTTCTGTTTGAATCTGTTATATCACCTATTAGAATTTGTGATATCACTCATTCCAATAGGTGATATCACCCATTAAATAGGTGATTTCACATTTTTGTTTTAAATCAGTGATATCACATATTTGATATCAATGATTCGAATGGTTAATATCACTGATTCGAACAGCTTTTAAACAAATATCTGAACTCAGTTTTGTTTAGGTGGAAGACTGACTAGTAAAAATATTTGAATACATTTTTATTATCAAACTTTTGTTAACGATTTGTAGAAAAAATAATCTTAACAAACTTTTGATAACGATTTTAAAAATAAATCTTAAGAAAATTCTGGTAACGATTTAAAAACAAAATATTATCTTTAAGTTAACAGAACTTTGTTAAGGTGGAATACCGCCTTGTAAAGATACTTGAACATATTTGTTTTAACAACATTTTGTTATCGCTTTTAAAAATGAAATCGTAACAGAATGTGTTCAGGTGGAAGACTACCTTGTAATGATTTTAACAATATCCTGTGAACGCTATACAAAAAGCCCCGTGTGGTTCCCGGGTGCCCCCGTTTGGTCACGGGACAAAGAATAGGGCCATTGCAGATCCCTTTGGAGGGGTAGGCAGAGGGGTAGAATCATCCCAAATTCATGTTCATTTTATCATTTTTTGTTCATGTTCATTAAAGGTCTTCATCATGATCCCTGCATTGTTTCAGGTGCTATCTCGCTCGCATCAAAAGAGCAGTGGCAGAAAAACAATAAACCTGGCTCCAGCGTAAATGGAGTTTCTACGATAGAATTTGCAGCAACTCTGCAATTCAGGGTGAGAAGGTTCTAGGCCCATTTTCCATATTTTATCTCTATGTACATGGAAGATGAGCCTGGCATGTTCATGCCTGTTAGGCGCCATACAACCTTTTCATGTGTTAGTGCGCCTTAAAACCCAATTAAATTCAATTATAAAAAAACTTAACAGAATTTTGATAAGATGCAATACTGCCTAGTAAATATATTTGAATACATTTTTATTAACAAAATTGTGTTAACGATTTGTAGACAAAATAGTCTTAACAGAATTTTGTTAACGATTTTAAAAATAAATCTTAACAAAATTCTGTTAACGCTTTAAAAAAAATCTGAAAAGAATTTTGTTAAGATGGAAGACTGCCTGCTAAAGATATTTGAATACATTCTTATTAACAACATTTTGTTATCGATTTGTGGAAAAAATGGTCTTAACAGAATTTTGTTAATGATTTTAAAAATAAATCTTAACAAAATTCTGTTAAGATTTAAAAACAAAATATCATCTTAACATAATTTTGTTATGGTGAGAAGACCGCCTAGTAAAGATATTTGAACATATTCATCATTAACAAAATTTTGTTAACGATTTAAAAAAAAAATCTTAACAGAATTTTGTTAACGATTTTAAAAAGGAATCTTAACATAATTTTGTTAACGATTTTAAAAATGAATCTTAACGGAATTTTGTAAACGATTTTAAAAATGAATCTTAACAGAATTTTGTTAAGGTGGAAGACAGCCTAGTTAAGATATTTGAATACATTCTTACAAACAAAATTTTGTTAACGATTTGTAGAAAAAATTTACTTAACAGAATTTTGTTAACGGTTTGTAGAAAAAATTGTCTTAACAAAATTTTGTTAACGGTTTGTAGAAAAAATTGTCTTAACAAAATTTTGTTAACGATTTGTAGAAAAAATCGTCTTAACAAAATTTTGTTAACGGTTTGTAGAAAAAATTGTCTTAACAAAATTTTGTTAACGGTTTGTAGAAAAAATTGTCTTAACAAAATTTTGTTAACGATTTGTAGAAAAAATTGTCTTAACAAAATTTTGTTAACGATTTGTAGAAAAAATTGACTTAACAGAATTTTGTTAACGGTTTGTAGAAAAAATTGTCTTAACAAAATTTTGTTAACGATTTGTAGAAAAAATTGTCTTAACAAAATTTTGTTAACGATTTGCAGAAAAAATTGTTTTAACAAAATTTTGTTAACGATTTGCAGAAAAAATTGTCTTAACAAAATTTTGTTAACGGTTTGTAGAAAAAATTGTCTTAACAAAATTTTGTTAACGGTTTGTAGAAAAAATTGTCTTAACAAAATTTTGTTAACGGTTTGTAGAAAAAATTGTCTTAACAAAATTTTGTTAACGATTTGTAGAAAAAAATGTCTTAACAAAATTTTGTTAACGGTTTCAGAAAAAATTGTATTAACAAAATTTTGTTAACGATTTGTAGAAAAAATTGTCTTAACAAAATTTTGTTATCGATTTGTAGAAAAAATTGTCTTAACAAAATTTTGTTAACGATTTGCAGAAAAAATTGTTTTAACAAAATTTTGTTAACGATTTGCAGAAAAAATTGTCTTAACAAAATTTTGTTAACGGTTTGTAGAAAAAATTGTCTTAACAAAATTTTGTTAACGGTTTGTAGAAAAAATTGTCTTAACAAAATTTTGTTAACGGTTTGTAGAAAAAATTGTCTTAACAAAATTTTGTTAACGATTTGTAGAAAAAAATGTCTTAACAAAATTTTGTTAACGGTTTCAGAAAAAATTGTATTAACAAAATTTTGTTAACGATTTGTAGAAAAAATCGTCTTAACAAAATTTTGTTAACGGTTTGTAGAAAAAATTGTCTTAACAAAATTTTGTTAACGGTTTGTAGAAAAAATTGTCTTAACAAAATTTTGTTAATGATTTGTAGAAAAAAATTGTCTTAACAAAATTTTGTTAACGATTTGTAGAAAAAATTGACTTAACAGAATTTTGTTAACGGTTTGTAGAAAAAATTGTCTTAACAAATTTTGTTAACGATTTGTAGAAAAAATCGTCTAAACAAAATTTTGTTAACGGTTTGTAGAAAAAATTGTCTTAACAAAATTTTGTTAATGATTTGTAGAAAAAATTGTCTTAACAAAATTTTGTTAACGATTTTCAGAAAAAATTGTTTAACAAAATTTTGTTAACGGTTTGCAGAAAAAATTGTCTTAACAAAATTTTGTTAATGATTTGTAGAAAAAATTGTCTTAACAAAATTTTGTTAACGATTTTCAGAAAAAATTGTTTAACAAAATTTTGTTAACGGTTTGCAGAAAAAATTGTCTTAACAAAATTTTGTTAACGATTTGTAGAAAAAATCGTCTTAACAAAATTTTGTTAATGGTTTGTAGAAAAAATTGTCTTAACAAAATTTTGTTAACAATTTGTAGAAAAAATTGTCTTAACAAAATTTTGTTAACGATTTTCAGAAAAAATTGTTTTAACAAAATTTTGTTAACGGTTTGCAGAAAAAATTGTCTTAACAAAATTTTGTTAACGATTTGTAGAAAAAATTGTCTTAACAAAATTTTGTTAACGATTTGCAGAAAAAATTGTTTTAACAAAATTTTGTTAACGGTTTGCAGAAAAAATTGTCTGAACAAAATTTTGTTAACGATTTGTAGAAAAAATTGTCTTAACAAAATTTTGTTAACGATTTGCAGAAAAAATTGTTTTAACAAAATTTTGTTAACGATTTGTAGAAAAAATTGTCTTAACAAAATTTTGTTAACGGTTTGTAGAAAAAATTGTCTTAACAAAATTTTGTTAACGGTTTGTAGAAAAAATTGTCTTAACAAAATTTTGTTAACGATTTGTAGAAAAAATTGTCTTAACAAAATTTTGTTAACGGTTTGTAGAAAAAATTGTCTTAACAAAATTTTGTTAACGGTTTGCAGAAAAAAAAAGTCTTAACAAAATTTTGTTAACGATTTGTAGAAAAAATTGTCTTAACAAAATTAAAATTTTGTTAACGATTTGTAGAAAAAATTGTCTTAACAAAATTTTGTTAACGGTTTGCTGAAAAAATTGTCTTAACAAAATTTTGTTAACGATTTGTAGAAAAAATTGTCTTAACAAAATTTTGTTAACGATTTGTAGAAAAAATTGTCTTAACAAAATTTTGTTAATGATTTGCAGAAAAAATTGTTTTAACAAAATTTTGTTAACGGTTTGCAGAAAAAATTGTCTTAACAAAATTTTGTTAACGGTTTTACAAAATGAATCTTAACAGAATTTTGTTAAGGTGGAAGACTGCCTAGTAAAGATATTTGAATACGTTCTTACAAACAATTTTTTTTTAACTATTTGTAGAAAAATTTGTCTTAACAAAATTTTGTTAACGATTTTAAAAATGAATCTTAACAGAATTTTGTTAAGGTGGAAGACTGCCTAGTAAATATATTTGAATACATTCTTACAAACAAAATTTTGTTAACGATTCATAGAAAAAATTGTCTTAACAGAATTTTGTTAAGGTGGAAGACTGCCTAGTAAAGATATTTGAATGCATTCTTACAAACAAAATTTTGTTACCGATTTGTAGAAAAAGTTGTCTTAACAAAATTTTGTTAACGATTTGTAGAAAAATTGTCTTAACAGAATTTTGTTAACGGTTTTACAAATCTTAACAGAATTTTGTTAAGGTGAAAGACTGCCTAGTATGGTGTAAGGTCATAATAAAAAAACGAAAAAGACAAGAACTTGACAGTATGGAAACAGTCAAATGCAAATGGAACGTGTTATACACAGTATTGATTTTATAGACTTCTAAAGAAATCGTATACCCGCGTAAAATTGTAAACATAATATAAGTATGCCTTGGTCGAAAGCCAAGATTCAAGTTAGATATCTATTATACTGCAACTCGTACTAATATTACTAATATTTCATTGCCGTACTACCTTCTATATTGTAAGCAAGTGACACTTCTACGAAGAACAGAATACAAATTCAACGAACTAAACAATTTCTCAAAATGATTATAATCTAGGTGAAATAAGCAATGCGGAATATATCAATGCGTGTTATTACCAATTTACATATACTATTGGGTAGTACATGCTGTGTAATATCAGGTATTACACGCTGTTCTATTGGGTAATACACACAGTACCATCGCATATAACACAATGCATTGTTGGGTATTACACGCTGTACTATCGGATATTACACGCTATACTATCGGTATAACAAGCTGTACTATTGGGCATTACACGCTATACTATCAGCGATAACACACTGTACTATTGGACATTACACGCTGTACGATTGGATATTACAGTTTGCACTATCGGCGATAACACGCTGCATATTACACGATTTACTATTGGGTATTACAAGCTGTAATATTGGGTATTACCCGCTGTACTATTGAGTATTACACGCTGTACTAGTTGATATAACATGTTGTACTATTTGGAATTACACGCTGCACTATTGGGTATTACATGCTATACTATTGGGTATTACACGCAAAACTATTGGTAGTACACACTGTATTATTGGGTGCAACACGCTGTACTTTCGGTTATTTCACACTCTACTATTGGTATTACACACTGTACTACCGGCTATCACACGATTTACTATTGTGTATTACAAGCTTTACTATTGGGAATTACACGCTGTATTATCGGGTATTACACGCTGTACTAGTGGGTGTTACACGTTTCAATATTGGGTATTACACGTTGTACTATCGGGTATTACAACTGTACAATTGGGTATTACATAATGTACTATTGGTTATTATACGTTGTACTGTCGGCTATTACACGTTGTACTATCAGCTATTACACGCCGAACTATTGGGTATTAAAGGTTGTACTATCGGCTATTACACGATTTACTATTGGGTATTATAAGCTGAACTATTGGGTATTACACGCTGTACTAGATGATATAACACGATGTACTATTAGGAATTACAAGCTGTACTATTCAGTATTACACACTATATTGTTGTGCATTCCACGCTGTATTATTGGGTTTTATAATCTGTACTATCGGCTGTTACACGCTGTACTCTTGGATATTACACGGTGTATTATCGGCTATTACACGCTGTACTATTGGTATTACGTTGTACTATTGGGTATTACACATTGTACTATTTGGCTTTATACATTGTACTATTGGACATTGCACGCTCTACCATTGGGTATTACACGCTGTACTATCGGCTATTGAACGCTGTACTATTGGGTACTACATGATGTACCTTTGGGTATTACACGCTATACTGTTGGGTATTACATGATGTACTATCATGTACTCTCGGGTATTACATGATGTACTATTGGGTATTACACACTGTATTATCGGGTATTATATGCTTTACTATCGTTATTACACGCAGTACTATCGGCTATCACACAATTTACTATTCGGTATTCCAAGTTGTACTTTTGGTTTTTACACTCGGTACTATTGTGTATTACATGCTGTACTGTTGTGTATTATAAGTTGTACTATTGGGCATTACACGCTGTACTATTGGGTTATGCACGCTGTACTATTAGTTATTACACACTGTGCTATGGGCATTACATTCTGTACTATTGTGTATTACACGTTGTACTATCTGCTATTACACACTCTACTATTGGTATAACATGCGTACTATCGGTTTTCACACGATTTACTATTGGGTCTTACAAACTGTACTATTTGGGTATTTTACGCTTTCTATACTATTGAGTATTACACCCTGTATGATTGGATATTACACACTGTACTATTGGGTATTACATGTTGTACTATTTGGTATTAAACGATGTACGAGTACTGTTGGGTATAACACGCAGTACTAGTGAGTATTACAATATCAGATATTACACGCTGTACTGTCGGCTATTACACACTTTACTGTTGCTATTACACGTTGTACTATCGGCTTTCATGATTGCTTTACTATTGGGTATTACACGCTTTATTATTGGGTATTACATACTTAATTGGGTATTGTACGAAATACTATTTGGTATTACACGATGTACTATTGGTATAACATTCTGTACACTCGGGTTTTTCATAATGTACTATTTGGTATAAAACGTTGTACTTTAGTGTATTACCTGCTCACGATTGGGTATTACACGATGTACTATTGTGTATTATATGCTGTAATATCTGATATTACAAACTTTACTAATGGGTATTACCAACTGTACTATTTAGTTTTATACAAAGAACTATTGGACATTAAACTATGTACTTTCGGGCATTACACGCTGTACTATCGGGTATAACACAATTTACTATTAGGTATTACACAATGTACAATTGGAAATTACACAGTGTTCTACTAGGCATTACACGTCTACTCTCGGGCATTACACGCTATAGTATCGGATATCACGGGAAGTACTATTGGGTATTACACACTGTACTATAGTGTATCACGACATGTACTACCGGGTTTTACATGCTGTACTATTGAGCATTTCAATCTGTTATATTGGGTTCACGCTGTACTATTGGGTATTACAATCCTGTACTATTTAGAATTACAATACTGTTCTGTTGGGTATTAAACGATGTACTATTGAGTATTACAATCACTTCTATTGAGTATTACACGCTGTACTAATGGGTATGACAGGCTGTACTACTGGGTATTGTATGCTTTACTATTGGGTATTACACAATGTACTAGTACATATTGCACGATGTTCTAGTGGGTATTGAATGCTGTACTGTTGGGTATTACAAGCTGTAATATTGGGTATTACAAGCTGTATTATTCGGTATTACACCTGTACTATTGAGTATTACATGCTGTACTATTGGGTATATTACAAGTTGTACCTTTGGGTATTTCACGCCGTACTACATGCAGTACCCATGTGATTCGCAGGAGAAGTGTCGGACAGACTGTGTGTTTAAATGTAAACCCCAGTCCATTCAGAATGTGACCAACTTCCCGTTCAAAACAAAAAATACAGGTTAATTTGGAAGAATATTCCGCAGTCAATGTGTATTAATACAGGTGCGCATTGATACCTAATAATTCCGCGGTAATGAATGTCTTGCCAACATTACTCTTTGACGCGCATGCAATATGTCTAAATTGTATGCTGAATAACATCACCAACATTACGCTTTGACACGCAAGCAATATGTCTAAATGGTATGCTGAATTACATCACCAACATTACGCTTTGAAACGTATGCAATATGTCTAAATGGTATGCTGAATTACATCACCAACATTACGCTTTGAAACGTATGCAATATGTCTAAATGGTATGCTGAGTTACATCACCAACATAACGCTCTGACACGCATGCAATATGTTTAAACTGTATGCTGAGGTACATCACCAACATTACGCTTTGACACGCATGCAATATGTCTAAATGGTATGCTGAGTTGCATCACCAACATTACGCTTTGACACGCATGCACTATGTTGAGATGGTATGCTGAGTTACATCACCAACATTGCGCTTTGACACGCATGCAATATGTCTCCATGGTATGCTGAGTTACATCACCAACATTACGCTTTGACACGCATGCAAAATGTCTAAATGGTATGCTGAGTTACATCACCAACATTACGCTTTGACACGCATGCCATATGTTTAGGTGGTATGCTGATTTACATCACCAACATTACACTTTGACACGCATACAATATGTCTAAATGGTATACTGAGTAACATTACCAACATTACGCTTTGACACGCATGCAAAATGTCTAAATGGTATGCTGAGGTACATCACCAACATTACGCTTTGACACGCATGCAATATGTCTAAATGGTATGCTGTGTTGCATCACCAACATTACGCTTTGACACGCATGCAATATGTTTAGATGATATGCTGAGTTACATCACCAACATTGCGCTTTGACACGCATGCAGTATGTCTACATGGTATGCTGAGTTACATCACCAACATTACGCTTTAACACGAATGCCATATGTTTAGGTGGTATGCTGATTTACATCACCAACATTACACTTTCACACGCATACTCTTTGTCTAAATGGTATGCTGAGTTACATTACCAACATTACGCTTTGACACGCATGCAAAATGTCGAAATGGTATGCTGAGTTACATTACCAACATTACGCTTTGACACGCATGCACAATGTCTAAATGGTATGCTGTGTTGCATCACCAACATTACGTTTTGACACGCATACAATATGTTTAGATGATATGCTGAGTTACATTACATCACCAACATTGCGCTTTGACACGCATGCAATATGTCTACATGGTATGCAGAGTTACATCACCAACATTACGCTTTGACACGCATGCAATATGTCTAAATGTTATACTGAATTACATTACCAACATTACGTTTTGACACGCATGCAATATGTCTAAATGGTATGGTGAGTTACATCATTAACATTACGCTTTGGCACGCATGCAATATGTCTAGTAAATGGTATGCTGAGTTACATAACCAACATTACGCTTTGGCATGCATGCAGCATTACGCGTTGAAACGCATCCAATATATCTAAATGGTATGCTGAGTTGCATCACCAACATTACACGTTGAAACGCATGCAAATTGTCTAAATGTTATGCTGAGTTACATTACCAACATTACGCTTGACACGCATGCACTATGTCTAAGTGGGCTAAACTTATGTTAAGTTACATCACCAACATTTGCTTGTTCGTCTGCATGCATTTTAAGAAAAACGTAACTAGGCATTTGCTTTGTCACAATAGGTGAAACTATCCAAGATACAACTGCGTGTATGCCCGAAGTTTGAAATACATAAAGTATACATTTTCTCTAGCTGATGCTGAGTTAGGGGCGTCCGTAGCCGAGTGTTTAGAGTCTCTGCCTTGAAATCACTTGCACCTCCCCGGTCTCAGGGGCATAGGAATCTTTATATGAGGAAGCTATCCAGCTGGCTTGCGGAACGTCGGTGGTTCTACCCAGGCGCCTGCCCGTGCACGAAAATTGCCCGGAGGGGCACTTGGGGTCTTTCTCCAACAATGGAAAATGGAAAGTTGCAATATGACCTAAGCTGTTGGTGCGACTGTAAAATCCAATTCAATTCAATTCATGCTGAGCTGCTACATCTACGTTGAGTTACATCACCAACATTTGCTTGATCTTCTGCGTGTATACTCGATGTTTGAAGTCTCTATAGTATACATTGCCTGATACGGTGACCTAAACGCAAAACTTGAATATTGACGTGGCAGGCCTTCGCCGTCGCGCCGCCCTCACCGCTACCGACACCGCAGACATAACACATACTTATTGTTTTCGTCGAAGAATGCGAGACAAAAATTGTTTGCGCCAGTCAGATAAAACGTAAATTCATTGGCTTGTTAATGGCTTGTTAATGTCCCGCCCCCACCCTCCGTACAATGTTACAGTTAAAAATGTGTTGACGAATATAATCATTCAACATGCAATTTATTGATGTATGTCGTAATTTCAGACCGTTAAAGAAACCACATACCCCCGGCGCATTGCATACATATTGTATAATCATTCAACATGCAATTTATTGATGTATGTCATCATTTCAGACCGTTCAAGAAACTATATACCCCCGGCACATTGTATACAATTTGCAACTGCCTTGGACGGAAGCCAATACCATGCAATGTATTTATTATGATGCAAATCCTACTGACATGACCCCTTTGTTTATACTGATATTTTATTGCAGCATGCACACACGTGACCCTTCTACGAAGAAAAGAACACACAATCTACGAACAGACCAATTTCCAAAAATGATTATTATCTAGCTAACATAAACAATGAGACAGCAATTCCATTTACCTGTACTATTCCATTTACATGTACTATTATTGGGCATACTAACCTGATTCATATCGTGTCTTTGTATAATTATAGCTGTCTTTGTATAACTATAGTCTAATAGATACATATTGTAATGAAGTATTATAATACCATGCCTTCTTATTGTGTTAATATTCACCATTAGGAAAATTCAGTTAATTAATTTTAAGTTAATAAATTCCACAGAGGATCAATTTTACATCTGGAATAACATGTGATTATAAATCCAAACTGAATCACAACTTTATAGTAGATGAACACGTTTTTAAAAAATACCAACAAAACTATATCATTATTATATGCTCGGTAAAAAAAGAGAAACGGACCAGAGGTGATAATTGATGTTAAACAATGGAATAGGCGTCGTAATATTTCCATTCTACTGGAAAGGTATATTTGTGCAACTTTAAAAGCCGAAAACGTTGTCAAACTTCTCGTAACAAAATTAAAGATGGCGTATTATTTCAGTCACAAATGGACAAAAAGACATGCCTATTTCCCCAACTTTACTCTCCTGCATCGGTCACAAATGTGTTTATTCATCATTGAAATAGGATAACCAACTAAAATTGTTTTGCATTTATTTTGCGAAAATAACTCACACCTCTCCCTAAAGTTCCGTTCAAGTTACGGCTAATTTATAAATCGTACTAACTCGCTAATTTCCGTCAACTGTCGGAAATACTACTACTACTGATATTAATACTATTAGTATAATGATGAGGCCGTTCCGATTGAGGTTAACGGATACTTTATTAAATACCCGTTAAAGCATCTTCTCCTCTGAAAGTTCAGATCTAATATTCTGGATGGAGCATTTGTATATGATGATAGATTTGGATATTAAAGAGACTGGAGGCGATCTGGGAGCGCTATTGGTATATATCCAAATACAAATGACAACTGGATATTAAAGAGACTAGAGACGATCTGGGATCGTGATTGGTATCAATCCAAATACAAATGACAACTGGATATTAAAGAGACTAGAGGCGATCTGGGAGCGCGATTGGTATCGATCAAAATACAAATGACAACTGGATATTAAAGAGACTAGAGGCGATCTGGGAGCGCGATTGGTATCGATCAAAATACAAATGACAACTGGATATTAAAGAGACTAGAGGCGATCTTAGAGCGTGATTGGTATCAACCAAATACAAATGACAACTGGATATTAAAGAGACTAGAGACGATCTGGGATCGTAATTGGTATCGATCAAAATACAAATGACAACTGGATATTAAAGAGACGAGAGACGATCTGGGATCGTAATTGGTATCGATCAAAATACAAATGACAACTGGATATTAAAGAGACTAGAGACGATCTGGGATCGTGATTGGTATCGATCAAAATACAAATGACAACTGGATATTAAAGAGACGAGAGGCGATCTGGGAGCGCGATTGGTATCAATCCAAAATACAAATGACAGCAGGATATTAAAGGAACTAAATGCGATCTGAGAGCTTGATTGGTATCAATCCAAATACAAATGACAGCAGGATATTAAAGGAACTAAATGCGATCTGGGACCGTGATTGGTATCAATCCAAATACAAATGACAGCTGGATATTAAAGGAACTAAATGCGATCTGGGACCGTGATTGGTATCAATCCAAAAACAAATGACAACTGGATACTAAAGTGACTAAAGGCGATCTGGGAGCTTGATTGGTATCAATCCAAAATACAAATGAAGCAGGATATTAAAGGAACTAAATGCGATCTGGGACAGTGATTGGTATCAATCTAAATACAAATGACAACAGGATATTAAAGGGACTAGATGCGATCTGGCACCGTGATTGGTATCAATCCAAAATACAAATGACAGCTAAAGAACAATGAGTTGGATGACTGCATTTCAACGGGGCGATGCATGATCAAGGCGTCAATAAAGGAACAAACCGTGATACAATTGAACTAAAGAGTGTATACGCGATGTTAATGCACAGCAAAAGCGAAGGCGATGGTAATCCTGTCGCAGAATAGTTATTGAACTACAATTAAAGGGACTTATGTATTATTTTCAAAAACTATTTATATAAAAGGACTCTGAACTTGAAAAAGCTGAAATAATTATCAAAATTCCATGAAAAGTAAAGGAGAAATTACCTATTGAAAATTTGCAAACATCAATGGAAGCGGCCAACTTTGAACGATGACGTCATCGCGCCAATTTACCATATATGGCATATTGACAAAATTCATTTTAAAGCAAATATAATCACTGCAAATTGATTAAAAATAAATATACAGATGTAAAATATATCAATAGTATGATTATTTTTTCATTTGCAGTGATTGCCTTTCCTGTAAAAGACATTTTAACAATATGCCATATGTTGTAAAGAGGCGAAATGACGTCTTCGTTCCAAAATGGCCGCCTCCATTTATGTTTCTTTGCACATTTTCAATAGGTCATATCTCCTTTAATTGTCATGTCATTTTGATAAGTCTTTCAGCATTTGTTCAAGTTTTTCAAAGCCCTTTAAAATAAACCTTGTTTTAAAATAGTGCATAAACCCCTTTAAACTGTTGCCAGTACACTTTCATATCCGATGACTTCTCTTTTTCCATAATATACTTATAACCCATTAGCATTAGGTATCATTTTCCAATATCGATTTACTTAAATTTCATAAATCCTATGTAGTTTATTTTATGTACTAGAGGTATGTAGTATGTAGTACTATTTTATTGCACATTACTTTCACAAATGAGTGTGAGAGTGTATGTGATAGCTGGTACTTAAGCACATTTTTGCTCTCTTTAAGGGTTTAAACGTAATGATATTATTTATGGCTCAATAAATGGAACACCGAAGGTCCAGTTTAAGGTCACTATCCATGCAAATGTGGAACGTAGTTGCCATTTCCGTTCGTGATAAAAAAGATTAGAACGTGTAAGTTTTGCTCTTCAATTCTATTCAACAACTTGAATATCCCCTTTCTGCCTCACGGAATAAAACACCTTTATCCTCGATACAGACTTCCATACGCTTATCCAGAAGCTCTGTGTAATAGTTCTGCATTTTACCTTATAGCGTCAAATGGTATTATTAAATTTTCTTTGAACAATAACGTGTAATCAATATGAACTAATTGGAGACAGTGTTTAATCGGTTGACAGCTGTAATTCAAAACATGTTTATATACTGAACAAAATAAGTGAAGCAATGTAATGAATTTGTATATCCCATTGAACATATTCGAGTCTATGTGTCGCAGCGGTCATTAACATCAGTTAAAATAATTATCAGTTATATGCTGGACATTATTTTCAAATGATAATTAAAGGAAGAACACACAATGCCATGCCGATGATTTCAAATGCTTCACATGTTAAAACAGTATTTTCTTTCCGCAAACTAGATGTGCAAATCGTGGTGCTAAAGTTATTGGTTTAAACATATTTTATTTCGAAGATAATATACTCATGATACTATACAAATGTTACATAAAATAATAAATGGATTGGAACGAAAGCAAAACGCCTATAGAGATCTTTTCCATATTAGGCATATATAGGACTTACGAATGTTATGGACAAATGGAAGTAACTGGATATTAAAAAAACACCTAACGTTAATGGGCTACAGGTATATTATGGACAAAGGGAAGTCATCAACAACAGTTTAATAGTTGTTCAAGAACTATTCTGCGACAGGATTACCTTAGCATTCGCTTTTGCTGTGTAGTAACATGTCGTCTCACTCTTTAGTTTAAGTTAGTGTTTAGTATATGTCATATAATGGAGTTGTTACTGCATCAAAAAGATAAAATCTGTCTTAGATTAACCACGCAATCCCCCACCAAGTATCCCCAACCCCTCCTTCCCCCAACCGCCCAGGAATATAAAAGCAAATAATAATAATAATAACATAATTGTTCGTCAGTTTTACAGTTGCAACAGGTCTCGTGTGTATACGTTTGCAACACTAGCTAACCTGTTATGTTATAAATTATTTTCATCTTCAAACATGTTGTCTATATAGCACTGTCTGAAGGTATCATCCGAGTTTGCGTTCGTCATAACATTTAATAACATTGAAGTGTATATAAATGATAAACACCTATACATCCTCATCATGCATTCCTTATCATTTTCATCGTCTAGTTGAAGTTTTTCATCTTTAGGAACAGGTATGTTCACTATAGGATGTCATACCTTTGCACTGACAGGGGATTACCTGAAAGTAAACGGAATTGTCAAAGTAAGTGAAAAGCAAATACTGAGCTATAACGATTACCTTACCAGGATAGATATAGCATTTATAGACATAGTTTGTAAAACACGAAAGAAATCCAGTAGATAACAGAGACGGAATAAAATCACGAGAAAACTAATACAACGGAGAAGAAAACAAAATATAACAAGGAGAAGAAAACAAAATATAACAAGAAAGTAAGAAAATGAAAAATAATAGAAAGAGAAAGATAACTTAAAGACAGATAGAACACAAATCAGTCTAAGCTAGATCATCCAATCCCCAACCCCGTTACCCAAAACCTTTCCCTCATCCCCTAAAAAAGAAGAAAAAACACCCCATTATTGTTAGATAATTTGCCAGTTAATACAGATCTCAAGTGTATACGTTTACAACGCTAGCAAAACTGCTTTGCTATAAATCATTTTCATCATCATACATGTTGTTTACATAGCACTGTCCGAAGCTATCGTCTTAGTCTGAAATTGTTAACATGTTCCGTCTCCATATGACTTCAGTAAAGAACAACGAGCTGGAAGAGTACAAAACAAAGACGATTCATTATCAAGGCGTCAAAATAAGAACAAACAGAATTGAACTGAAGAGTATAGACGAATGTTATGGTAATCTTATCGCAAAATAGTTCTCAAACTACTATTAAACTGTTGCCGGTACTCTTTAATATCCGATGCCTACCCTTTGTCTATAATAAACCTATAGCCAATTATCATTTGGTAATGTTTTAAATATCCAGTTGCTTCCCTTGTCCACACAATTCATAAAGCCTATAGATGCTTATTATACATACAAGAAGTATGTAGTAGTATGTATCACTAATGTATTATACATTAAACCCACCAGTGAGTGAACTAGT
Organism: Cyrtodaria siliqua; assembly: GCA_037043455.1. Classification (NCBI taxonomy): domain Eukaryota; kingdom Metazoa; phylum Mollusca; class Bivalvia; order Adapedonta; family Hiatellidae; genus Cyrtodaria; species Cyrtodaria siliqua. The sequence continues at coordinate 116,077 of JAWPHD010003102.1, forward strand.
TGATGTGTAAGCTGGTACCTTTTTTTTAGATTGTTGTTTACTTTAAGGGTTTACGCATAATACTATATTATTACAGCTCAATAATGGAACTAAGGTCCTGTTTAAGGTCATTGGGAAGAGCGTTTTTGCCATTTCCGTTACTGATAGAACAGAACGTGTCAATTTTGTATTCAGTAACTTGAATATACCTTTTGTTTTACAAAATAAAACACTATCGACCTCAATATAGAGTTTGAAGCATTTATGAACAACCCCACATAACCCTGTGCGTTTAAGAAGGTCTTGGGATGCCATAGAAGCTATTAAGAAACTTAGATATGGAGCGCTGCGTTATCTACAAACCCACTTAACCATTTGACAATATTTTAAAATAGATTAGATTAGATTAGATTGTCCACAGTACAATGTGGTAATTGACGTTCGATGTTTATGATACTAGTGGTGGAGGTTCAAATATCTTGCTTATAAGTGGTATTTAACATATGTTAGACATAACTATTCAGATAGTGTAGACACTAGAATAAACAAAACAGTGGATTTGTAATGATGTTTGTTCAATTAAGATATCTAGTAAGTTTTTGGATTTAAATATGCTTCTCTTACGCTCTGGCCTTGAAAACGCATTATATATTCGGAAACAACAATATTATTACTCAATACTGGATTTAACTAAAATCGGTGATTTGCAAAAAAGTGAAACATTAAGAACATAAAATGGAGGACACTGGGTAGATCGCATTGGAACTGTCACTGGCAAAAGCGACCGCTGGGGGTATTAAACCGGATTCGAAAGATGATGCAAAGAATTAAAACAACCTTGTCAAGGTCAGGTTTTTATAAAATATATCAGTCGTAGTGCAGTCAGTTTACCTTAGCCTGGGGTTTATTAACGACTTGTCATATAATGTAGAAAACCCGAGTTTGATGTTTGTCTTTAATCTTGTCTTGTCGTACCCATAACGGTTTGTTCTCTTGTGGCTTTTCTGCCAAGTCATTGAGTACTTACTTTGTGACTTTCTAGGATTTTTTGTATTATATATAGTTACATGATCATGTATGTTTTTTACTTATATTGCCTATTAATGCTGCCTTGTTTGTTAGAAATTATAGCCTGGCTGGGATATCTTTATTGAGATAATATGGCAAATGGGAGAGTTGGTGTACCCTAGAACCTGGTTTAAACCCCCAGCGCCATGATTTGCCACTGACCGTTCCAAGGCGGTAGCCCTGTTGTCAACCCTTTTGTGTCTGTGATGTCTTATCTTGCCTTTTATTCATCTTTAAAGATGTTTTTTGTTTCTGTGTGTTTTTATGGTTAAATATCGTCATTGAATGCTACTTTTCCTGTTCGATTTTTGTATTTACTACTTGGTAGACATATCTAGGTGTGCATGTTTTACTAAAGTATTGCGTACTGGTCCTTTGGGATTATCAAGTCCAATATGTGTGGCTTTAAAATTGAATACCATTTAAACGGGTGCTAGTGGGCGTGAGGGGCTTTGCACCTATATTACCTTACATGAACATGCCCAGTCTGCTAGTTTTCTCTCTTGTTTGTGTTTGTTGCTCAATATTTATTAATAAGAATTATTGGGCAAGATTGGACACTTTGTTTTAAATAATAATGTGTTATCGTAGAAAATTGGAAAATGAGGACGGTAATTAATACAAGTTTATATAAAGTATTCTAAAATTAACGTAGGAAAGTGGCCCTTGAACAGTTACATAACAGTACATTATTAAAAACTGTACGAAAATAGGGTTGGATATACTAGTATGCTCTGCAAAAGGATGTATATATGTTATGTGTGTAATAATATCAGTCTATTTCTGGAAAAAAAGGCTACCTTACACACATACAATTATGATCGATGCTCCTATGGAAAATACGGAAACATATTGCATGGTTATTTTATACAAACGAAGAGTGAATGGTCTTCTTAATTACTTGGACCGAGGCTTTTCCTGTACCCAATAGGGATGCATGCTACGACTATTGCGCAAATGTTAATATAATTGTTTAGTTCATTTATGGGTACCATAGATCTTCCATATTGACCAAAAATGTATGAATCAAATGTATCTATTGTAATCGTATTTGGTTTTACGAATACAAGAACTCAGAATTTCAGATTATCTATATAAAGGTGATGATATGATTGAAAAAGCTAACATAGCAGTCAATAGTATGTTGTCACACTATGAGGCTGCAAATCAGAAAGCTTGGGATGAGAATGTACCATTAGTAAAGCATGACTATTATCATACTTTTTTTCTAGAGCATCAGTACACCAGTCCACTAGGATTGTTTAATACTTGTTATAGACATAACGTTGCCGGTTTGACTTGGCTTTTAGTCCTCCTAAAAAGAAGGCGAAAAGGGAAAAGTATTACTTAACCACTGCTGGTAGATCTGATATTTAACGTTTCTACACAAACCTGAAAATATTTAATTGAATAATATATTAATAGAAATATTGTATCAATAATATGTACCTATACATGTATATATGTATGTACATATAATGACATACAGTTATGAATTGTATAAAAACAATGAATCTCAAGCAGGACAACACGCAAAGACTATTTAGGCGATCAACACCTTGAACGTCGTACTCAAATACAGGCAGTGTCACAACATAATTTGACGAAACGACAATACACATTCGGGTATGCAATCTCTGATGGATAGTACTACTTGTTTTGAATGAAGTAAGAGGCATCAGGAAGCTTTTGAAGAGTTAAATAAGTGTATGGCGTTCGCCATAACATTAAATATCATTGAAGAGTGCTAGGCATTACAAGAAGATAGACAGTAAGGTTTTTTAGTCAGTAAAAGCACTATGCCAGCACCAGTGTACGGGTGCCATAAAATGATAAACACCTGTAAATCTTCATCATGCTGCATACATAACATCATTTTCCTTCGTCTAGTTTAAGTTTGTCATCTCCCGGAACAGGTATGTTAACTATAGGATCGCATGCCTTTGCACTGATAGAGGATTATCTGAAATTGAACGAAATTGTCGAAATAAGTGAAAAGCAAAGATTGAGCAGTAACGACTCCTGTACCAGGATGAATATTTAATATTTATGGACATAGTTTGTAAAGTGCAAACAAAAACCAGTAGTTAACAGAGACGAAATTAAAGCATGAGAAAAAGAATACAACAGAGAAGGAAACAAAGTATAAAAAGAAAGTAAAAACATGTAAAAGTAAAGAGAGAAAAAGATAAGATAAGATAGAAACAAATCCACACCGCCTCCCCCGCCAAAGAAAAAGCAAAAGCACAAAAATAACCCCATAATTGTAACAGGTCTCATGTGAATACGTTTGCAACACTCGCTAAACTGCTACGCTATAAATCATTTTCAGCAACATGCATGCTGTCTACATATCCCTTTCTGAAAATATCAACCACGTCTAAATGGTTAACATGTTCAGTCTCCATATGGCTTTAGTAACGAACAACGACAATGCATTATCAAGGCGTCAAAAAATGAAAAGATCAAACAGTGATAATTTTCAACTAAACGTAGACGACATTTTGATACAAAGTACAGGGAAGGCGATGGTAATCTTATCGCAGAATAGTTCTTAACTACTACGCGTACTAAAATGTTGCAAGGTACATTTTAATATCCGCTGCCTCCCATTTGCCCATAATAAACGTAAAGCCCATTATCATTAGGTATTTTTTAAATATCCAGTTTCCACTCTTTGTCCGAAAATTCATTAATCCTCTATATGCTTATTATATATACTATGGGTATGCACTAGCAGGTATCATTAATTTATTAATCCACCAGTGAGTTTGAGATAGTTTATGTGTAAGCTGGTATCTTAATTAGATTGTTGTTTTCCTGAGTTGATGAGTAATACTAATATTCCAGCTCAATAAGGAAAATGAAGGTCCTGTTTTAGGTCATTAGGAAGAGCGCATTTGCCATGTGCGTTACTGATAGACCAAAACGTGTTAATTGTGCTCCTCATTTTGTATTTAGTAAAGTGAACATACCTTTTCTTTTTTACAGAATAAAACACTATTGGCCTCGATGCTTCAGGCATTTATGAACATCCCCACATACCCCAGTGCGTTTTACCTTTTCTGTTTTACAGAATAAAACACTATTGACCTCGATGCTTCAGGCATTTATGAACAACCCCACATAACGCTGTGCCTTTAAGAGGGTCTTGGGATGCCATAGAAGCTATTTAGAAGCTTAGGTATGGAGCGCTTCGCTTATTTACAAGCCCACTTAACCTTGTGACACTATTTTAAAGTAGTTAGTAAATAGGGGATGGATATTCTGGAATATTTGCGAAAAGATACAAAATATTAGTTAAAAGATGAAGTGTGTGTGGTATTATCTATATCTAATATCTATCTCTTAAAAAGCCTATAACTCCCTTACACACATACAATTGTTATGTTATGAAACATATTGTATGGTTATTTTACACAGACAAAGAGTGCATGCACTTCTTGGACCTTTGCTTTTCTTGTACCTAATAGGGATGCCATGACTGCTGCGCAAATATTAAAATAATTGCTTAGTTCATTTAGGGGTACCACAAATTTGCCATATTGACCAAAACATGTGGGAATCATTTTCTAATAATAGTGACGGTGATTATCTATATATGTATAACCGTGATTATCTATTTTATGTATAATAGTGATGATATATATATGTATAACGGTGATGATCTATATATGTATAATGGTAATGATCTATATATGTATAACGGTGATGATATGATTGCATTGGTATGCTGTCACCCTTTGTTGACTTCAAATTAAAAAGCGTGTGTTGAATACGTACCATTAGTAAAGCTTGAATATAGACCATCAGTCCACCCGTCTACAGCAATGTTTTGTACTTGGTAATGAAAAAAATTGCCGGATTGACTTGTTGGTTAGAGATTAGATCATGGCGGGGATTTCTTTATTTACACTGTCCTGTTTTAATGGGATGACAGTAGGGTAAGTGTGAGGTTTGGTGCACCCTAGAACCGGTTTTAACCCCCTGTTGCCTACTTTGCCACTGACCGTTCCAAGGCGGTAGCCCTATTGTCAACCATTTTGTGTTTGTGTTGTCTTTTGCATTTAATATTGCCTTTGCCTTCTTGTTTGTCTGTTTGCGTGTTTGTTTCTGTGTTTTGTGGTTGACTGTCCTCCTTGAATGCTACTTTCCCTGTCCGATCTTTTTGTATTTCTTTGGCTTTTGATCCTCCTAAAAAGAAATATAAGAATCTGAAACTTTTATAAACAGTTATAATATGTAAGAATAGTTGGAACTTGTCATGATTTTGACAAAAAAAGCGTTGAGATTAACACGTTAAATAAATGTAATTAATGTGTGGACAAAAAAGTAAATTCCATAATTAAACCACAAACACACAGAGAAATTGGTTACCTTGACGGGTTACAATCATATACAGGTAATCTTGATATTGATTGGTATAATCCTAGTTAGATTGTATGCAATTATACAATTTTGCAGTGACAGAGGATACTTAGAAATGAAATAAATTTTCAAAATAAGTGAAAAGTAACAATTTAGCAGTAACAACTGCCTGTGCCAAGATGAATATTTAGCATTTATGAACATAGTTTATAAAACAAAAAAGAAAACCAGTAGATAAAGGAGACATAATAAAGAAAGAGAAAAATAATAAAACGGAGAAGAAAACAAAATATAGCAAGAAAGTAACAAAAAGTAAAAGAAAGAAAGAGAAAGATAAGACAGATAGCAAACAATCAGTCTAAGATTGACCACCCAATCCCCAAACCCGTTTCCCCAACCAGCAACCCCGCCCCCACCCTCCCCGATCAAAAACAAAAAAGCAAACAATAACAACCCATACTTGTTAGTTAATTTGCCAGTTATTACAGGTCGCAAGTGTATAAGTTTGCAACACTAGCTAATCTTGTATGCTACAAATCATTTTCATCATCATTTATGTTGTCTGCATAGCACTGAAGGCGATGGTAATCCTGTCGCACAATAGTTCTTGAACTACTATTAAACTGTTGCCGGTCCACTTAATATCCGATTACTTCCCGTTGTCCATAATATGTTTATAGCCCATTATCATTAGGTATTTTTTTAAATATCGATTAACTTCCCTTTGTCCATACAATGCACAAATCGTATACATGATTAATATTATATATACTAGACTAGAGACTTGCATTAGTAAATAAGACTAATTTATTACACATTATTGTCTCCAGTCAGTGAGTGTAAAAGAGTGTATCTGTAAGCTGGTACCTTTAAGGTTTTAAGCTTAATGGTATCATTCCGGCTCAATAACGGGAAAGGAAGGATCCTGTTTAAGGTCATTGGGAAGAGAGAAGTTGCCATTTCCTTAAAATGTTTACTGATGTAAAAGAATGTGTCAATATTGGTCTTCCTTTTTGTAACTTAAATATACCTGTCTACAGAATAAAACATTATTGTCCTCGATGAAGAGTTTCAGGTGCTTATTAGCAACCCCATTTAACCCTGTGACAAACAACGTGTGTAAATCGTTTAAGATTGTCTTGGGATGGCTTCTGGTGACCATAAAAGCTATTGAGAAGCTTAGGTATGGAGCGCTGCGATTATTTACAAGCCCACTTAACCATGTGCAATATTTCAAAAGTAGTTAAGATTGTCGACAGTACAATTTGGTAATTGTCTTTCGAGGTTTATGATAATAGTAACCCTGGTAGAGGATCATTTTATTTATACAAAGGTTAAGAATGTGAAGTATTAGGGAATGAATGAGTTAAAGAAACATATAATCCATTATATATTGCTTGGATAACAGTCTAACAGTGTCTAAGGTGGGGATGAATTATTTAGTCAAAACTTAAATCATAGGTCTCGTCAACCATATGGCTAATTGTCACTCCTAGTTCAAGTTTTAAGGATATATTTTTAATCACAGCAGACGAGAAATGGCGTTCAACTTTTAAAATTATTGTGTTGAAAGTCTAACATGATTTCTGTACATACTTCAAATCCATGATATAACAATGATTTTCCTATAAACAGTAGTTAATTATATACTCGGAAAAATCACTATAATCAGTGCATTGGACCGAGATCAGCAATTTAAGAAAGTTAGTAAGAATGACTTGGCATGGTTGGACTCCATTTATTAAGTAATAATGTGTTGTTGTAGAGAATGGGTAGGTATGTATAGATTTTATGGATTTCTAAATTTCTGAAGGTGAGCAAGGAAGATATCAAAAAATAGAAATAATAATACATATACAACTAAATAGTCTCAGTAAAAACAGTTTTTTACTTACGAAATAACTATTACTGATTACTCTAATAGTGAGAATTTCTACTGGTCTGAAATGCAAAAAAAATAAAATATTTATATGGTAATAGCAACATGATATATACATTACTACTGTTTATGTATGGATATTTACATACCATTATTTTATCTGTGAAGACATCATATTCACAATCAGGACAAACCGCAGAGACTATTTAGGCCAGCAGTACGTTTACTATCATACATAGAACAGGCAGTGCCACGAAATAGCAATACACATACATGTATGTAATCGATGGTTGATAGTATTACTTGTTTTGAATAAACATAATTACGAAGCATGAGGACGCTGTTGATAAGCTGAATAAATACGTGGCATTTGGCATTGAATTGTGATATCTATTACTAAAAGATAGACAATTAGAAGTTTTAGTCAGTAAAAAGAACTATGCCAGCTCCATTTTTTCCCTGGGGAGAAGACAATGATAAACACATGTCCGTCCTCATTGTCAGTTATCATTTTCCTCGTACAAGTTTGTCATCTTCTGGAACAGGTACGTTAACTATAGGATTGCATGCCTTTGCACTGCGATTGATTACCTGAAATTCAAAGAAATCTTCAAAACAAAGAGAGCACAAATTGAGCAGTAATGACTGACTGTGCCAGGATGACACAAACTAAAACAAGTAGAAAACAGAGACGGAAAATCCCCCGAAAACAACGACAACAGAGAAGAAAACAAATAATAATGTAAAAAGAAAGAAAGAGAAAGATAAGAAAGATAGTGGCAACTTAAAAAAGGACAACGTCTGAGGAAATACAATATTAAACAAGAACTGAGGGGAATAAAAGATGAAAAAGAGAAACACTATAAAAACATACAGGTAGAATGAAGTGACAGGATAATACGCATGATATAAAAAGATATAGAGCAAGAAAAGATTGACAAGAGAAACGTGGAGAGAAACAAGCAATATAAAGGTAGAGAAAGACACAGCAAAGGATGAAGGAAAGACATAAAGAAAAACTAGTAAAAGGGACAGAATAAGAAGGAAAATAAAACAAAGTAAAACAGAAAGGAAAATGAAAGACAACTGAGAGAGGGAAAGAAAACGACTGAAAGAGAAATAAAAGAAGAAAAAAGGAACACCGAAAGATAAAGTAAAGACATATCGAGAAATGAAATAAGGTGTAACAAAATACGTGTAAAGAAAGAGGAATATATAATGTAACAGAACAAATAAATCAAGGAACTGGGAGTCACAAACAATATATTACTGTAAGTGAGCATACACAAGGCTTAATTTGCACTGGAAAATAATTTTCGATCTACGACGTATATGGCGAGGTGAAAATACTGATTGACTGAAAACAAAACTATCAATTAACATTGATACATGAGCACTGATTAATATAAACTGATAGGTGAAAGCTATAAATGAAAACAGATCTTGGAGATAGGGGAGCCCAAAATTGTCGGTGTCTTACTTAATTTCGAACAGGTGGATCCACTACTCCATCCTTTAAAGGTTATGCGTATTGTTTTAAACACCTGCAGGATATGTTGTCTGCTTTTTATTTTAGTCTTTTTCGACAGTTAATTGTGGTACGCAGGCTTCATAACCTCGTCTCCCAAATATATTCCCCGATTAGGCACATTGTTTTCTTCTTTAAGGCAATAATTTTGTCAGAAATGAAGACCATACGCCGCTGGCCATGGAATGGTATGAAAATGCAACTTTAAAGGTTCCGTGTTCGCCGTCATATGCATACCTACTTTTGATGGCTCAACTGTTTGTACTATTGACATTTTAAAGATTACGTTCTGCTCAACCCGGGCCTAGACATGTTTCAATACGGTTCATGAACAATCTCCATCAACTGGTCAGAGACTGCAATACATTTATTGCTTATCGTGTTCGGTAATTTATAAATTTCCTTTACATACTCTTTTGATAAACTGAAACTGATAATTAAAAATGAAACCTGATACATAAACATAAATGATGAATACATACGATAGCTAAAAGCAGTAATAGTATCAACCAAATTAATATATTATACTAATAGCAATACATAAAACTTACTTACGGTAATACAAAGCATGATGTCTATTGTGTCCATCAGATGTTTCAAATAACTTCAAACCTAGGACTGAAAAATATATTTTAAAATCAATCATTATAATGTATGCATGTTTGAGTTATTTCACGTTAATAATTAAATGAAAAAAAAACAACACTTTCAACACTTCATGTAATGCAATGGAACAGCAAGTAACCTATATAGACAGCCATGTATTAACGTGGAAAAATATTGAGGTCATGTTGTGTCAGCTGATATCGTACGGTATATTCATTTGCAAAACAATTTAAAATGTTTCTTATTGTCAAAATTTAACGGCGTGTAACCAATCTTCCGATACGTCTTTGGTTACTACTTCGTTAATTTGGAAAGAGTGAACATATTGTCATTATCTTCTAATATGATGTTATGTATACATAATATTTTTATTTATTTACACATTACATTCAAGTAAGGTGCAAAGTTTCATAGCCAATATGCTGTGCCGGATTAAGCATCTGCGTTGCACCTACAATGTAATGTAGACAGTATATCTATAAGTTTCCATACGCACAATTTAAATACTACATGTAGTATGTTGTACACATCTGATCTGTTGTTAAAAAAAGATGTAGCTTAGTATCTATAAACAAAATAAAAACACATTACCGGACTAAGCTTAGTTTTTAAACAGTGTATCATTTGTCAATTTGAATGTGTACCTTTAAGTTATTGATTTCTTATTGGCTTATACGCGATGTAAACATGATGCACAGTACATTATTTAACAATATAGTACGGTCTTGACAACAGTATTGAGTGGTGTCTAAATGAATTATATGTTTTACATTACCAACAGCCTATTAATATTGCTTATTGTAACATTATGTTTATTATATTGAAGTACTCATTAATGGAATGCAGGATTTATTTTGAGGGACCATTATATGCATTAACGAACTTAGTTCACGTTGTATACATGCATATATATACATGTACATGTTCAGTTGCCTCGCTTTAATAATTCAATATTTCAGGTGATTTTCAGTTTTCGCTTTTGATTTAAATTTAGTCATGTTATGAAGCTTAACTTACCCTGGCTCGCCACGTCGGGGACCAATTCTCCTGTGATGAGGCTAACGCTATGTAGCTACATCTAGCATGTTATCCAGATGTGTAATTGGAACCTGGTGTAGCCCCAACACATTCACTTCACTTCGACAATGTCTTTATGTATACACCATTACCTAGTAGCGAGTATCTATGTCATCTGTAGTAATATAGGTCCATATATTGATTTACACCGATGATTAAATTCTCAATCCCTCACTCATTGATACACAGTCTACTTACACCGATGATACATGCTGTCATCCAAAATGTGAAGGAATTTTACGAAATGTCTTACAATCATTTTCAATTCATTTCAGGCTTCATAAAAATAGCGCTCTATCAATCGACCAATCGGAAAGGACGTTACGGAAATTGTTATCTGTTACATCACACACGCTGCCGGTGAGAGTGTTATTACTGCTGTAATCGTATGATCTACAGCAGATTTATAGCAAAACTGTTAATAGAAATAATATAGAGGGAGAACAACTAAATTGTGTATTAACATGTCACTAATAGGGACACATCAACAATCACCAAATATGAAGAAGTATGTCCACGGTGTGCTTTCTATATATTTTATGATAAAACATCTGCACTAAAAGGCCTAACATTTACTAAACAAAAGGTCAATGAACTTGAAGCTGTACTGATAGATTTTGATAGCTAGATTAGCCATGGGAACATGTGAAGTTTTATAAACAAATAGAACTAGTACTTTCAAAGAAGTAGTCGCCACACGTTTCTCCTAAATAACTATATGTAAACAAAGATGGCCGCTTGCGGCCGTGTTTGACATCGAATCAAAATAATTTTGTTAATGACCAACTATAAGTCATGCCTGTCATTTTAGTAAAGGTTCCATATGGTTAAGTAATGGCATCAAAGTCGTATTTTAAAATATATTTATAGCTGTGACGGCCATCTTGAATTACCGGCTGACCTGGTTTTTACTTAGGACCAACTAGACATTAAGAGCAACATTGATGTACATTTTCATGAAAATCCATCCAGGAGTTTCAGAGTTTTTCCAACATACGTAAACAAGGATGGCCTCTGGTGGCCATGTTTGATATCGAATCAAAATGATTTTTATTTAGGACTAATTGTCACCCAAGTTATTTTAGTAAGGTTACAAATCAATACCACTTATGGTTTTTGAAAAGTAGTCGCCAAACTTCAATTATTTTAAATCTATTTTTAGCCGTGGCAGTCATCCTGAATTTTCGGTTAACCTGATTTTTTACTTAAGACCAAATAGACATCAAGATCAACATTCCTGTTAAGTTTCATGAAACAATATGTAGTAGTTTCAGAGGAGTAATCGCTTCAAGTTCTCACTATTTGTTACGAAAGATGGCCACTGGCAGCCAAGTTTAATGTCGAATCAAAATGATTTTCAACAAGGACCAACATCAAGTCATGCAGATCATTTTAGGAAATGTTACATATCAATATCACGTATAGTTTTCAAGAAGAAGTCGATACAACTTTTTTATAAGATATTTTTAGCTTTGTCGGCCATTTTGAATAACCGGCCGACCTAAAATGTTGCTAGAATCAACTAGATATCAAGAGAAACATTTCTGTGAAGTTTCATGAAAATCCGTCAAGTAGTTTCAGAGGAGTAGTCGCTACAGTTTTTTACTATATAAGTCTATGTAAACAAAGATGGCCGCTGGCAGCCATGTTTAATGTCGAATCAAAATGATGTTCGACAAGAATCAACATGATGTCATGCTGATCATTTTAGAAAAAGTCCCATATCAACATCACTGATAGTTTTCAAGAAATAGTCGCTACAAACTTGCTTTTTAAAAATGATTTTTTTAACTGTGTCTGCCATCTTAAATTTTCGGCCGAGTGGAAACTTTGCTAGGATCAACTAGATATCAGGAGCAACATTTCTGCGAAGTTTCATGGAAATCCATCAAATAGTTTCAGAGGAATAGTCGCTTCAATAATTTCTATATAACTAAGTAAACAGGGCCACTGGCAGCCATGTTTAACGTCGATTCAAAATGATTTTCGGCATGGACCAACATCATTTCATGCTGATCAATCCAATATCAATATCACTTAAAGTTTTCAAGAAGTAGTCGCTACAATCTTGTTTCTCAAATGCTATTTTTAGTTTTGCCGACCATCTTGGATTTCATATCAACGTGAATTTTAGCTAGGACCAACTAGACATCATGGACATCATTCCTGTAAAGGTTCATGAAAATTCCTCCAGTAGTTTTAAAGGAGTAGTTGCTACAAAATAAGTTTATGGGCATACGGACGGACGGACGGACGGCGGACGCCGTCCACGGCATAAGCTCTGTTGATCTTTGATCATTTGAGCTAAAAATACACAATTTAGCAAACATGCCATATTAATATGAGGTAAAATCAATTGTATAAGTAAACAAATAACATTGTATTTTGAATAGTTTTGGTACTAAAATACGAAATATTTATATCTTGTCCTTTCATGCTGATAACTTATTCAAGATGGCCACCATGCGGGTATCTTTGTTACACAGGGTTTTGTAATAAAGTCTTGACTATTGATTACATCTTCAAGAAGCAGCATTCTCCCAAAGGTTTTTAGCATGTCTTGAATGTATTGCCATTATTTACTAGAACGTAAACTAAACCCACGATGACCCACTATGTTTAAAGCAGCATTTGTAAGACTTTAACCTCAAAAGGTCACATACTATTGACCTTTTTTTACCACTGCTTTCAATAACGTTACATTTGACATGCAACACGATCCTATTCAGAGAGAAGTCATTTCTTACCAGCCATTCCCTTCAAATGTAACTCCCAGGGCATGACCTATGCGTCCAATTCAACATCCCGTCTGAGGTGTTTCAACGGTGTCCAAGTTATGACCCAGGGTCTTTGTCCCCAGGGATGGGTATTGATCTCGGTGCCAATGATGGTTGAATGGTTGTATTCGTTTTTTCATACCCAGTGAGTGCATATATGGTTATACGGTAGAATCTCAACAGTTTTCAATGCATGGCCCAGGGGTTATGTCTACAGGGTGGGAATTGACCTCAAGGCCGATGCCGGTTGCATGGTTGAATTCGTCTGTTATTGCCCAGTAAGTGTATATACATGGTCATAGTGTGGGGACCTCCTCAACGGTTTTTAAGTTTTGACCCATGGGTTATTTTCACAGGTTTGGGAACGGACCCAGGGGCCGATGCTGATTGGATGGTTCTATCCGTCTGTTCGTGCCCAGTGAGTGTATATATATATGGTTATAGGGTGGGGATCTTAAGAGTTTCCAAGTTATGACCCAGGGGTGGGAATGGACCCCGGTACCAATGCTGGTTGGATGGTTGTACCGTTCTGTCCATGCCCATTACGTGTATATATAGTTATATGGTGGGGATCTCGAAACATACCCAGAGAATGACCTAAGCGTCCCATTCAAAATCCCGTCTGACATGTTTTATAACTTGAGTCAACTAGTACACACACACTCACCATTTCAGATCCCTGTGTTATACTATTAAGGAGTTATTAGGCTTGTATACAAGGCCACGCCCCCATCCCTATCTCCGCCCCCCAGGAGTTGAATCAAAATTCAAGTTTCAACCTTCAACGTTTAAAAGTGAAAAAGTAGGTCATCGCAGCAGACTTTTTGACCTTGTTTTTCATTCAATTTACAATGTTTATTATTTGAGATTGCGTGCGTGCGTGCCTGCGTGAGTGCGGGCGTACGTGCGTGCGGGCTCTCGTGCGTACCTGCTTGCGTGCGTGCGTGTCCATGTTTGTACATATGTGTGTATGTTTGTATGCATGGATGTATTGATTGATGGATGGATGGATGGATGGACGGACGGACGGACGGACAGACGGACGCAATTCACGCTCGCACGCACGCATGGACGGACGGACGGATGGATGGGTGAATGGATGTGCGTACGTGCGTGCGTGAGTGCGTGCGTGCGTGTGTGTCCATGTTTGTACACACCCACTCACGCACGCACGGTTGGATTGATGGATAGATGGATGGATTGATGTGCATGCGTACGTTCGTGCGTGCGTCCGTGCGTGCGTTCGTCACTGCGTGTCTGCGTGCGTCAGTCCGTCTGTGCGTGCGTGCATTTGTGCGGGGTTTAACGTCGCTTTTAACAATCTTTCCGATACATTACGACGGTACTACCACACTGGAAAACTACAACTTAGGCACATGACATGATACCACACCCAGTCACATTATACTGACACCAGGCCGACCAGTTCTAAAATGAACCGTTATATGCGAAACCTCAATCAAGGGAACTACCAGTACCATTTTTATGAAGTCTTTATTATCACCCGGTCGGAGATTAATGTCAATACTAGCTAAACATGAGGGAATTTTCTTTTAAATTCTTTGTTTATATTATCTTAAAAGTCTATATGAAATAAGGACTGTTTGTTACTATACATTACCGTCATATAATGGTCGATTATATGCAAAATATTAGTAGCATGATTACATGTTTTTGCTTTGCTGAGATGAATAAAAAAAATATGTAACAGTAGGGCATAATATTAACAGCAGTAACCGCAGGTTTAGTGGCAACAGTAGCAGTAGCAACGGCCGTAACCAACAACTAAATGACAATAGACTCTCGACCTTGACGATAAGTGCACACGACTTTGTAACTAGTTATTTCAATAATAGATTAAGTACGTCGTAAATTCAACGTATTTACACCCAATGATCTGCATAAGAGCATTCCGTTACCGATCCTGAATGACAACACATGGGGGGTTTTCACACAAGTATGTATTGAATAATGTACAATCAGTACACAACGGTTACCTTAACAAGAGCAAAGTGATACAATTTCATATCAGTTCAGCATTTTAAAATTATATGTGTAGCAATTCATCGAAATGAAAGTTTTAAAGGCACATTAATCTCAAAATAATGTCCACCTTCTCCCCAAAGACGATAGCCATTAAAGGCATATAACAGTTAGGCATTGTGAACTTCCTGATTTGTGACAAATTATGCAGACTTACATACTATTTGTAAAACTATGTCACGTATACTCAATATTATTTTTCAAAAACAGATACCGGTACGTATTCTCGATTTTGTATATCGAACATAGACGACAACAAATGTTTTTTTTCGCAGAAGTATATAGTCAATAATGTATTCTATAACACAATTGCTCTACTGTTGTTTATCTTAACAAACAAGAACTGAGTGATAATAATTTAGTTTAATTCATCAGTTTAAAATAATATGCAAGACAAAGCCTCAACAAGAGAGTTTTAATGAACATATATATATATATCAATATAATGTCCACATGACAGCCAGTAAATGTAACCAACAGTTCGGTATTGTACACGTCCTAATTTATGATATGCAGACGTCCTTGAAATCAAAACTAGTAAAACCTTTGCAGGTGTAATCAATATTCTTTTTCAAAAACAGGTACGGGAAATTCCCAATTATGTATATAGCTGTACAATATCGAACAATATGCGGTAACCAACGAGGGGTATTCAACAATGTGCAAATAACATCTCCATTACTATATTACTTTTGTATTAACTATAACTGAGTGATGATAGTTTAGTAACATTGAGAATTTTAAACAAATATGTCAAATAATGCCTAAATAATGTAGTTTAAATTCCATATCCCTTAAAATGACACACAGTAAATATGATGAACAGTTAGGCATTCTTCTCTTCCTGATTCATGATATAAAGGCGTCCTTGGATTCAAATCTATTTTTAAAACGTTGTCATTTGTAAGCAAAAGCAGGTACGGGTGGTACATGCATTATCCGTATATAGCTATACAGACGACAACAAACGAGGATTTTTCACATAAGTATGCATTCAATAACGTACAAATAGCTTACAATTTCTGTACTACTGTTAACGTAGCAAGAACTGAGTGATTCTATTTTAGTAAAATTGAGCATTTAAAAAAAAATAGTAAAATTATGCTTAAATTAGGGAGTTAACCAACACGTTGAATCTCAAAATAATGTTTACAACATCCCTTAAAATGACAGCCAGTAAATATGATCAACAGTTAGGTATTTTCAACTTCCCGATTACGTTCATGTGAACAATAACAATATTAAATTAGTGACATAGCTACTCTATGCCGTATTGCTTTATTTGTCAAGTGTTCATTAAAGTAAACCTTTAAATACCTAAACTATCCTATTACATAGATACATGTCAGCGATCTTAGCTTTGCTGTCTGAAGTAGGGTTTATAAACACGACACACGCACATTCAGCCAACGACACACAGAATGTTCTTTGTGTGAAATGTCTTAATGCGAAAAAAAACTTGACGATATGAAAAACATTCTGTATCGTCAAACTATGGAAACATTATACAGCAACATTGAATGCCACCGCCTTTGTTGGACGCTTATTGCGGACTAATGTAATGCATTTATTTTGACATTGAGCAATTTCATGACATGCAAACATTATTTTAAATGATGCTTTGGTGTATCAAAATATTCAGAATGTTTACAAAAGATAAACCACTGTATGTTTTATATACGTATCAGTTAACACTTAAAATGATGCACCATGCTTAGTAACAAATGCAGTTTCTTAATTAGTTCATGTTAATTTGAAGAAAAAATAAATACGCATTTTACATCGTTTTATATGTTAAAATTGTTGAATTATTCTTTAACGGGTCATCATTATATAGTTAGGTTATAGTTAGGTGCCATATATATATATATATATATAGAGAGAGAGAGAGAGAGAGAGAGAGAGAGAGAGTTCACACTTTCTTTTAAACAAGACCGGAGGGTAACGCCAGTATCCCTGCCCGTGTAACGCCCCCAACGGACAAAATATTAAGAAAAAGTGACTTGCTTCAGGTCACAAGCGGAACTAGTTAAGTAATGAGAAAGTCGGCGTTTTCACACATATCGAGGGTTCAGTGCAAAATGATTGTATCTCCTTCTTTATTCATATGTAGTTACAATGGTTTTGCACTGACCCCTCGATATGATGGGAACTTAGGTTCTCATGGATAACCTTATTTACCGAGCGGTCCTGATAGGTTCTCACTTTTTTTTTGACTTGCCATAGTGCCACGTATCGAATTCGCAACTTTCAATTGCATATAACACGCTGCCTACAATAGTTGTTTTTTGTTTACAACATTCACTAAGTTAAAAAAACTAACCCGCCAAATAACGGCAAATTTACACTGCCAAATCGTTATTCAAAACTCCATCCGGGTGTTTAGATCATACAATAATGTATATGTGCCGATTAACGTTATAGGTTTATTTACATGTTCTTAAAATAACCGCGATTGAATATGTGTAAAATGAATTAAATCGAAGTTCCATGCGGCGGTATAGGTACATTAACATGTATTCCTGGTCGATAACTGGAACGGTATCTTGGCGCAGCGTGTTGATATAAGCCAGCTAATATTGAATTAGTGCACGTTGTGTGCTACATAACCACCCCCGGTACCCGTATAATATGAACGCTCAATAATTGTCATTTAAATATTATATTTGTTATATAATTAGTTTTTGCTTTGTTAGATTCCCTGAATATTTTACTTCACATCCATATCTTATGTTTTTCATTTTAGTATTGTTTTAAGCAATGTTATCCGTTTTGAAGTGGGTGGATCGGAAAAATCCGTGTCAACAATTGACATTTCGTCGATTTTCAATTATACAGTAATTTTGACACGATAATAAGGACATGCACATGTAAAACACTCATTATGTTAGTCTTTTGTCTTTAGTTGATCCCTTAATACTAACTAAGGGTTTTTAATCTGGCGTTTTGTGAGAGAGGGGTCCCCAGAAAGTTACGACGGCTAAACATTTGTTCGGATAAGATCAAACGAAGACTATGGATAAGTATTAAAGCGGGCGTTTATAACAGCACAAACGAGTTTGTTTTCTTATTTGATACCCCTGTAAGCTTCTAGCTTCTTAGCTACTTACCGATAGTGTTTTCCCTTACTTGATGGCATACTTTCCTAGTACTTTGCCGTACCTATAGGGAGTGCGGTTGAAAACCCCGCGACGTGACCCCACCGGGAATAAGTAATAATACATAGGCAAACTTGCCATATATGAAACTCATATGAAAGGATATCCATATGAAATTCATATGAAAATCATATGAGAATCATATGAAAATTGTATCATATGATTCTCATATGAAACATTTCATATGAAAATCATATGAAAGGTATCATATGACAATCATATGGAACAATTAGCATATGAATATCATATGCAATTTAGTTCATATGATAATCATATGAGAATCATATGAGGATCATATGAAATGTTAATCAATAATATTTGTAAATTATGACATTATTATGGTCGTGTAAAGTGTCACACAGTAGTCTTGATTTTTTAAATCTCGCGATGTGTCATTAGTTTTCTACATATAAATTCCAGGGGCGTAGCGTGGCATACTCCCTTACTCCCGGGAGTAACTTGGAAAAAAAACATCCTAAAATGTTGTAAATGAAAAAAAATAATCTCTCATTTGGAGCGCACCTCGTATTAGGAGTATGTTGAAATCAGGCTACGCCCCTAATAACAGGTTGCATAATTATTAATTATTAGACTATGTCTAAACAAATTGTTTTGCATAGTACTAACTGTTGATTATATTGTATATTTACACATATGGAAGAATAACAAAGAAAAAAATAATTGGTGGTGGGTGGGAGAGCTTGGAGTGGAGGGATCAGAACGTTTGTGGGAGTGGGGGAGGGGAGCTATCCCAGGGTGGTATCCAGGATATCCGACTGGGGTGGGAGAGGGGATGTCTCCCAGGGTCGTATCAAGGATATCAGATTGGGGGTGTACATTTTGGGGAGAGGGGATGTCTCCCAGGGTCGTATCAAGGATATCAGTTTGGGGGCGTGCATTTTGGGGAGAGGGTATGTCTCCCAGGGTCGTATCAACGATATCATATTGGGGGCGTACATTTTGGGGTCCAAAATGATCGTTGACAGTAGCCCTTTTTATTTTTTAAATAAGCACCCCTTAATCTCAATATATTCTATGAACATGGCGTAGGTACATTTTGAACAATGGGGAGGCCCCTCTCCCCTTGGGGGAACCTGACCGAGTAAGCCAACGTCTACAATTTCCTGACAACAACAAAACAACCTAGACTAACAAACCCACCAAAATAGAAACTTGTTTGTAATCAAATGTCAGCATTCCTGATCCCAATACCCAGTGATGTCCTGACCCGTTATTGAATAAGAAGTTGCTTTAATAAAGTTGTGTGTACCATGCGGTTACCCTCCTACCACCCAAACACCCCGATCCCCAATAATCTATAGACTAAGAGAGAGTCTAGAGTATGTTTTGCCAGGGCCACCCCAATAGTGTTGACCTCCCCCACCCAACCCCATACACAAATACCTATACCCACCCACAATCTTATTATTTCCTAAAATGTTTATGATAAAGCGTAAAAAAAAGGTTCTAGATCTACGATCTACGAACGAATTATTGAAGATAAATGTTCAGTTGCAACGCCCTTCCTCCCCTCCCCTCTCCTCCACTACCGCCCCCACCCCCGACCCCACCCCCTCACTCTCACTTTTTTCCCAGTCATACGTCAACGACTTTATTACTTTTTGTGTTCTTCACGGTCACTTATTTAGGGGGTATTCTGATGCCCCCACCCCACCCTGCCGTCCATGGCTGCTACGCTCCTCATTATCTACAATTACGAGTTTGACGTCATCAAGTCCGACTGTGACGCGATCATAACGGCGCGTGCAGAAAAAACTTCGACGATAAAATAGAACGCAGCCGTCATCAAGTCAGTTATTTCACGTCATGCTATTTCACATGGATACATCTTTATCACTTTTATAGAAGTAAGTATTGTGTGTTCTTTCCTAACTACACTTGAGACAGTAACTAGATCTATTCATGCAACTAATTTGAACCATGCATTGCCGAAATATTGTCATCAGTTTTCGATTTTATTTCCAAACATTTGTTCAAGGCGCTTGTTTCAGCAAAATGTGTTTTGGACTTTTAAGATAAAGTTTAACTAGTCTACCTAAATAAAGTGTATTTCAGCGAAACAACATTTTTAGTGGGAAATAAAAACACCTTTTCCCGCGTTGTAATCGTCAATTGTGACGGAAACGTGTATCATACAGATTGAGATAAACTTAGATGATAGATCGAACGTGTTTTATTTTTTGTTTTTGTTTGTTTGATTTTTAGAAATTGTATTCAACATGGGTTCATTGCGTTGGATAAATATATTGAGGCTAACTGAAGTAATTTTAGGTTTCTTAATTGTCTTCTGTCCCAGCCATATATGGCCCAAAACTACAATTTCTTTCACACAGTTCATTTTTTGTACCCATGCACAACTGGTTACATTGGATACAAACAAATACAAATTACTTAGCCCACCATCTTTCGCGAGATCATTTTTTGTACCCAGGCACAACTGGTTACAAGGATACAAAAAAATTAGCCCAACATTTTTCACGCGTTCATTGTACCCAGGCACAACTGGTTACAATGGATACAACAAGATTAGCCCTTCGCGAATTCATTTTTTGTACCCAGACACAACCCCACACTAGTACGTACTTAAGCAGATATATATAATTTTGGTTTGGGATTTCTTGTAGCAGTATGCATCTTATTCATACTTCATCCATATTGGGGCAATGGTTCAGACAGAAAGCATTTGTACCGATATCTAATATCAAAATTACTTGTGTATAAATCACTTTAAAGTGTTTTCATATACATCTACTTTAAACAGATTTATGATACGAAGCTATATTGGATGAAAACCTTTTCCGCAATCAAAACTCATACTCATGGTAATAAAATAATAAATTACCGAGTGCCTTTCTATTGCGCACGTTGGCAAATAAACTTCTTCCATTGAAGTTTCATAAATTGTGCAATAAACGGACACATAATTTACCTTTGTTTGTTTTCAGACATATGAACGTATAAAACTCCCTTAATCGTGTAAGTGTTCTCCTAACCAAGCGATAGTTGGTCCTAGGTATTCATAAATTATACACGTTATGATACACTTTATCGTCGCAAGTGGCTGTAGAAACGATGGCCCTATTAATAAATCAATAAATTATACGCGTTAAGATAAACTTGAATATCGTGTTATGTACGGAAGCGTATTCGTGCCTCGTCTTGTTGGGTTATATTGAATTTCTCAATTTGCAATAACTCGAGTTGTTATGATATACATCTATAAATCGATATATTTACGTCGACTAAACACGGTGTAATTCCAATAAATGCAAATCAAATACGTTGAACTGGTTCTTTATTTTACAATAAATCGTTTTTAGTGAACTTGATATTATTTTTTTATTATTTCTATCGCGTTGAAACAAAGCAAATAAAAATATATTAATATAAAGGTACTCGACGTAATGAGTATTATCTGTATTACTCGAGCTATTTATCTGATATACACGAGCTATTTATTTCAAGCTATGTACAGTTTGTCGATTATGTGATATAAATATGTCGATTTAAAATCTAAAAAATGATAAAACATTTCGAGCTAACGTCATGTTTTTATTAAATCAAATTTACACGGAAATGATTAGCCTCGGTCGTCCGGCCTGCTTCTGATTTCTTTGCTACGCTATGTTACGTGTATTATAGTCTCGGACAGTTTGTTTGTTTGTTTGTTTGTTTGTTTGTTTGTATGGTGTTTTACGTCATGTTCAACACATGTAATGTTATATATGACGGTCGAGTTTTTTAAGGTTGAGGCAGATTCCCATCCACTTTTCCTGGGTAGAACCTGTAGAAACTCCCACCATCCGTAAGAATCGACACTTCCTAACATACAAGTCAAGCTCCCAGTGGGATTCGAACCCGCAGCGGTGAGAGGCGAGACGGTTTACAACGCAACGTCGTTAATCCATCAGCCACAGGTTCGCTAATCTCGGACAGCCAAAATCGTATGATGTATATGTCGTATATGTCTTACCTGCAGCTATCGTCTGGGTAGATTAGGCCGATTAAAGAGCCCACTAGCGATTAGCCGACTGTCAATTCTAATATGTATACGGGAGGTATACAGTACTGGTTCAAATCCCTACCTATCCTTTTTTCAAAGCTTAAGGGAAACACACATAATGATTTTTGTTTGGCCTTTAAGTACTGGAACAGCTTTAGCATGTTATCTCAATCTATCTGTTGAAAACAGGTTAATATCTACAACTGTTACATGTTTCATTTTGCTGCGCATCCCGAGTCCCTGACTCACACTTTTTTCTGAGGACCCATCATTTCAAAATATGTGCATCCGATGGGATGCATCATTTGAAATCTGAAAACTGAATTTAAGAAAATCTAAAATAGGTTAATCTACACGGTAACTTAATCTAAAGGAGAAAAATGAACAATTAAAATAAGGCAAATCAAAATCAATTGACCTAGCCTATATTCTAGTCCTTTTAATTTCAGATTTGATCTTTCGACAAACTGTTGTCAACACCGTCACAGAACCCATTTCATTGTTCTAATGTATGTGAGTTTTAGGGACTAATTCAGGCTGAATTCATAATGAAACACTGGTTATATAGATTATTTTAACGCTTGTTGCTTAGAAAAAATCCTGGGACCCATTGTTTTTTAGTTTGGACCCATTGTTTCAAAATATGTGAGTCCCAGGGACTCATTAAAGCAGATTTCAAAATGAATCACTGACTGTTACCTGTATAGGGTATAGTTTAAATATTTATTGCACATGACTGATGTATTGATATGCACCAATTTTACTTTCAGAAAATGTGTACAATATGGATGATGAGGGTGCCCCATAAAACTTTGTTTGGATACATTCAACCTTGTTTGGATACCAACTTACCAAGTACACAAATGTGCCACCAGGTAAGTTTAGAATAAACGTTTCAGACCTTGATATTCACATTAAATGTTATTTTTATTTTGCCATGGTAGGGAGGTGTAATCTTTGAAAGTACTAAAGGGAATTGCATGAAACTTGACACACACATACTTTATACAATGAGAAGGTGTGTTGTGTCCAATAATCAGGCCAGTACCTCAAAGGTCAAGATTTCACTTGGAGGACAAATACATTTTTCTGGGGCATTTGTCACTTACTACTAGTTCACTTTTATTGCTGAACCTGTTTTAATCCGTTTAAATACAGGGCCTAGTTTGGTGAAGACATGAACAGATTATAGAAAAAGCTAAGATTAAAACATGACTGAACAAACTGTGACCTGTGACACATAAAGTGTAAATATAAAAAGATTTAGGAAATATGAGGAAATGAAAAAGTTACAGCCATTCGATGTTATGTTTTTGTGACAGCCGAGATCGTACAGATGATCCTTATATATTGTTATGAAAAACTATGCGTGTAATACCTGAAAGAAGTATATTGTGTATATAAATAAGTTTACTAGTGTTGCTCATTTAATAAGGCAGGATAAAAATAAAATAAAAGTCCTTTTAAGATCACGAACATTTGACAAAAAGGTCAAGTAAAAGACTGTTGAGGTTGGTGATCTTTAATATCTACCCCGCCTCACTAATCGTTTGGATTAGAAAACCCCAACCATAAATAATAAAGGTGAGAGGTTACAAGTGTATCTATGTTTCAGGCTTATTTGAAATCACAGAGCTGGTGTGTCAAGGGAAGTGTGGCACAGATTATTACACAAGACGTATTAAAGGAATCCAGTACAACATGATACTAGGTGAGTTTAATCATTGGCAATATTAACAATATTTCTCTTCGTTTTTAAGGTGTTATGGTAAAGTACAAACACTTTTTCATCATTGAAAAATAAAGTTCTGAGGGTTAAATCATTTAAGGTACTACTTGTGACATTGGTTATTTTTGCCCGAGTTATATTGAGATCATGTGAACTATTACCCAAGGTCAAAGGTACAGATCCCTTCGGTTGTGGGCAATAGTTCACACGATCTTTTCATGCAGTGGAGGCACATAGTTCTACTATGGTAAGCCATTCAACTACTTTATTACAAGCAGTCATTTAATAATTTATTACAAGCCATCATATACCGGTAGTCAAAATTATTGACCGGTCATTTATATATATTTAACAAAATAATGTATACTACTTCACATACCAGTGCTTTTTTTCTACATTTTGGGAACATAACCCATACCCTCAAAATTGGGAATTTTAGCGCGATTTTTCATAAAATTCGAAAACAAAACAGTCAAACATTTATTTCATAATTGTATCTTTCATACTGTTTAAAGTACAACAAGATCAACAGAAGCATTTAAAGCATTTCATATTCAATACTTGTCACATGTTTGCTACTTTTCAGTGTTCTTTCTTTTTCTTCTTTCAATTGGGAATATTCTTCTCAAAATTGGGGAAAAAATATGTTTTGTCTGGGAATATGACCCAATAACGGCTATATAAACAGCCAAAAAAAGCCCTGCATACTATAATCTCAATATATGCCCTCATATACACTTTACAAATGATGTCCTAAAGTCCATCTACATCACACGTTTGACTTACATGTGGGGGCATTCATCTACTTCAGTGATAGTTCTAGTATGTATGTTATTATTTGTTCTTGCACTTAAGTTAAAACAATTTTATATTTTACTTTTTTTCAGATCATTCTGTGGTTTCGAGTCCTGATATGTCAAGGACGTCTAGAGCAGGCTAAAGGAGATATTGATCCAGAGATGCTTGCTGACATTAACTAGAAATTCAAAAATGTAAATTAAAAAAAAATAAAATCTTAATTTATTTTAAAATAGTGTTTATTTATCCTTTTGGTAAACATATTAACGTAATAGCGATGACGCAGTTTAGGTTATAATTTAAAATGTTAATTCATTTGACGTCATTATTTTGCTGTTAACTATTTAATAATGAAGATTGTATAGCAAATGTCTACGTAATTTTGAATCTTTCCTCGTATATATATAAAACAAGACACCTCGAATCTTGAAATAGTCAAGATTGCCGTGTGACCCTTTAAAACATGATCTAAATGCATTACTATGTATATAAATGAAGTCAGTTGTTTTTGTTCTTTTACCTAAACACAAAAGGATATCCCATTTATAGACATGAGCTAAATAAACTGTGTTTATTTG
Organism: Cyrtodaria siliqua; assembly: GCA_037043455.1. Taxonomy (NCBI): domain Eukaryota; kingdom Metazoa; phylum Mollusca; class Bivalvia; order Adapedonta; family Hiatellidae; genus Cyrtodaria; species Cyrtodaria siliqua. The sequence continues at coordinate 141,689 of JAWPHD010003102.1, forward strand.
GTTATTTAGAGCTACTACCAATGCGGGTGAGAAATCGAGAATACAGAATATCTTTACTCTTATGCTATCAAGAAGATTCCTCTAGTTCCTTTAAATACATCAACCATGAATGGACATAGCATACAGTGCATTGCAAGAACATGTCAAAGATCAATGAGCATGGAAGCATTATACCAAAAACGGACAAGATTGGGATCACTGAGTGACCAAATAGGATACTTCTGGAAGTGATAATTGTTAAAAGTGTTAAACCAAACAAGTACAAAGCAATCCATATAAATGTAACCAATCAACTTGAAAATGCATCTTTAAATCTGTGTGAAGACTTAGACATTTTTAAATTGAATGAACCATCAAAACGTCTTTCAGATTGGCTTTTAAGAAAGACAGAACAAAATATCTATTAATGTAACATTCATTAAAAACACAGATTGTTAAGTGTATTTTGAAAGTTTTTAGGTTTCGTGGGATATTTAAAAGCATATGAATTTCATATGCAGCTCCTTTCATATGCTTTTCATATGATACTTTACATATGATTTTCATATGAAAGGAGCTTCATATGATTCTCATATGAAGTTCATATGAAATTCATATGAAGTTCATATGGAATTCATATGAAAATCATATGCATTTCATATGAAAATCATATGAAACTCCTTTCATATGAAAATCATATGATTCTCATATGAAAATCATATGAAAGGTTTCATATGAAAATCATATGTGGCTCCTTTTTGCTGATTCTCATATGAAACCTTTCATATGAAAATCATATGAGAATCATATGATTTTCATATGTGGCAAGATTGCCTGTGTATGAATAAGGCACTGCCTCATGGCGAGCGTCGGTTTAAGTAAATAAAATGGTTACATTGTGTAATATTACTCATAATGTAATACCTTATAGCATAGGGATTTTCTAAACCCAACTCAGTTGCTCCGTTCTAAGGGACACACAAAAAACGCAACCCACTATTATTCACATACAAACTTTGCGATCATCACATAAAAAAAACTAATTCAACAAATTAAGCATAACTATTCGAAATCGAAATGGGGATCTACACATTATACTCTGTTACTTCCAAATCAAATCGTGGAGCGCTGTGGTCTAGTGGTAGAGCGTTGGACCCATGATCCAAAAGTCGTGAGTTCGATTCCCGCCATTGCCATATGCGTTGTGTCCCCGAGCAAGACACTTTATCTGCATTGCTTAGTACTGGTTCTAACTAGGAAGACATCGAGAGTGATTCAAATAAGTTCATAGAGCTTTCGTTACAATCGATGTAAAATAAAAAAGTTTAAACTGAATCAAACCAAGCACTGCTGTGTGATTTCCATTGTAATGTCGGCAGGGCTTTTCCCCCCTAAAATTGTGAAGACTCCCGACAATAGCCTAGTCATTTTGGTGGAGAACAAAAAGCGCGAAAACTGCCTAATTTGTGAAAAAAAGTATTGAATACATGCATTGTTTTTGTGGGAGCCGGATAATATGAAACATTTTAGATAAACTTTCTTCTATGAACATATCCAGAACAAAACAATATTGAACAAGTTAAGTGGTGGAAAAGTTTTCCAAAATAAATTAAAAAATAATAATAATAAATCAAAGAAATAAATTACTAATAATTGTGAAGCAAATCGGCCAGAGTTGTGAAAAAAATTACTTGGATTGTGACTAAGTGTCAGGTGAACTTGAATAAGCATGATCAGTATAATTATGTATGCAACCTTTTTTTTTATGAGACTTCTCAGGATGATCCAATCTATGCCTATTTGCTAAATGTAAATGCCTTCAGTTAGCAGCAATGATCAAGTAGGAAGGAATAGGAATGAATTGTTTCATGTGAATCTCGGCATATCCACATATATTCGGTTATATTTTTCAACAAATGTAACTGTGTTAGCGCATCGGTGCTGGCTTGCCCAAGTGAATAGCGCGTTGGACTTGTAACTGGCCCCGGGTTCAATCCTGGCCGTTGTCACGGACTTTCGTCGGTGTGTTCTTGTGCATGCAACTTTCCCTCAGCCTCGTCCGTCGGACGGGGACGTTAACAAGCGGTTCAGTTTCAGTCTATCCTCCGAGCATGTTAAATAACCATTGGAAGCTTTAGAATCTATTCGACAGTAAGAGTAGGGCAGGTTCCCGCATTCCTATGTATCCTTCCTCTCTCTCTGGCAGTCGGTAGCGCGGCGGCTTTGTAACCGGAAGCCTCGGGTGCAATCCTCCGTGTTGTCACTGAGTTTCGTCGGTGTGTTCTTGGGCAAGACACCTCGTCCGTCGGATGGGAACGTAAACCGGGCTGTCCCTTGTATCGGTCTATCCTCCGAACACGTTAAAGAACCATAGGAATCTATTCGATAATAAGAGTAGGGCAGGGTTCCCGGATTCCCGGATTCCTATGTATCCTTCCCCTCTCTCTGGGGTGGCTCTAAATAACCTATACATTTTCGATGAGCCGTTAAACAACATTCAAGTCAATTTTCTCTGGCGTGGCTCTAAATAACGTATATTGTGTTGATGAGCCGTTACACACCATTCAATTCAATCAATTGTAAGCGCATCAGAACAATGTTATCTTAATTGGCTCCGAGACTATTCGAGCCAAAGATTATTCAATAGGCAGTTGTGCTCGCGTCCAATACATACTTGTTATTGAAATAAATAAGGTGCATGAATATTGTTAGGAACTGAGTAGGTTACATATATACTTGTTCTCATAAATTATATGATTACTCCCCTTTGTTAATTTTCGCTATCTGCGTCTTTTTGTAAACATTTTAAAAGATTAATAATTGAGATAAGTAAGTTACTATTTATTTGTCTATTACTATCTATTTAGATTGGGATTTCTCAGTGAAAAAAACATTACTCATTAAACATTACTCACTCGCATACGCTCGTTCGTGAAAAAAACCCACACGTCTACCATCTCATGAAGGATTTCCCTATAATCGATCCCAGCAGTTACATGTAAGTAATCTCTATATTTTAGTATGTTCACTGCTCATAATGGAATTTTTTATCAAACAGAATTACTGCAAATCCCCGAGAATGGTACATTTGCATGGTGCTGTACTTCGAGCGCAATCTCGTGTGTGTAGTCCTATAGAAACCTATCTATTATCTCGGAGGTCAAGGTAATCAGGCTGTTATGTTTACAGGCTGTTCCATTGGGCGCCTCCGTATGCAAAGTTCTGCGCGGTACAGTATGTTTAAATACATTAGTAGTCACGTGACAAACAATTAAGTCATTGCTTACGTCATATATCTTGCGCCGTCAAACGTTATCAGGTTTTTCAAGATGATTATTAATGTTATATGTACTGATGCATATGATGGGTTTATGTCGGGGTGGGGGGTTGGGGGTGCAAGGTTTGGGTGCATTGAAAGTTTGTTGGAATTAACATTTCATTAAAATTACTGTTGAGGTTGTCTTCGTGATGTATATTTGCCAAGTGACGTCATGTAACGCGGCGCTTCCAACGGATGAAATATACGCGGGGAATTAATGGAACAGCTGTATTATATCGTAGAATAACATACAGTTGTCTATCTTCTTTGCGTATATGAAAGGATGCACAGGTCGTGTTGGAATATAATATAATGAAAGGATATTATTAATATTACAAATTAAAGAGGCTGTTCATATACTGAAGAAAATAATATACGCTAGAAAAATATATTATATACTAGAACTTTATATTTAGGGGGATATTTCCGATAAAATAGCAAATCTTTCAGTGCAGAAGTAGCAAAAGCATTTCTCTATATCACTTGTACTGAAAGTGTATAATACACTGTATAAAAAACCTAGTTAAACATGGTTTTGTTGCAAAATTTAGCTTAAATTCCCTGTTCTGATGAAGTTATAACATAAAAGAGCTATATTTCTGAAATGCGTTGGTACTTAACCTTCAATTTTACTACATAACGTTGGTACTTATCTATGGCCGTCGTAATGCCCCAGTCACACCAATCACGAATGCCTGTACGAATCCACTACGGATGGATTCGTAGTGAATCCGTAGTGTATCCTGGGTTATTCGTGGTTATTCGTAGTAGTTCGTATGTATCCGTGGACCAACCCCGAGAGTTTTGGACATGTCACGGAGAACCCTATGTAGTTATAACATAAAAGAGCTTATAGGGTTCGCAGCGATTCGTAGTGATTCGTAGAACATTCCCGGCATACCGGGAATGACCACGGCTTACTACGACCTACCACGACCTACTACGAGGACACTAATGTTTCAGTAAGGTTACCTCACGGTTGGAGCATGGTTTAGTACGATATGTACACGAACTTGTACGGCCTATTACGATCTAGTACGGTTTCATCGCGAATAAGGCCGAATTGCTGAAATGCAGGCCTTTTTTTTGCGCGATTGCGGACCCCGTGGAAAACCGTGACACGCTCGTGACACTCCATACTAGTAAATACTTAGTCAAACTCATAATCTTCTAAATCTGATAACGTTTGTAACTTGGTTAAATATAAATGTGTTTCTCTTACAGTTATTACAGTATTAAGGTTCTATCTTAATTCTATGTCACAGCAGGTGTCAAAGAAGATTGTATGTTTTGGAAGTAAGTAGATGATATGGGGGTGCTGATACACAGAATGGGAGTTGTTTGAGTTTTTGCAACAATATGGTAGAAAAGTTTGGCACACAGGAAAGAGAAGTATACAATAATATGATATCAATATGGTCCATTACAACATACTGCGGAAAATATAGCCCGTTGGCGGAAAGCTAGTCTGGAATTTGTGATCACCTTTGTGTCTAATGTATCTACAGTGTGTGTTTGCCAATAATATTTAAATACTCTTAACACTGTTATATCTATAATATCCTAATAAGTGATAAGGATTCTTGCTTTTTTTCAAATATGCAGATAATATGTGCATGTAATTAGAATGTAAAAGTGACTGTTTCTCTTCAAGGCTAGCCTTTTATATTTTAGAAAAATATATATAACACAAAAAAAATTGAAGACATAACTATGTTAACTTTTTATAGACAAATATATCAATTGTTTACGTACCAATGGCGTTACGAATGCTACCTTAGACATTTTTCAATTTTCAAGCCAATCTAGAGGAGTGGCAATTTTCTTCAACAATAATTTGAATTTAATATCCACTCAAAAGAAACTGATCAAAATGGCAATACATTAATTCTAGAAACTACAATTTGTGATAAAAAAATCAAACTTATTAATATATATGGGCCAAATAGAGATGAACCAGACTTTTATTCTAAAATCAAGGATAATATTTTAGCAACAGACAGTCGTTGCATTCTTGCTGAATATTTTAATCTAGTTCTAAATCCAGATATGGACTGCTTTGAATATATAAATATTAATAATCAAAATGCCTGTAAGAGTAGTATTGATGTAATGACCGAATGTGATCCAGTAGAATGTTGGCATGACCAAAAACTAGAAAGTGGGCAATGCACTGGTTTAAAAAAAACTCTCAAAAAAGCATGACTTGATTATTTTCGAATTCGAAATTCTCTTATGGTACAAATATAAAACCAGGATACAGAACTGACCACTCTTTTATTGTCTTAAGATTAGAATTTGATAAATTTGAAAAAGGCAGATCTTATTTGAAATTTAATAATTCACTCTTAAAAGATAATATATATGTAGAAAAAAATAGAGACACAATTTATAATGTAAAATTACAGTATTAAAAGAAGAGTTCAAGACTTAACTAATATTACAGATATGATATAAGGGATCAATTAGTTTTAGGCGTGTTACTTTTTTTAATAAGAGGCATTATTTATCTTTTCTTAAAAAAACAGCAAGATCAAAGGGAGGACACTCTTTACAAAGAAATTGAAATTTTAGAAAAATAAATAATACAAAGTCTTAATGTCATTGAAAATAAAAGAAAAGAACTTTATGTTATTACAGACAAAAACTGGATGTAGTTAAAATAAGAGCTAGAGTAAAGTGGGTTCCAGAAGGAGAAAAAACTCAAAATATTTCTGTAACTTGGAAAATAGAAATTTAATATTCAAACCTATGCTAAGTATAAGATCTGATGATGGTATAATTATTAATTCCCAAGAGGATATTTATTTTATAAACAAATATACACTGTTAAAGAAACAAAAGTTATTGACTTAAAGCATATGCTCTCAAACTGTGATATTCCTAAATTAAATGATGACATGAAATTACTACTGGAAGGTCCAATAACTTACCAATAAATATTAACAAGTGTAAAAAGTATGTCAAATAATAAATGTCCGGGGTTTTATGGTTTTACTGCAGAGTTTTATAAAATTATAAAACAAATTAGAAATGCATAGATCGTTTTCTGAAACGTGCAATAAATGAGGGAATTTTTAACGTGGGAATTATCTATTACTCAAAGGCAAGGAATCATAACATGTTTATCCAAAGTGGAATAAAGACAAATTAAGTTAAAAAATTGGTGTCCAATAGCTTTGTTAAATGTGTCTTATAAACTGGCATCAGCCAGTATATCACAGAGAATGAAAACTGTTTGCCAAATCAGACAGGTCTCACTTGCACAAAACTTCTCAAAGTTGAGGTCAATCTCAGATCAAATTTCCAATTTAAAACTTATTACAGATTAACAATCTTGCAACATTTATGTTGAATAGGTAGATTAGGTTTGTTTTAATTTATTCCACAAATGTTTGCAAATAGGGTGATCACATATAGGTTTATATCTGATAATAAAGTTTGAGCTGTGAATGATCTGAACTTTGAGAAGTTTTGTGCAACCGGGGCCCGGAAGATACATATGTATATAGGTGAAAATACAAGATTACTCTATGATCTAATGTTTTATGTTGAAAAACAGCATTTGCCTGGAATGTTCCTCTTAATTGAGAAGGCATTTGATTTTGTTAGTTGGTCTTTTATATACTAATTTCTTGATTTGTTTTCAATTTTGGTTCATCTTTTACACATTTTATTTTATAATGTTATAGTATATAAAAGACCAACTAACAAAATCAAATGCCTTCTCAATTAAGAGGAACATTCCAGGCAAATGCTGTTTTTCAACATAAAACATTAGATCATAGAGTAATCTTGTATTTTCACCTATATACATATGTATCTTCCGGGCCCCGGTTGCACAAAACTACTCAAAGTTCAGATCATTCACAGCTCAAACTTTATTATCAGATATAAACTTATATGTGATCACCCTATTTGCAAACATTTGTGGAATAAATTAAAACAAACCTAATCTACCTATTCAACATAAATGTTGCAAGATTGTTAATCTGTAATAAGTTTAAATTGGAAATTTGATCTGAGATTGACCTCAACTTTGAGAAGTTTTGTGCAAGTGAGGCCTGTCTGATTTGGCAAACAGTTTTCATTCTCTGTGATATACTGGCTGATGCCAGTTTATAAGACACATTTACCAAAGCTATTGGACACCAATTTTTTAACTTAAGTTGTCTTTATTCCACTTTGGATAAACATGTTATGATTCCTTGCCTTTGAGTAATAGATAATTCCCACGTTAAAAATTCCCTCATTTATTGCACGTTTCAGAAAACGATCTATGCATTTCTAATTTGTTTTATAATTTTATAAAACTCTGCAGTAAAACCATAAAACCCCGGACATTTATTATCTGACATACTTTTTACACTTGTTAATATTTATTGGTAAGTTATTGGACCTTCCAGTAGTAATTTCATGTCATCATTTAATTTAGGAATATCACAGTTTGAGAGCATATGCTTTAAGTCAATAACTTTTGTTTCTTTAACAGTGTATATTTGTTTATAAAATAAATATCCTCTTGGGAATTAATAATTATACCATCATCAGATCTTATACTTAGCATAGGTTTGAATATTAAATTTCTATTTTCCAAGTTACAGAAATATTTTGAGTTTTTTCTCCTTCTGGAACCCACTTTACTCTAGCTCTTATTTTAACTACATCCAGTTTTTGTCTGTAATAACATAAAGTTCTTTTCTTTTATTTTCAATGACATTAAGACTTTGTATTATTTATTTTTCTAAAATTTCAATTTCTTTGTAAAGAGTGTCCTCCCTTTGATCTTGCTGTTTTTTTAAGAAAGGATAAATAATGCCTCTTATTAAAAAAAGTAACACGCCTAAAACTAATTGATCCCTTATATCATATCTGTAATATTAGTTAAGTCTTGAACTCTTCTTTTAATACTGTAATTTTACATTATAAATTGTGTCTCTATTTTTTTCTACATATATATTATCTTTTAAGAGTGAATTATTAAATTTCAAATAAGATCTGCCTTTTTCAAATTTATCAAATTCTAATCTTAAGACAATTAAAGAGTGGTCAGTTCTGTATCCTGGTTTTATATTTGTACCATAAGAGAATTTCGAATTCGAAAATAATCAAGTCATGCTTTTTTGAGAGTTTTTTTTAAACCAGTGCATTGCCCACTTTCTAGTTTTTGGTCATGCCAACATTCTACTGGATCACATTCGGTCATTACATCAATACTACTCTTACAGGCATTTTGATTATTAATATTTATATATTCAAAGCAGTCCATATCTGGATTTAGAACTAGATTAAAATATTCAGCAAGAATGCAACGACTGTCTGTTGCTAAAATATTATCCTTGATTTTAGAATAAAAGTCTGGTTCATCTCTATTTGGCCCATATATATTAATAAGTTTGATTTTTTTATCACAAATTGTAGTTTCTAGAATTAATGTATTGCCATTTTGATCAGTTTCTTTTGAGTGGATATTAAATTCAAATTATTGTTGAAGAAAATTGCCACTCCTCTAGATTGGCTTGAAAATTGAAAAATGTCTAAGGTAGCATTCGTAACGCCATTGGTACGTAAACAATTGATATATTTGTCTATAAAAAGTTAACATAGTTATGTCTTCAATTTTTTTTGTGTTATATATATTTTTCTAAAATATAAAAGGCTAGCCTTGAAGAGAAACAGTCACTTTTACATTCTAATTACATGCACATATTTTCTGCATATTTGAAAAAAAGCAAGAATCCTGATCACTTATTAGGATATTATAGATATAACAGTGTTAAGAGTATTTAAATATTATTGGCAAACACACACTGTAGATACATTAGACACAAAGGTGATCACAAATTCCAGACTAGCTTTCCGCCAACGGGCTATATTTTCCGCAGTATGTTGTAATGGACCATATTGATATCATATTATTGTATACTTCTCTTTCCTGTGTGCCAAACTTTTCTACCATATTGTTGCAAAAACTCAAACAACTCCCATTCTGTGTATCAGCACCCCCATATCATCTACTTACTTCCAAAACATACAATCTTCTTTGACACCTGCTGTGACAAAGAATTAAGATAGAACCTTAATACTGTAATAACTGTAAGAGAAACACGTTTATATTTAACCAAGTTACAAACGTTATCAGATTTAGAAGATTATGAGTTTGACTAAGTATTTAAATAATTATTGGTTCACCAGTACGGTTTGTTATATATGCACAGAGTATATGTATATTATATTTAACAAAGTGACAACAATTCTGAAATTGGAAATTTTGCTATGAAAAATATGTTAAGGCATGATATTTTATTATTGGTTCACCAAAAGAAGTTCTTCATATGAGTATGTTTCTACTTCCCTTTTCTGTGTGACCCAATCTTCTAACATACCATCTACAATCAACTCGCACTATGCATATTAATACTACCATGCCATCTTCTATTTCCAAAATATACATTCTGCTAACCACACCGAGATACAATGTACAGAGATACATTTCAATAATACATATAACTGTAAGAAAAAAAATCTATATTTAACAAAGTGCTTCCTATGAAAAATAACTCATGCTCAAATCAAAAACAGACTGGACTCTCAGCAGCAAATTAATAATTGTAAATGTCTTAAATTCTATGTTTCAATTTGTATAAAGACAGTCATCCCCGAGTCCAATTCAAGCATTCATGCTCAATAGTGTAGAAAATGAACCCTGACTGAGTTTGAGTACGAATCGGAGTTGAGCATGGAAAAAAAGTCCCACAATCCTAGGTCCAGATATTCGATTATTGGTTCACCAACACAGTTTGTCAAACCTCCAATGAGTCAACTTAAACTACCAAATTATGTGTCCTATGGCATATAGGGTTCATACAAAGGAATTCTTAATGCAATTAATAATAATAATAATAATAATAACAATAAAATCCTTCCGCAAAAAGTCTTATTATAAGAGTCATCATTCTATCCGTCACTCTGAATGGCAGTTTTTGGTTTCATCTAGAACATATAAATCATAGCATGCTTAGCTTTTTATTTTGATTTGGTATTACAGAAGATGTATTTCTATGATTGTTTACCTCCGAAAAATAATCGTACGACGTGTTTATGTACTATCAGAAATATCTCCCTACAGGCGTGTTTCTGTTCCTTCCTTAAATGTTTGTGAAAGGAGGGAGTTTATATCCTTTGCAGCGGTACCCATTTCGTTTAAATATTTCCGCAACACATAGTAAGTGCTGGATGCTGACAAAACGAAAGATGCTGCGAATCCCACAACTGGTATGAATTTAGCAGCATTTTCCAAACCCTCAGACGCGAGTAGAATCGGCACATGTGTAGCTTGGATAGCTTCTGAAATTTCCTTAATGTATTGAATAAGGCGCATCGATGTGTCGGAGTTTAATATTCCTTGCAAAAGTCTCATCGTTGTTTCATCGAGACCTAGCTGTTTACGTAACATCTCTTTTTCACGGTTTACAAGTTCATGATCAAATGTTAATGAAACACCAGGAGCTGGTACTAATGCTACTGAGCCAGAAAGTAAGCACACGAATTTAATTCTTTTTGATAATTGACTTATTTTTTGGGATAATATCTTGGGTGTATGAATATCTAGTGCATTGATAACTGCCTCCCTTTTCAAACCGGAAAGCGCATTTGCAATAGCATCAAGAAGGGCGTCGAAATCAAGTAGTCGATGTGTGCGCTGAAGACTATCAATCATATATACGCGGTGGAATTTTGTGACATTTTTCATGTCGACCAATGCAATATCACGCAGAATGTTCACAATTTCATCATCCGTCTTGCCTTTGAATTCCCTTTTTGTGCGTTTCTCATTTTCTAAATCTTGCAAAAACTTTGTGCGAGCAAACAGACAGGTTCTACCTTCTCTCTTTATTTGTTCGGCCAGCCAACAATCATCTTCGGTGAATCTGTCACTCGTGAGCAATATGAACACGTCAAACCTCTTGAAGCCTATTCTCGGATCCGTCAAGTATGTTTTTCTTGGGAATTCATTCGTTCCTACACCTGGTAAATCATAGAGTACAATATTTTCATTTTTCGGATCTGGATAACGTGTCGCCTCCATTGTGGTTTGTTTAACTCCCGTTTTTGCAGCACCTTCATCGTCAGCATACTCGATGTTCCTGTACGCATTGATGAAGGACGATTTCCCGACCCCAGTTCTTCCAATGACGGCGAGGTTCACGATTTGATATTTCCAACCATCTACCTTTTGAATGATAAACTTTCGCAGGCCGGATGCTCCCTCTTTTTCGTAAATTTCTTCAATTTGAGCAACATCACTTTCTGGTAGAGTCGAGTCCTTACTTGCAGCCATTATCTATTAAATAAATGAATCCAAAAAGTATGTTTAAAGCGTACGAAAATTAGTTTATTTCATGACTAGTCAATATTGATTGTAAATTTGTACATAAATGTTCATAGTATAGTCATAAAAGTGACCATAGGCGACCTGATGTACCCACATTTAAAGGTTAAACGTGTAATTTAAACTCGCATTTCTAACCAAATCAGATTTAAATCGCAATATGCTGCCAAAAACAAACATGCTTAAAGTACGAAAATATATATGGCTAATATATATTTTGGGTACTTTGCTAAATATAACATATGGAATAATCAATACTTTAATAATCAAGAAATCATTCATAAATATGTGCTGATTTCTGAGTGAGGGTGACATGATTGGTGTTGTTGTTTTTGTTGTTTTTGTTGTTAATACTGAGTACTCCCGCTCATCTCTCTCTCTCAGCAACAAATATTAATATTAATTGAATGGGAAATAAATGCCGAACAAAGCATAATAACGGTTAATAACCGATTACAAAACGGCAATTTCATTTTAAATCCAAATAATGCTCTGTCCACATTGTAGTATAATTCAATAAACACGAGTGTGCACGAGACAATTGTTTTTTAACATTCAATAGACTTTTATTTTTAAAGTAGACCAAAGTTTAGACTACACTTAAAAATTGTTTATTACCTCATACTTAAAACTGGAGATTATGAAAAATAATATATTGTTGTCTAAAATAGAGTTGTTCCTCATCAGAAAAATATTCATTGTTACATTGTAAATTACCATGTATGCATGTGATTGTAAAATATTTATGTACAAATGTTTGTCTCACGTTTTTGTCTGATTGGCAAACTGAGATCATTGAAAATAAAATCTTGATATAAAATCTTGGAAATGTGCAAAATGTTCTCTTAGTTCTGCCTCCAGATGACAATATTGGAATATGTTCATGACTTCTGCCAAGTTTATAATGACAATATGAAAACGGATATGGATAAAGTTGAATTCTTAGTGTAATGTAGTTACGTTTGAGAGTATCTCAAAGGACGGAAAATTGAGAAAAATCAAATTGATCGAGGTAGTGATTTCTACTGGATATTTTTTAGCTGCAGAGGATGGTTTCCAGATTGAAGACAGTTCAACGGACATGTTAAAGCATGTTTGAAGTGATCCACAATTAAATACTTCTATATAGACTGTATAGTGTAAATTAATAAGGTTGTGAAAAGTATATTTTTAAATTTCAGTTAAGTGCTTTACAGTGTGGCTATGAATAGATTGATATATTTTTCAGTAACAGTGACGACAGAAATATCAAAACACACGTATAGCATATGACCCAAATAACATACTTAAAGAAATATAAAAAGATTGGACAGGGAAAGTAGCATTCAAGGAGGACAGTCAACCACAAAACACAGAAACAAACACGCAAACAGACAAACAAGAAGGCAACAGTAATATTAAATGCAACCCAATGGGCTTGGGACGGTGGCGTTTGATGTTTGTCCATGATCTTTCTTGTCGTGCCCTTAATGGTTTATTCTCTTACTGCTCTGGCTTCTGCAAAGTCATTGAGTACCTTCATTGTGGCTTTCTAGGCTATTGTTTTTTTTGTATTATATTTACACGAGCATATGTCTGTTTTACTTATATTGCCTATTGATGCTGCCTTGTTGGTTAGAGATTAGATCATGGCGGGGGTTTCTTTATTTAAACTGTCCTGTTTTAATGGGTTGACGGTAGGGTAAGTGTGAGGTTTGGTGCACCCTAGAACCGGTTTAAACCCCCAGTGGCCTACTTTGCCACTGACCGTTCCAAGGCGGTAGCCCTATTGTCAACCCTTTTTGTGTTTATGATGTCGTTTGCATTTATTATTGCTTTTGCCTTCTTGTTTGTCTGTTTGCGTGTTTGTTTCTGTGTTTTGTGGTTTGCTGTCCTCCTTGAATGCTACTTTCCCTGTCCGATCTTTTTATATTTCTTGACAATAGGGCTACCGCATTGGAACGGTCAGTGGCAAAGTAGGCCACTGGGGGTCTAATTATTCTAATCTATAAATCACTTACATGGTATGCTTACTTTTTTCCATAATAAACAGTACGCTCCAGCTAACTAAGACAGTTAGATGGAGAAACGCATAGCCGATTAAAAAAAAAGGTTTCATGTTTGGTTCCCGGAAGTCAATACGTTTAGCACAGGCACACACACAATTGGCCCGGGTGCTAAAATTAATTCCTATACATATTTATTATTCAGAGTCATTTACTCCCAGAAAAACAAGTAAGTTGCCGGTGGAAATCGTACTATCCGTGAATTGTCTCAAAGCCCAAATACACTTGTCAAAGCACCATTTTACTAATATAATAAAATAATGAAATCATATGGATTAATTAAGCCACCCTAAACATAAATACTAAACAATGACCCCTTGTTTGATGTTCTTTATGCAAAAGGACACAATTGATATTAAATGTCTAATTTTAAAATTCTTATGTGTGCTGGAAGTAAATGTAAACAAACAATATTTACATATTGCTATTTGACTATAGTTCCGTCTATTGCTCGAAAATTATAGGCAGTACAAACTTCCGAATGAATTCCGATTAACGTAGGAATTTCGGCGATATATGTCGTAATTTTTACTCGAAACGTAGGTGATACAAAACATAAATATCGTGATTGTCACACCTGATCAAAAACACGAAGTTATTGTGTAGTTCTGTGTTTATTCTGTTTTATATGGGCGAACAATAGTAACGTGACTATACACACAAACATACAATGAATCAATTCGAAAGGTAAACAAGAGGCCCAAGTGGGCCTGTATACGCTCTACTGGTACAATGTGGTCACGAAAACATGATAGAGGCCTATCCGAGAAACATCTACATGATATATGACTAGAAAAAAGTTGTTTCAGAGAATTTGTTTGATAGTCATGGCGGCCATCTTCTGTGTTTGCTTTTATTTACCCTCGCTGTTAACACGAATGTAATTTAGGGAGAAGACGGAATATTTTGCGGTACGATGAGTTGGGGTGGTCTCGAAGATTTTGACTGGTCCCATGATGTTTAGCCCCAAAGCAATATTTGGGTCAATAGTTGAAGGTCTCGAAGAAATGAAGGTCTCGAAAAGTTGATGGTTTTGAAGAGCTGATTAGTAGAGTTGTTAGTTGGTCGTCCGGTATCTGGGTGTGATGTAAGTTAAGTTGTTAATCGGGTCCGTTTCCAAGGATGACCAGTCCGCTAAGGTTGGGATGGCTTGTGGGTTGAGTCTGTCTGTAGTCCGTATTATGCTTGGTTTCGTCGAGAATGTTGAAGAGGAAGACGTAGGTAGCGCAAGTACAAGCGCCAAATCGCTGTCTGGTGGGCAGTGTCCATCGTCTCGGTGCCCGTGGGCCAATCTATGGCCGCCATGTTATGTGATCAGCCGCTGAAGTAGTTGTCGTGCTCGCCGGCGCCCCCGCTAGGTCCAATCGAGATAGGGGGTGAATCCACTGTCAGTGCTTTTTGAAAGATATGACTTGTAGTGATGAAGACGGCTGTTAGATCTGTTGTTCATTCTGTGGTTTAGTCAGTCTGTGAATCCCGGATGCAGATGTTGGATGCAGCTAATCCCTCCCATTAATGTTATGGTTACGCGTAGTTAGGGAGCTGGTGATGTTTCCTGGTCTTCAATCGATATTCTCCGGCACCTCAAAAAACGCTGGATCTCAGTGTAGGATTATGTTGTCTGGAATAGTCCGTGTAGTGACGTCAGAAATGATATATAGGATCCTATGGAAACCACAGCGTCCGAACGCAATGGCATCGTAGGTCTGCACTGTACTACAAACAAGGACTTGACAATACAATGAAAGAGACAAAAAACAACAGTAACGATGGTGAAGACAGGGTTACCGACTTGGAACGGTCAGTAGGCCTTATTTCAGTAGGCAATAAGGCCTACTGGTTTGCTTGAATCGATTTTATATGCGCACAATCCTCGCTATTATCCTGTCTTCAGTGCCCAAATAGACAATACAGTGTAAACAAAACTACATCCCGTCAAAAAGAATTCTCTAATAATAAAGTCCACACCCAGAGAAACTAACTAAAGAAACACATACGAAATAATAAACATCTCAGGATGTATCCAGAATCGTACTGAACAACCATAGTAGTTGCAGCTAAAGAGAAAACCAATCTAGGGTACGATCAGAAAACCCGAGGGACGAAAGCTCATGCACCCACCTCCCTTAGTTTTAGTAGGTACAATCATAGAGTCCCAAGAGGTAGTCCAGTTATCGCACAAGTGAAAAGTGAAGCGTAATGACCGACTGTAGAGGGGTCAATCACTAAACATGCAGTGCGATGTAAAACCAAAGGGTTATATCCTTTAAGTTTATAGACCACATCTCCATAAAATGAGGGTTGTGATATGCCTAGTCGCAGAAGTATTGTAAGGTTGGTGTTGTACTTTTCCAGCAGGCCCTCGTTGCGGTGGTAGAATTTAGAAAAAGATCTGCGTAGTTTGTGATAACGAAAACCCTGCTGGAGAAGTTTACTTGTAATAACTTGATTTCGATCATTGAAGTCTATAACATCATTACACACTCTAGCAAATAGAATGAGCTGAGAGATATACACTCCGTATGAGGTAGCACGAGGCACATCTCCATCCAGGTGTGAATAGTAAACGATGTTAAAATTGAAATCATCTCTCTTATCATAGATTTTAGTATGAATACAATCATTTGAAATGGAGAGATGACGATCGAAAAATGCTGCTACTGTATCCGAACTGTTGGCTTTATCCAACATGAGCTCTGGTGGATAAATGTTAGTAACCATATGAGCAAATAACTGATTATCAATATTGAGTATGTCATCAAGATACCGAGAAGTATTGTTATAGAAGCCATCATGAGTATGAAAAGGGGACACAGAAATGGACCCACAATGACCCGGGTATCTCCTTTACCCGAATAGAAGATTACTGCTATCCTATTACCGCTGCTAGTTGTGTGTGGCCACAATTGTAGTCTAGTAGAGTTTTTCTTTATCCCGCTGGCTGGTTCCTGTGGGCGCACCCGTACGCGTATGGTCATCGTCACTGCGGTAGTCCAATAATGGTAAGAGAGGGAACGTGAGCTGTACGTTTTGGTCTCATTTGGTAATGTTATCACAAATACATTGTTTTCGTTAACAATCTGGATAAAACCAGCTGTAGCTGTAGAGAGGCTTCAGATAAAAGGTTCTGGCTCTTGGTGGCTGAAACACTCGTCGACGAATGTCCATGTCCATACGTTCACCTTTGCTCCAATCGTTTAAAATGCGGGTGTGTTGATACATATGGTTGATGTATCAGCTGAACGTCTACGGGTATCTTGGTATTCTTGGTTGTCATTACGGAGGCACCTTCACTGCTTTGTATAGACAGAATTTTAAATTACACCAGTGCACAGTATACGTCGCGCAACTGGTGTATTCGTTAAACTCGACGAAAATAAATGTGTATATGGCATAGCGCACCACCTTATCGGATTTTCACCAGGTTATTACACTGCATGTTTAAGGTTCAATACACCTTTTTGTGATATTTTGTGATGGTCATTCTATACCAATTCATTTTCCATAGGCCTACCTTATAGCTCTAAGCTCTGTACTGAGTTCCGTAATATAGGAAGCTATATTTTGTATTACTTGGTTTAAAAGACCTATCTTAGATTTATCAAAAAACATACATAAGCCGTACGTTGAGTATGTTTTGAAACACCTACTTGCATGTAGAAACATGAGGAAAATGTAAAATAAACTTCTTCTTTTGATTTTGCAACACATTATGAATACATTGCACAAATGTATGATTTAACCTTTATAAGTACTCTTTAAAAGTTGAATTTTAATTTTTCAGCAAGATTTTTTGGTTTGTTTACCTTGTCAGTCAATCAAAATTAAGAGATTCTGTGTAATAGCTCCGAATTTACCCTGGAACTTTTTCCCTGCCCGCGGATTGGTTGGTAATTGATGTAGTCTGATCTAAATATCCAATTGTAATTGCATGTAAAGTTTGTTGCAATTAGAACTCAAATAGGCGTAAGTATGTTTCTCAACAGTATGATATAAAAAGTGGTAATGATCATTAACACGCTTTGTTATGGAGATAGTATATAATAGCGGACTGACAATTAAAGCTGGCATATCTACTCTTTGTTAACTCCAGTACTACACTCTTTTAAGCGGGCGGATAGATAGGAGTGACTAGTTCTTTACTATTGCTATGCTATACATAAAAGTACACTGTTCCTCGAGAACAGAGCGCTCATAGATGTGAAGTCGTGTAGCACTTCGCTGGGGAAAAAGGTTGACAGAGTTTGTTTATCATGCGGTGTGCTATGTACCCACCAACCAATAGTGCCCGGATGTTACCAGACACCCAGTCATAGTGGGGCCCGACCAATCTATAAGTGTAGTAAGTCCAGCTGGGGAGCTAGACTACCTGTTGATCTCGAAGGTCTCGATGACTGGTGGTTGGTTGGTAGGTGTTGTATCTGTATCTGAGCCATCCCAGGGGCAGAACTTACAGGATCATATAGCACGATGCCAAAAAGGTCGTATTAGTGTTATGACGCAGCCGATCCCTCTGTCATCATGTAGATGTAGATGTTAAATTTTACTCCTGGCATGATGATCTCTATAGATTACAAGTAAACTTATAGACCGTATAGTATTTTGCAAAATATCTGGATGACAAGGCCAGATATACACGGTCGGTCACGGTGGGGGGCACGTCGTGTGGTGAGACGCTATGTAACAGGGTGACAAGTTCGGCTACACCGATATACACCATGACTCTATGCAGAGGTCGGAAAACGTGGTCATTTCACACAATAGTGTGTAGAGTTAAACAGCCAATATTTAACAATGGCCGTCTCCGCGATACGAAGTCAGGTGGTCTTCTGATATACTCGGCATTGTCACTGTCGGATACGTGATATCATGTACAATTTTGTTACCGTGTAGATTTTATAAGATGGCGGACGACAACTTTGGAAAAAGGTAGGGTATCTCTTTTTAGCCGATACGTAGTCAATAATATTCTCCTGACCAAGCTAATGTGATGTTCATATGCCGAAATGTTCAAATAGTTCATTATTGCGATTGTCACAACCCTTGTAACAGTGTGTTTGAGAAATAAATATCCAAATTGGTCATATGTCAGGTAAACAAAAATAGAGTGGGAGAACCCACTATTTTCTTGTTATTTGGTCATAAGAAAAGCAATTAAGCACCAGTTCCGGCAATAAATTGGCGACAGATATGCAATATAATGTACTCGTGTTCTATGTGTTATTAACGATATTTGAGTTTGAAAGAATGACCTCATTCAACGTGTAGACCCAATTTGAAAGAATAACCTAGTTTACCGTGTAGATCCCAATTTTATTTTCTTATTTTTGAGGAAATATGTTACTGTGTAGACCCACCGTGTTAATTTGTTGTTTTTGTCTTGGTCTGTTGTCCGTCGTCCGTCCCGCTTCGTCCGTCCGTTAACCTTTTGTTGTGAACAGTACAGAACAGACCATATATTTTATTCAACTCAGATTACATAGTATGGTAACAACACGAGTACCGATATAACATATACAAACATTGTGGGTAAATTAAATATACATAGTGAATTGCAATAGCTTAATCAAAGAGAAAAAAAAACAGAACAAAATATTTAGAATTATCCATTTTTTTTATATTATTGAGGTGGTAAAGCGACTTTAGTAAACAAGTCAAAAATCACACCAGAACATATCGGATAATAACAAAAGTTAAACTAGAGCTATCACTGAAGGTGATTAATACCCCCGCTTTGGTGACCTGTTTGAATATGATTGTAGCCTAAAAAGATCTTAATTCTGATTTTCATATTAATTGAAAAAATAACATAACAGGATAACGGCCAATTGAATTTGAGGATAACAGATAACAATGAATTAACAATACTAGACACAGGTAACCGTAAATAAAATAAAATAAAAAAAAGGAGAGGGAGGGATTGGGGACAATATAAATCACGTGCTGCATCTCACAAGTTAAAAGTAAGACATTATCATTTTTAAAACGTTTAATTGGCATGAACGTGCGTCTATTGTTAAAGTCACATAAATTTCTCAAAGTCTCGCCAAAATCTAACCTTACATAAGTGGCAATTTCAACCTAACATTTTCCCACAGGCCTTGGTGCTGATTCCCAATGCTGAATCCGTGTAGCGTAGTGTAGCGAAGAAATCAAAAGCAGGCCGGTGACCAAGGCTAGAGTAAAACTTCTTTAAAAAGTGTTTACATCAAAACGAGGTCATACCGAAAAATGGGTATAATCGTTGATTCGTTAAAGTCTGCTGTTAAATCGTGAAAGGAATAGTACTTGCTTGGTGGCTTTCTAGACTTTGATTTTTATTCAAATATATACATAGAGAATATTCTTGGTTTGGTGTGAATATAGGATATATTTTCATCGATAAGTGAGACAACTCATATTTAGCCTAGACTAGAATACCCGTAACATATCGTACCGAAGATATCAGAAGCAGACCATTTGTTTGAAAGCGATATGAAGAAAGGAAAAACGTGTTTAGTACTGTGTGGCGGCCGAAAAAGTCGCCCCGACTACAAATTAGTGGTGTTTTTACTTACTGTTACTTATTGCTTTCTATTACTTTTACTTATTGCTTTCTATGCTGTTTTTATATTATGTATACATGATCATTTATTTGTTATATTTATGTTAGCTGTTAATGTTACCTTGTGTGTTAGAGAATATAACCCGGCGGGAATACGTATGCAGAAAACGACGACGTCAGTAAGTTAGTATGGTGACATGTATATCTTAACTTGTCATAACTTACAAAAACACTTGACCGATTTCAATAAACTACGGCTCATTATCTTAGGTGATTTCCAAATCAATGATATACTTTATATACCAACTTTCTAAAAAGTTATTAAAATACATGATTTTCCAAAACTACGAATCTTTTTCTTAAACCATTTTCAAGCTAATGTTATACGATAAAATGGCGAGAATTTGAGAGATTCTATGAACAACATTTTTACTATTTAGTTAATTACATGTCAGTTTCTTACTTTTAACTTATCAGAAGCAGCAAGTGACGTCAAATGTTTAACTGGTGCATTGACAACGCCAGCACGCAAACACGCCTGCTAAACAGCTATGGTACAGCTGTCTGTGTCGTATGTGCTACTCAATGATAATATCGCATGACATTCAAAACTGTGACATTCCAAAACGGTCTTTTCGCATATCAAAAATCAAAGAATATCATTGATGTGTAGGAAACAAAAAAAGCAGTGATTCAGTACCAGTTACCATAAGAGTACCATTTACCGCGGGAGTACCACAAGGCTTAGTTCTAGGTCAGATCTTATTCCTGAAATATAAGAAGACCTATCGGATAACATCACGTCAAACGTAACACTGCAGATGATACCACAGTGTACCTGGCTGTCTTTGGTTTACAAGATTGCTCAATTTCTGTAGCGGCACCTTGACAAACACTTTCTATCTGAAGAACAATGAGATATGGCGTGTAATCCATGTAAGTGTGCAGCCATCCATTTAACTTGATCTAAAACTAAAATCTCATCAACTTACACATTGCATGGTCACACATTAGAAACAATAAGCAGTGCCAAATACCTGAGTGGCAAAATAAACAGTCATCTTATTCGAATGATCATATCAAATAGGCCAGTACTTTAAGCAACAGAACTCTGGGCTTCTTTAAGCGCAATATCAGAAGTAAAAACACAGCCATAATAACAACTGCATCTGGCGTCCTCGTGCTCAACACAATATAGACAAACAGTGATGAAATGCTAGTGGATTTGACAGCCTCGTAGGAGGCTAAATGCATGTAGGCATTTGGATTGCAACTAGTCATTGACTTCAGAAAGTCTTCCTAAAATACCGTCATTTCAGGATGTCAGGCATATTATGACACTAGATTCATATGAGAAATCATTTTGCAACCACCCGGCATGTCTTCGTCAAATTCATCTCCAGTTTGTCTATATTATGTCGAAGAACACATGGACTAGTGCTTTGTACGCAGCAGTTGATCTTATGGCTGTGTATTTGCGCTTTTAAGGGTGGCCACTGCTGAGGTTTTGGATTTTTGCACTTCCGGAAATTTACATTTGTTATATTTCAAAAATTATAATAAAACTGGAAAAAATAATTATACAGTAACAAAC
This sequence comes from Cyrtodaria siliqua, assembly GCA_037043455.1. Taxonomy (NCBI): domain Eukaryota; kingdom Metazoa; phylum Mollusca; class Bivalvia; order Adapedonta; family Hiatellidae; genus Cyrtodaria; species Cyrtodaria siliqua. The sequence continues at coordinate 163,562 of JAWPHD010003102.1, forward strand.
TTATGCCCAATAGGGATATTTTAGTGCAAAAAAAAATAAAAAAAATTAGATTTTTGTTTGACCTCACATGTTGTGCCCAAAATTGACAATTTTTAACATAAGCCAAAATGGGGGGTAGGGGTACAAAAGATGGTATTTCTCAAAAACCATTTAAGATATTCACTTAATTTAAACTTTATTACAAAGACATGTGATGGCATATACAGAGACAGGAATAAAAAGTATTTTCCTATTATTTGTTACAGACCTATGCCGTTATATGTCAGAGCTCATCGAAATCTAAAAAAGCACATTTTTTTCTCAGTTTTTATTGAATATCTTTCTTATATGCACACCGACCCCCAATTTTTATTTTTTCATTCTGATACTCAGGTCTTGTATATATTGTAGACAAAATATCTCAAAAAGTTATTTTTTCCTTTATCATGAAAAATTTATGGATCACAAATTTAAAAATGCAATTTATAGTAAACTGGGTGGGGTAATGACAAGGGATGTACTAATTTTTCAGATGGTGATAAAAATACCCCAACCCTTAATTTTTCGTCCTAAATTATGATCTATTACATTAAAAAAGACGGAAAATCGATACCTGTTCTGCAAACCACACTACACACATGTAAGTTGCCATACACAATTTGCAGCTGATTCAGAATTTAAAACCGCACTGTGAAAGTGTATTACTAAAGATTAATTTTGCGAAAAAGTTAAATCACCGACCCATCATTATTTTTCCAGAAATTAACTAGTAATATGTTAGTCTTCATAAAAAACAGGGAAATTAAAAATTCTTACTGTTCTGATATTTACCAGAGGGCACCCTTAACAAGCCTACATAGTGATGTTGCTTGAAGTATTGACATTTTCGTCATGATCTTTCCGGGTGAGGTCAATACGTATATTCACACCCATGTATTTACTACTTCTAATTGTTTCCAGTATCTGACTATGTAATGTGTAAGTTGATGGGATTTGAAATTTGATCTTGTTATATGGATGGCTGCGCACATACATGGATTCAAACTCTATATCCCATTATTTGTACTGATAGGGAGAGTTTTTGTAAGGGTTCACTGCACAAATTGGGCTTCTTGGAAATTAAAGACAGCCATGTACACTGCGGTATCATCTCCACAGTCTTACATTGTATGTTTCGATATCTGATAGGTCATTAAATCAATATATATGAGGAATAAGATCGGACCTATAACTGGGCATTATGGTACTCCTGCGGTAACTAATACTCTGTCGGAGTCTTCGTTGTCAATTACTACCTATTGCAGTTTTTCTACACGTCCATATACCCGAATTCGCCATGTACTGGTAAACATGAAATTAAAAAGAAAGACACGCCTGCAAAGAGGTGTGCGGTTTATGTATATGGTCAGAAGCTTTAATGTATGGTTATGAATCACTGACTGTTAGAATTCCATTTAAACTGTAGGTAAAGTGCAAATCGAATTTGAGTTTGTAGATATCAACACGCTAGTTTGTAGACAGACATATGATGGTTTGTAGATGTGGAAACCAATCGTGATTTTACAAGTTTATTCTCCATAATACTGTACACTGCAAAAGGTGTATACTGTAAGAACTTGTATATATCTACTTTACTGGCTTATATTTCATCAAAATACATTTGTTGGATCAGTTCAATTGTATTTAAATATGTTTCTTATAGATCTTAGCTTCAAAACTAAATTTTAAAGCCCAGTTTGTTTGAGTTGGTTTGTAAATGTTAACATCTATCGAAGTGACTTTTTGTTGAAGTTAAGCGTTAGTTTTTCGATGTAGATTCGGCGCTGGTTGTTTTTTTTCTTACAGGGTAACTATAAACATTTTGCTCACCTGTTCCTTATGTTCAAAGTAACAGTCGGTAAAAAATAACTGTTTTATTCATTTCATAACATCTTAACGAAAATTGTCAGGGTATATTATGTGCCAATCAACCGTTTGCCCATACTTCCGTCAATGTTCTGGTGTTTAATTCGTTTTGATAAGTTTAATCATTTGCCCTACATAATTCGTATTTCATTGAAATATATAAACTAAAACAATTAACGGTCGCTCTATATTAGTTTTTTAAAATAGTGTTTGTTAAATTTCTGAGCTCATGTTTTTTTATGGACATATCAATATTTATTTACGAACCACAATTAATTATGAATACACACATATCTTCAGTAGTATATTGATTAATTAACATGATTAAATACAGTTAAATTATATTTTATAAAAATTCAGCAATACCTAACTGATCATATTTGTGTTATAAAATTGGTTGATGAAATAAAATAAATGTTATGTGCTTCATATGCAAGCCATAACTTCATTCATTATAATATATATAATAATATATATAATATGGCAAAACACATAAATAAATAATTATGTGTAGCCTTACTGTTTGTGGGGTATTCAATTATTTCCAGTTAATATTATCATATTTTCAGATATGGATATCTATGCTTTGAACGGGTCCTCGGAATATGAAGCCAATGTGTAGAAAACCTCTCAAACAGAAACTCGCGCGTTTAACTGAGAATAATGCAGCTTTACTACCAAACATAGCGCCAGCTTTTCCAAGCATAGGAATACACATTTGCAAAACAATTTCGTCCAGAGCGTTCATTGGTATCGAACATGTGGTCTCTTAAATGATTACGTTTATGTATAAGACACATATAATGTTTTGTATAATTGAACTATGCCCAGCCACGAAAGTGTTGCCCTTGTCCGATCGTACACACGTACGTACCTTCTGATTTTAAATTCAAGTTTTTGGTTAAGTGTATTTCACAGACACCATGAGAGCATCATTTTCATACCAATAGTGTGTCAATGTTAATGACATTGTCCTAACTTTTGCACTTCGTTAATTTACATTCGAGTTTTTCATTGAAAAGAAATATAAAAAGATCGGATAGGGAAAGTAGCATTCAAGGAGAACAGTCAACCACAAAACACAGAAATAAACACGCAAACAGACAAACAAGAAGGCAAAAGCAATAATAAATGCAAACGACATCTAAAAAACACAAAGGGTTGACAATAGGGCTACCGCCTTGGAACGGTCAGTGGCAAAGTAGGCCACTGGGGGTTTAAACCGGTTCTAGGGTGCACCAAACCTCACACTTACCCTACTGTCATCCCATTAAAACAGGACAGTGTAAATAAAGAAATCCCCGCCATGATCTAATCTCTAACCAACAAGGCAGCATCAATAGGCAATATAAGTAAAACACAAATATGCTCGTGTAAATATAATACCAAAAAACAATAGCCTAGAAAGCCACAATGAAGGTACTCAATGACTTGGCAGAAGCCAGAGCAGTAAGAGAATAAACCATTAAAGGCACGACAAGAAATATCATGGAAAAACATCAAACGCTACCGTCCCAATGGGCTTTAGGTAGGCGTCATCATAGGGTCCACAGCCTGTCCGGTCATCGTACAATTAAAGAGGAAAAAATAGTGGCGAACTGTAAAAGGGTCCACCACCAAACATGCAGTACGTTGCAAAATGATAGGGTCATTATCTCTTTTGATAAACTTGTTAACAAGTTTAACAAAGATAGTATGAAAGTGATCACGACCAAGAATCTTACGAAGTTTATAAATCACATCACCATAGAAGTCAGGTTGTGATAGTCCTTGTCGCAGAAGAGTCCTTAAATTACTTTTAAATTTGGAAAGAAGATGTCTGTGGTGAAGTCCAATTTTTCAAACCCAAAGGCCGTATAGCTTTCAATGTTCATATATTGTTAGTACTTTGTTCATTTAGTCCATTTATCACACAATTACAGCTTGAGAGGTTCGACACGTAATGAGAGCAACACGCTTCTACCAAAAATAGGTAAATGGATAAACCTTCACCCTACTACCCCGAAGGCGGGTAGATGTATTTCAAGGACATATTTTTAAGTTTAAAAAAACATGTGAATTATATAAAGCCTGCACAAACGTTTACCTTATTAATATATACGTTACTTTCTCTGTTGTTTGGCAGTAAGTATCTATATATATAAATGTAAAAACTACATGGCTACTTTTAGTCTCAATAATGAATATACTACGAGAAAATAAGAAAAGTTAGAGTTTTAAAAAGTCACCAAAACCATAGAAAACCTAACGCTTATAGCAAACATACCATCGACTAACTAGTGCTTAACTTCAACAAACCGGCGCATATACATCTAAAAACTTGTCTAGATTTCAGTGAAATGTGCATTTAAGACAAATATAAATAACTATTTTGGTAAATACTGCTACAGTATATCATTTAATTAAACAAGTTTGAAAGAAACAGCGTTTAGACAGATATATTTAGAAGAAATGTAATAACATCATATACCATACATTTTTCGCTATGACTTATGGAACATATAAAACATAAAGCAACATGTCGTCAAAGTTATCAGAGTTTAAAGCAGAGAAGAAAATGTAACTTAACGTTTGAAGCAAATGAACTATCGTAAAAATACTAAGTTTGTTTACATTTTTAATGCAAATTCAATCCTATGATGCAACTGAATCTGTCTTCAAACTAGCGTGTTGATATTTACAAACTCAAATTTGCACTTTACCTACAGTGATTTCTATATGTCGGAAAATAAACCGAATAGATCCCTAAACAATCTCTCAGGGAAAATACATTTCCATTTCGTTATCTTCGCATCGGTGATTTTATTTGATGATTGATATGCGAGAAGGCCGTTTTGGAATGTCACAGATGTTAATGTCATGCATGATTGTGTCGCAAACTTTATCATTGGGTATAACTTTGAAAGGTTAGCGAATTTTCTCTGACCACGACAGATAAATGGTTGCATTAAGTGCTGTTTAAATGAAGTTGCTTAGAGACTGTGAACAGGTGTCGTAATTTATGTTGCAATTCTATTCATGTGTTGGGTGGGTTTAAATTCCCAGATACGGAACGAGATTACACGAGAATGGTGATGTAAATACTAAAAATGTCAGAAATTATAGGGTTTGTTTAACTCGATCAGCGTGATGTGATTTTCTTAAAGCTCGTCCTACTCACACACCTGACAATTTCCGGTTAACATGGTGTGTGTGTGTGTGTTAGTTAACGTGTGTGTGTGAACTCGTCTGACGTGTAAACACACTACACGCACCTTGTTACACTCCAACAAAACCACTACATTTTCGGAAGTCACTACATACACTCGGGTAGTGAGTTTTAATAATTTTCGGAAACTGTATTTTTAGCCTATATATACCCAAAAATCGAAAAAACAGGGTATGTTTGGGTTTCCGGGTTACATCAGATATTTCACACTCCATTTTCGAAGAAAATTTCATGTTTCACACACTTTACCCGATTTTTACACCAAGAGTACTTCCGGTATGCGCATGACCGCAGTACGCATAAAATATACAACATGGACGCATTTGATTGTCAGAAATGGTAAGATTTTATTAATCAGTCAGAGTTTATGCGATAATGGCATTTAAAATATATTTATTGCTCACTGCCGATGGAGGATTAATCAATCTAAACGTCTGTTAAACCAAATGACTGATATGTATGTAACTAATACAGTGGGTTGCATGTGTGTGAATGATATATATGTAACCAATATAGTAGGTTTCTTGTATGTGACTGATATGTATGTTACCAATATAGTAGTTAGCATATGTGTGACTGATATGTATGTTACCAATATAGTAGTTGGCATATGTGTGACTGATATGTATGGTACCAATGTAGTAGGTGACATGTTCGTGACTGATATGTATGTTACCAGGTGACATGTGTATGCCTGATATATACGTTACCAATGCTACCGTGTATAACATATAACGCGTCATATACGGTCTGACGTTGAACCAACGGTGTAGCTAACGTTCCATTACCGGCGTTTCCTGTTGACATCGATCAAGGACAGCCTGGTGCGGTAAGAAAACCACTGTATTTCTATAGATATCGTTACGTTTTCAGTATAATGTATACATCGTACGAGCGGGAAAGGACTGAAATTTTACTTTATCGTATCATTTTAGCCCAGGAACCTCTACTTTCTTTCAATCATTCGTGAGAATGGATGACATTCGTCGTTTTCGGATGGAAAAGTCACATATAAAACCCTTTAATTTGATATCGATATAATCTCTGCAAATGGTATTTTGCTGATGGCACAATAAAACCCCAAGTATATGGCCAGGAACAATACATTTCTTTAAGAAACGAGTTTTTTAGTGTATTTATTACAAACTTGTCTTGTAACGCGCCATAAAACAATTGCTTTTGTTTATTGGGGTGTGAGGGCGGTGGCAATACATAGTTAGCCCGATACCGATTCCTATATTTGGAGACAGAAATACTTCCAAAAACGCAAAGCACATGCAATAATTTACCATTTTAAAATGGTGATTGGCTAAGTGGATAAATGGCGCCTCCCCCTGCTTGAAAATATACCCCCACACATATTTCCATTAAGACTCAACACGCGTCTACATAGGAAAGTGCCACACAATTAGTATGCACCTATCAATTATGCACCGGGTGAGGATGAGGGGTAAGGGTGCGGCGGGCATATACAGGGGAATTAGTCAAATGTACAAACTGTGTAATTTCCATCCTAAGTTGAGCAAGTGTAATTCCCCAGAGTCAACCAATGCACTCGATAATCCTCAGGGTATGCACGCCGCCTTATTGATAGGCACATCACACACATCGGTCGAGGCCTACATTATTTATCTGCCCGAAATTGCCGGAATGGCGAGTCTTTTATTTTTTTCATTTTGAACGTTTTCGTCTGACTGTCTTTTCAGAAATTTACCAATGGGTATAGGAATTAAAGGTGTTAATCTTCGCGTTTTAGATTTTGATTTTGATTGGATAATACGTGTTTCTTAATTTTCTTGGCACTAATGCGAAATGTGTTGACATTTTACATTTCTGTTATTTTAAGTTTGTTCCATAAACAAACTCGTACCATTATTCATGCTTACAGTTTAAAGTTACGAAACGCCACAAAATAACACATACACCATTTTGATATTTCAAATGTAAGGTGTCCGGTTGGGGCCAGATACAATGTCGCATTGTCGCCTCGACAATACGATACGACATCGCGACATTGCGATACGACATCGCGACAATTATGTCGTGATGTCTTATCGCAATGTCGCGATGTCGTATCGCGATGTCGCATTGTCGGGCACGACAACGCGACATTGTGTTGTATTGTCGTAATGTCGACCACGACAATGCGACATTCTTTCAATTGTACGGAAGCGTATTCGTGCCTCGTCTTGTTGGGTTATAGTGAATTTCTCCTTTTAAACTATCTCGAGTTGTTACGATATATGTCTATATATCGATATATTTGTGTCAACAAAACACGTTGTAATTCAATAAATGCAAAACAAATACGTTGAAATGGTTCTTTATTTTACAATAAATCGTTTTTAATGAACTTGACATTTTTTTCTTTTCAGTATATCGCGTTAAAACAAAACAAATAAAAATATATCAATATTAAATTTGCGCCGAAATGATTAGCCCCGGTCATCCGGCCTGCTTCTGATTTCTTTGCTGCGCTTTGTTGTTCGTGTATTCTAGTCTCGGACAGCCAAACATGTATGATGTATATGATATCGGTTTTGGCAGATTAGGCCGATTAAAGTACTCACTAGCGATTAGCCAACTGTATTCGCCCCTTTTTTTACGCAAATAAATGTCAACATTTGTATAACGTTAAGTTATTAATAAAGCTGCATGATGATGGGGTGGGGGTAAAACATGTTTTCACTTTGAATAGGGTCCTAGGCATTCAAGCTAATATTCATGTAATTCAACCACAGACAGTCTTGGGTTGCAGGGGGCTTCACCAGGACTCTATAACAAATGGTAAACTGCCCATAGGAATCCCATCTCACTCCTGACTCTCACTGGACCTTGACAACTGAGCAGACGGTATCGTGCATTTTACTGGCAAATATTGGTCTGGGCAGATACTACAAAAAAGAAGCGCCACTGTATTCGCCCGCTTTTCACGCACATAAAAGTCAACGTTTGCATAACATTACGTTGTAACTAAAGCTACATGAGGGTTGGGTTGTGTGGGGTGGTGGTAGCCGGAGGGGGTCTCATAAAAGGATAACAACAAATTGAATGTGAATAATAACAGATAACAATAAACAGTTCACAGTAAATAAAATAACAATCCTAAATTTTACATTTCACGATAGGTGGTGGAGGTTTGTTTGTTTGTATGGGTTTTACGTCATTTTCAACACATGTAAGGTTATATCTGACGGTCGATTTAGATTTTTATGGAGGCAGACCATCCGTAAGAATCGACTCTTCCTCACGTACAAGTCGAGCCCCCAGTGGGATTCGAACCCACGGTGAGAGGAGAGAAGGTTTACAACGTAACGTCGGTAGTGGAGGGGGTGTGGGAGGGGGACACTATAAATACGTAACAGACAACATTAAATTAACCAATAACAGATAACAGTTAATATTATGTCAAAATTACAGAAAACAAAGTATAAATGTCGCTAATTACAGCATAGCACAACAGTTTAGTTACACCTGTTGTCATCATGTGCTGCTTGTCACAAGTTAAAAGTAAGACATTTTAAATTTTAAAACTATTAATTAACATGAAAATACGTCTATAGTACAAGTCTCGCCAAAATCTCCCCAACGTTAGTTGCCAGTTCAACCATCTATTTTCCCCCATGCCCTGGTGCTGTTTCCCCAGGATGAATCCGTGTAGCATAGCGTAGCGAAGAATTTAAAAGCAGTCCGGGTGACCAAGGCTAGAGTAAAGTTTCTTTAAAAATGCTGACACCTCAAATCGAGGTCATACCGAAAAACGGGTATGATCGATTATTGGTCAAAGTTTTTAAATTCTGAAAGAGATGGTTACGTTTATTGTTTTCTTCTGGGTAGGTCTGGGTTGATAAGACCAAATAAAAGGTCATGCACACGTTGACTTTTATTTGCGTTAAGAAATGGCGAATACAGTCGGATAATCGCTAGTGGGTACATTAATCGGCCTATTCTGCCAAGACCGATATCTGCAAGTAAGACATATACATCATACATGTTTGGCTGTCCGAGACTAGAATACACGAACAACAAAGCGTAGCAAAGAAATCAGAAGCAGGCCGGATGACCGGGGCTAATCATTCCGGTGTAAATTTGATTTAAATAAAGCACGAATTTAACTCGATTTCTTTTACCATTTTTGAGATTTTAAATCGACATATTTATATCACATTATCGACAAACTGCACATTACTTGAAATAAAAATCCCGAGTATATCAGATAAATATCTCGTGTAATACACATAATTCTCATTACGTCGAATACTTTTATATTGATATATTTTTATTTGTGTTGTTTCAACGCGATATAAAGCAAAGAAAAAAATGTCAAGTTCAATAAAAACGATTTATTGTAAAATAAAGAACCATTTCAACGTATTTGTTTTGCATTTATTGAATTACATCGTGTTTTGTCGACACAAATATATCGATATATAGACATATATCATAACAACTCGAGATAGTTTAAAATGAGAAAGTCAATATAACCCAACAAGACGAGGCACGAATACGCTTCCGTACAATTGTCGTAATGTCGCCAACGACATCGCGACATTATGACCATTGTACGGAAGCGTATTCGTGCCTCGTCTTGTTGGGTTATATTGAAATTCTCCATTTAAAATAACTCGAGTTGTTATGGTATATATCTATAAATCGATATATGTATGTCGACAAAACACGACACAATTCAATAAATGCAAAACAAATACGTTGACAAGGTTCTTCATTCTACAATAAATCGATTTTAATGAACTTGACATTTTTTCTTTTATTTATATCGCGTTGAAACAAAACAAATGAAAAATATATCAATATAAAGATACTCGGCGTAATGAGTAGTATCTGTATTACACGAGATATTTATCTGATAAACACGAGATATTTATTTCAAGCTATGTTCTGTTTGTCGATTATGTCATATAAATATGTCGATTTAAAATCTAAAAAATGATAAAACAATTCGAGTAACGTCATGTTTTAATTAAATAAAATTTCAACGGAATGATTAGCCCCGGTCATCCAGCATGCTTCTGATTTCTTTACTACGCTTTGTTACGTGTATTCTAGTCTCGGACAGACAAACCTGTATACTTGGCAGATTATTCAGATTAAAGTACCCACTAGCGATAAGCCGACTATATTCGCCATTTTTTCACGCAAATAAAAGTCAATGTTTGCATGACTCGTATGTTGTAAATAAAGCTACATGAGTTTTCTAGGCCTAGAAAGCAGCCAAGCAAGTACTCAATGACTTGTCAGAAAACAGAGTAACAAGACAATATCCAGTAAGGGCATACAAAAACACAATTGAAGACAAACAATAAACGTAACCTTCCGTTTCAGGATTTAAAAACTGACTTTGACCGATCATCGATCATACCTGTTTTTCGGTATGACCTCGTTTTGAAGTGTCAACATTTTTAAAGAAGCTTTACTGTAGCCTTGGTCAGCCGGCCTGCTTTTGCTTTCTTCGCTATGCTATGCTACACGGATTCAGCCAGGGGAAACAGCATAAAGGCTCGGAGGAAACTCGATGGTTGAACTTGCCACTAACGTTGGTGAGCTTTTGGCGAGTCTTTGAGAGATTGTTGTACAAAAGACATATTTGCATGTTAATTAAAAGTTTTAAAATTTAAAAATGTCTTTTGACTTATGAAAAGCAGCACGTGATGGTAACAAGACTGTGTAACCAAACTGTTGTGTTATGCTGTAATTTGCGAAATTTATACTTTTATTATTTTAAAATAATATTGACAGTTATCTATTGGTTAATGTTGTCTGTTATTTATTTATCTTGTCCCAAACTCTCCCCCTCCACCACCTATCGTAAAATGTTTAATTTAGGATTGTTATTTTATTTTATTTACTGTGAACTGTTTTGTGTATTGTTAATTCATTGTTATCTATTATCTAGTATCATCAAATTCAATTTGCTTTATCCTGTTATGAGACCCTTACCCCATCCCCATCCCTACAACAAAACGTCAAGCAAACGTTGAGTTTTATGTGCGTGAAAAACGGGCGAATGCAGTTGGCGCTTTCTATTATTCTACCCAGACCGATATTTGCCAAAAAAGTAAATATACTAAAGTGAAAAAGAAACGCAACTCGGGAATTTCCGCTATATAATTAAAACAAATGCAGAATGGGCCTGAAACCTTCTCATCTGCAGAACTAGAGAGTTGCTTCAAATTATGTTGTAAAAACTCCATGTTTTGCTGGAGTGACGACCATTGTTTTCTGCCTTCACTCAAACAGCACCTAAAACATATACAGGGGTGATGATGATACATTCAACAAAGAAAATATCACCGACCATGCTACACATTCTAATCTTAACCTGAAAAACATTTACACGGAATTGTATAATGACGACATTTCCTTTGATGAATACAAAGCATTACATCGTTTAATTTAGGGTAACTAATGGGCGTGGCTATACCGTACTACAACTACCAGATAGAGGAATGTAGAGTACGGACGTCGCTCTGACGTCACTGTGTTACTAAGTACACAATGCTACAAAAAAGATAGAGTATGTCTCAGCGCGTTGGTTATTTAAACACCTCGATTAAATAAACCAACTCGCTGAGACCAGACTCTATCAATTGCATATTCTATCTTTACGTATTTGGATTTCGGCCATTTTGAAATGTGCTAAAATAGTAACAGAGGAGTGGGGTGAGATTGTGGTGGGCATTTATTATATTATAGAAGAGCTTAAACCTAAATCAAAAGTAAAATAAAACATTTCTATGTAAATTCGGGTAAGCCATAATTAAAAACATATTGCTATATTTAAGCAATGTGCCGTAAATATTTAACATGGGGTCGGGGGACATTTAATATATTATAAAGGAGCCTAAATCGAAGCCAAAATAAAATAAAACAGTTAAGTGTGAATGTTCCTTGGGATAAGCCATAATTAAGAATATATTGCTGTCTTTAAGCAATTGATTGGCGGCCATCTTGAAAGGTGCTAAAAATTGCAACAGAATAATCTGTGACCTTGGGGACCGAATTGAAAATATGGACTTTTTCGTGAGGATTGATGTAGGCAGTATGTACCATAATCACGGTTTAAGATCAACAACACAGAAATATTTACTCTTTTTTAAATAAGGGTTAATGTTATCTGTTAAGAAAAATAGAAAATTCATTTGATAGTGCACCCCGCCTTCCCCTTCCCCACCCACCCTCTCCAAAATCAGGAACCACAGTTATGATGTAATAATAAACAAAACTAACATCTAAGAAATATTTACATTTGCCGCACTCTCGCCCCTCCCCACACTCCCCACCCTCACCAGCCCCAGAAAAAAATGGATGAGGATTGGTTATTTTTGAGGAAAAAAAACACCAAATCAAAATAAAACATTTGAGAGTGCACACTCATCCCACCCCCTCCCACCACTCACCAACCCCTTACCTCCATGCGAGGCGAGCCCATAACCCTGTATGGTTTGAGCAATGAATAAGAAGTGTAAACATATATTTTCAGTATATTTAACAATATATTGGATGTCTATAGAGCACCTTAACGTCCCCCGACCACAACCCTCTTGATGATGGATGGGTGGGGAGTTGGAACTTAGGTGGGCATTATGCACCATAGTTATAGGTGTAAGAATCAATAAACAAAACAATGTAGAAACAAAAAAAAAGAGTAAATAACCGGGTTTCGGGGTGGGGGCATACCCCAGTATGAATTAAATAAGAATAAGAAGAGTATATCATATGGTTAGTAACAAAGATTGGATGTTTACTTAAACCAAAATTATTAAACATTTCTTAGGCTATGTTAAGCCCGTAGGGAGCCCGTGATTCATTTGCACCTAAATTAAGTATGCACCCATCTAGATAATGATATAAGGAATCCCAGCCCAACATTTGGTTTAGCTAACGCAAATGGTTTAAATGCTATATATATATACAACAATTTACACGCAAACCTTGATCTGATTATGGCCCATCACAATTTTGGTTCCATGGAAGCCCAGAATATATAGCTGACACAGTTACTATTACATAGATGTTACTCTACAATTGATCAAATTTGTTGATATGTATAAGTAAACATGGTACGTTGACTTATTACTATTACTAAATGTAGTTGATGGATCATATGTAGATTCTGCATATTCTGCTTTATATACTTATTTGGGTAATCCTTTAACAACGCTAAAACATTACACAAATATAATAAATCAGTTAAGATTTCTAGATAGGATCTACCAACATAGCTGTTACTTTGTAATTGTTACAATTTGTCGATATGTCTACATAAACATGGTACTATTAACTGCTTTATTAATGTATTACATTACTATTATATGTATCTTTGATATTTTGAAACCACTATAAAATCTATGACCAATAAAATATCTAAAAATAAAACAATATTAAAAAAAATAAAATAATAATAATAATGTGACCGATCCTCTAGATAATACTATAAAGAAACCCATGCCCAAATTTGGTGGAGCTAGGACAAGAAATGCTAGTGATATAGATCTGTCAACACATCAGATCTTGCTGCGTGTGAAAATGTCATTATTACATGTATAGCAATCCTTCTAAAATGAATCGAGGTTTTAAATTATTAATGCAAATACCTTGATTAAAACAGCAAGTAGAAAATCTTCGCAATTGCTTTTTTTAGCAAGTGACTAAAATATTAAATTTGACCCCTGTAGACATCAATGATTTCGAAAACAATTATTATAGAATTTGCCATCTCAGATGGTACCGACCAACCTCATGGCTCATGGACTAAAACAGTTAAACTTTCAAATAGCATTTAAAAAAGAATCTGCCATAAATGCAAGAAGAAAAAAAGTAGAAAAAAAGGAGAATTTTCCTACCTACCTATGTTCGTGGTTTAAATATATATGTAAGACGTAAACATATCCATTAGTACGAACGCCGCTCCTGACCGAAGACATAAGACCCGCCTTCTTTGTGACGTCATAATTTATTCATCCCAAAACCCGCGCCATTGTTCAGTTATACGTTCACTGTTTAGCGTGTTAAATTAGAGTAAATTATTAGCCGGAATAATTGCATTATCTTAAATTGTTCATGCTTCTGATGGAGCGGGTCGTTGGAATAGTATGAGGCGCCATACGTGAATATATGTTGTAAGATAAATATATACGTTGTGTGTAATATATATATATGTATATATTGAATACAAATATATATATATGATACAGACAAATATATATGTTACTCTTAAAAATATATATTGTGTCCCTAAAATATATATTGTAGAGGCAAATATATATGTTACTCCGAAAAATATATCTTATTAACATAAAATATATATTTTAGAAGCAAATATATATGTTACTCCGGAAAAAAAATGGTTGTCCCAAAACATAATATATTCATGTAAACTTTATTATGACAAATAAACAAATATATATGTTACTCCGAAAATTATATTCTAAACATATTGTCTCTCTAAATATATAATTAAAGATATGAATGTGTATATAATTTCGAAAAATATATATTCTCTCTAAACAAAATATATTGCAGACACAAATATATTCTATCTCAAATAAAATATATTGCTGACACAAATATTGATGCATTATCGATAAAGAAGCATTTGTTTTGAAAATATATACGTTAGCCCGAAGCATTCAGCGTGAAGAAAAAGCACACGTTCTCTTAGCCGTCAATTAAATTAAGACAGACAGTACCCACTACACGGAAAATAAAAACATTCGCGTCATAAGACTTGTATGGAATTGTTTGCAGCCATTAGTAGACTGTGTATGCAGATTGTGTATATGTTTGTATTTTTACTGAGGTTGAATCTGTGATTTTGAAACTGAATAGCAATCACTAAGTTTGCTTTATTGTTTGTAAAGCTCTAAACGTAACACTTCCGCTAAAGGTAATAACCTCCGCTAAAGGTAACACTCAGCTCTTCCGCTAAAGGTAACAACGCTAACGGTAAAGGTAACAACTTTTCATATTAACGCTAAAGGTAACAACTCTCTACGCTAAAGGTAACAACATTTTTCAAAATCTACAGTTGCAATGGAAATTGAGTAAACATGTTTTTGCTAGTTACTGTGTTACCTGATTCATTTTTTTAGCTGTGCACGTACACTTTGGTCAATGTAAACTGTAATGGAGTGACGTCAGAAGAGATCGATTATTGATTGTCATTGATTTGTGTTCTTTATTATATAAAACCAAAACAGATAAGTAGTTATAAACTTAGCATACTCGAAAAAAAAAGGTTATTTAAAGAATAGTGGGGTAGATTGTCATTGATTTGTGTTCTTTATTATATAAAACCAAAACAGATAAGTAGTTACAAACGTACCATAATCGAACAAAATAGTTTATTTAAAGAATGGGGGGGGGGGGGGAGGGGGCGTGGGGGGGGGGGGAAACAGCTGACAGGCAAACACATAAAACACGCTTTGCATTTGAATTCCGCATATCCCATTCCCCCATATGCGCCCTTCTGAATAATTCTGGATAATGTAATAATATTTTTATCGACCGATAATGTAAAACTTTTCGGAGAAAGGGTTAAACAAGGTGACCAAAGGTGAACAATGGAGCCTAATGCAGAATCTGCTATAGATAATTTTCACATTTGCTATCCTGGACAACTCCAGAGCACTTCCGAAATCAAAGCGCATTCGGCGCGCAAACATCTCACAAAATCAACTAATTTCCTTTTCACGTCGACTGTCTTTTCAGAGGTTTTTGCTAAAGGTTTCGGACAAATTGCGATAGTGCATATAATGTTCCTTCGGGAAAATCGCTAACATTGCGATAGGTGCATTATTCTTAATTTTCAGAACGCCTGGAAATCACGTGCAGGCTACAAACCTGCGGGCAGGTGACGTCGACAACAGAATCAAAGACCATTCGCAACATCTCTCGCTCACTTCTTTGAAGCATCTAGGTTTCCATATCGGCTCTACTTAGATTCCCGCCAAAAGTTTGCAAGATCAAAGTTATCATCAAAGTTTTGCAATGCCATTTAGCCGATTGCTCCAGCAATAGTTTATTTAAATGAAAGCAGTGATAAAATCTTCATATGTATTGTAAATAACAAACACGCAACGTAAACCATTCATCAAAACGTGTTGCTAACGGACATATTGTGTATATAGCAACAGTGAATTATTTTCTGTCCCGTTGCCTTCCGGCTAGCAAAATGTCAAGATTGTTAACACACCGATCCGTCGAAATACACACGAGGCATGATCCCGAATAATGAAGGGATTGACCGATATTCACGAATGAATTAAAAAAAGACCAGAATGAATGAAAACACAAACATATTAAGAGAGGAAGAGTTTTTGCTGAGTAGTTCACCGCCTACAACGGGCACCACGTGGAGTGCATTGGCAAGTGTTGACTATATATTGGGGATTTACAGCTAGAGCTGGATACCTGACCATGATGGGAGCCTAGTTTATCCGTATCTCGAGAAAAAAGGATTTTCCGGAACTAACTAACTAGAAAACTCTTGTTATCGAGATTTTGCCTGGCTAAGTTCCCACCATGGCCAGGTAGGGACACACCAGCAGTAAATACCCGGTGACATCAAAATTTGGAGCATCTTCCATGTCAAAAAAGCAGAAACATGTTCGGCAATTTCAGTGACCTCCTGAAATTGGTAAAAGTGGTTTCGTGCATTTATAAAATAACCATCCAGTGGATCCGAATGAGAGATGACAAAGAGAATATTAACGTAGAATTCCCTTCGAAATCATGCCAAAAAAAATTATGATCAACAACTTCAAAGAAGCGAGAAATAGATAATTTCTCATGAAGATGAGAAACCAACGAAAAGTAGGTTGTATTTTTTAGCTTCAAAATAATGAAATTATCGACTTCACACGATCAGAAAATTTGAAAAAGTGACAAGTGGTCTTAAAACACGGGGACAATGATGCCTGGGGAGAAGCCCGATGAGGAAGGCATTCATAGGCCAAACGATTGGGATGAATCGTTGACACCTCTGGGTACCTGCGACTCTGGAGACCTTCGAATTTGGTGGCCAACACCAAAACTGGGATTACTGGCTCGAAGACCACCGAAGACCCCGCCTTTGGGGCCCGTTGCTGGCTGTCGAGCAAACACAAGTTTTGGGGTTCTGAAAACTGTCGCCGACACCCCGCCCCCTCCTAAGCTGTAAGTTTGTACGCCTCTAGTCTTGGACGCCAACGCACAGGCGGCCATACAGATGATATATGAATTTGTATTCCTAATTTGAATTTATACGATTATTTAAGGATACGTGCTGCTGATTTGCATTGTAATATGACAGGTGATATCGACGGTCTAGAATTATAAGCTCGTAAGTGTTACTTACGACCTTACATGACCGTAGCAAAAAATACACAGTACACGATTGCGCAACTTTCAGTTTGGTACCCGTTCTCATATCAGTTGGCTTGAGGAGGGATTTATGCATCTATTTTTTTGTCGTAAGTGAAAGCAGATATGCTATATTTTGCAAAAAGGTCGTAACTACAAGGCTATAATCATACAGGTTGTATGTGGTAGATACGACCTTAATATTTATAAAAAGTTAAGTCATAACTGGTAGATACGACCTTATTATTCTTAAGCTTGCATATATATATATCACTTACGACCTTCTTTTCCACTTCTATGAAATAAAATAATATGTACACGTGTATATGAGTGTATGTGGACATCGGGACATAGTATGTATGCAAAGATGGTACGGGGCATAATATGTAAAGATATAGAATATAGATATAAAAATCGAAAAAATGTAAGATATAGAAGGTACGGGGACATATAAATGGTACGGAGGAATATTGTGCATTAAAATAAATATAGACTATGTAGATATAATATGTAAATATATAGAAGGTATGGTGACTTAATATGAAGGATATAGAGAGTACGCAGGCATATTACAAAAGCATTTAGAGAGTACGGGGACATATTATGTAAGTCATGGGGTTATACTATATAAGTATATAAACAGTACGGGGACATATTATGTAAGTCATGGGGTTATACTATACAAGTATATAAACAGTACGGGGACATAACAGTACGTGGACATATTATGTAAGTCATGGGGTTATACTATATAAGTATATAAACAGTACGGGGACATATTATGTAAGGATATAGAGGGTATGGGGCATATTATGCAAGGATGTATAGAGCATGGGGATATAGTAATTATGTGAGTATATTATATAGAGAGTATGCGGACATATTATATAAGGATATATAGAGTATGTTGATATGATATTTAGGGATATATAGGGTATGGGGATAACATATATTATAATAAGTATATAGAGAGTGTGTTGACATATTATATGTGGATATAATATTATGTAAATATATAGAGAGTTCGTAAAATATTATACAGGATATATAGTTTATGGGCATATAATATGCAAGTATACTGAGGGTATGCATAATATGTAATATAGGGACAAAATTACCACTCGATCAACATGATTCCTAATATCAAAAAGAGAATACGATTATAGGAAGCTTTCTGGCTATAGAAATTATTGTGCTAGCTAAATTTCTCTAAAAATGGAACTTGAAAGCAAATTATTTTATTACATACATTTTGTTTTAGTGTCATACACAGCACATAATATGTTTGCTAAAATGACATACTGGTAAAAGTACCAACACCACCAAAATCAAGACTTATTTATTAAGTTTATTTACCTGATATGCAGTAAATATGAATTTTAGTTATGGCATAATTACTATAGGATATCGTTTAAACCACCCACAATATGTTTCTTAAAAACAATTGTCAAATTGTTTGATTGACGTGTCATTATCTTATGCAAATGCCGTCATTGATATTTAAAATATATTGATGTATAAATAAAATTGTGCGTGGTGTGGGTGTGCACTCGCGCACATGTGTGCGTTTATGAAGTGCGTTTGACGATGCACCAACAAAGAAAAACTGTAATCTGACACCATAAGGAAAGCACATTCAAGTGTGCATCAAGATATGGAATGCACAATGTACATACTGAGCTTTCTCACCCACGAGCTTTCTCACCCACATAACTCAGTAGATTCAATTCGAGTTCTGACCATTGTCTGCACGCAGTTACCTAACATAAGAGAGACGTTGGTCTTATTCTGGTATTCAACTTTAAGTTTTCAAACGATTTAATATGACTTGAGCTACTTGCCAAATATTCTAGTCACATTCATTATTTTGGCGACTGAAAATAATTTATGATATGATATGATATAATCTCGTTAAAGTGACACGTTTTAGCTTTTATGGATACTTAACTGGTGTCATTATTCTGAGCGTAATAAATCTCTTTCACCCAGGTCTTTTCAAAATGGGGCTTTCAAAATGCACAAAAAGATATGGACTTAAGGATGCACTGTACGTCGCAATATTAACGTCGCTCTGTTAATTTAAAACCAGACGTATCAAATAATACTTCTGGTTATGAATTGAATAGTTTTACATAATAATGTATTCAAAAGATAATCGGTAATCTGATATTTTTCAATATTTCATCGACGCAATTTGAATAGTAGGTATTTCTCTCCATCAGTGGAGGTTGTAGTATGAATTAGTTGTTGAAATAAAACGCTGTTTTAGTTAACTATTATATCATATTTTAATAATTGTGTTATATATAATGGAGATGCTATGATTACATACGTTTCTGCCGTACACATTCATGGTTAGACATTTGTATGATATAAGGCTGATTTATTTTCAATCTTAATTTTAAGAACTTAAACAGCTGATATAGTTTACCGTCTAGAATTTGTCGCGTCATTGAACATATCAAGCGGTTTATGTCCTATCTATAAACGATTTGACAGCCATGTTTTAAAATTCACTACGACTGAAATGCACCCATTGTGTATGATGTTGATATTGTAAACCCGTTGCGACAGGCTGTTCATATAAATTGTGTTACAAACTAAAAAGTGTTAAATAAGAAGCATGCATACATGTCTGTCCATCCATCCAGCGTACTACAATGTCTTATGGTGTTACCGAACTTACATATTATACTCTTAGAAAAACAGTTAAGAGTGAGTTACGATCAATATTTTTCATCCGTGGGGTGGTGGGGGTGGGGCGCACAGACCTTTAAAAAGAGCACATGCCTTTCGAAATATTTATGGTCTGGATATGTAAAATTCCAAACAAACATGTATTAGTTTTGCCGACACACTGTTGTTACAGATGTGATCGTTATTAGTTATTATAGGACTAAAATGCTATTAAATTTTAAATGTTACATACGGGTGATTGTTTAGTTTTATTTTCATTAGTGAATACAACTCCCAGTTCTCTGTTATTAAATGTTATAATTGTTACAAAAATGAGACATAATTCGTGTCTGTATTTGTATGTTACGTTACCATTAATATTTCATTAAATTAATAATAAAATCGTGTTTTTTATATCCGTGAGATTTAAATTTAACAAATAAAAGATTTTCTAATATATATATTCTAATACACGCATGGTCCCATATGCATTCTACATTTCGATCAACAGTGTAGCATGAACTAGCAAACTTTTATAAGACACTAACAGTGGTTTAATAATCGCTTTTAACATATTTTAAAAGGTCGTAACTGCCAGATGTACATCTTCCTTTCCGATTTTTAATAACATAAGCTAATAAGTGCAATTGTTCAGATTGCAAAGTCAATTTTTTTTTTTAAATAACGAATACTTTATTTTATGAGAAAGCAAACTCAGCTTATGTCATATGAGATTGTTCAGAGATTTCACACAGTTGATACCGTCAGTCCGTTTTTTTCACTTCCCCGAAAACTATGATTTTTCACTTACGATGTTATAATTCTAGACCTTCGAGATATGAATTTGTATACCTAATTTGAATTTTTATTTTTTGCTTAGCAGTGAAATAGTGGATTTTAGCAATGAAATACAAGTGGTATTTTATACGGGTGAAATACAGTGTGTTTTTTTTCACTGCCGGAACTTTTTTTTTTTTTTTCAAAAACGATTTTTTCCGAAAGTTGCTATAGGTTATATCATTGGATTGGAAATAAATAAAAAAAAGAAATGTAGATTATTGAAATCGGTTAAGTAGTTTAGAAGATATGGGGAATTGAAAATAGCAATTTTATCATACTAAGCCAATGACGTCGTCAATTTTTTATTTAGTTTTCTGCATACTGCAGTACAGTTTGATTATAAAACATAAAAGAAAAAGAAAATGTGTTGTTTTGTCGTAAATAACAGATTTTATTTCATCTCGAAGTGATCAAACTTCAATATTTACACTCATGCCTCGCATTCGTGAAAATATAAAGTTTTCCATTTCTCAATAAGATAAAATATGTTATTCACTCCAATAGACGGTCTTCAATGATCTGACAACAGCTATTCAGTTTTTATCAAAGATGGAAAATAAACATCAACAGATGAGAATCTTTAATAATTTGAATCACGTATTTACGTTATTTAAAGATGTGTACAGTTATATTTATCAATTTTCACACACGTACTGTGCACTCGTCCGCAATAATCGGACTTTTACTGTTGAATGTGGCGTGGTTAATTTTAATCATTTCTACTTTTCATGAGTTATTTGAAATTACCTAAATATGCACATAGTAATATATTTTGTAATAGGATTACTGTGCTTCTTTTAGAATATATTTAGTTTCCACAAGTTTGCATTATGTCACTCTATTAAAACTGCGCATGTATTGCATCTAATCTTGAAATTTTGAAGTAAACATGAAATGACCTGATATAGGATTTCAGAAAGTAAAGTGTAAACAAGGAAAGTTTGTTTGTTTGTTTTATTTGTTTGTATGGTGTTTTAAGTAATTTTCAACACATGTAAGGTTATATGTGACGGTCGATTGTTTTTGTGGTGGAGGCAGACCACCCACTTTACCTGGGTAGAACCAGTACTGTACAACTCCCGCCATCGATAAGAATCGACACTTCGAGTCGAGCTCCCAGTGGGATTCGAACCCGCAGCAATGCGAGGCGATGGTTTACAACGCAACGTCGTTTACCATTCGGCCACGGAGACGTTCACACAAAGAAAGAGATGCTCGTACCTATAAAAGCGGCATGTCTCATCCCATGCAAAATTATTATTTACGGATGTTTTTGTTATCAAATTATAAATCAGACGCATTCCTGGAAACTCAATAAAACAATAATTTATTAAATAAATGTTTCATCAACAGAATGCCGCGGATTTAAATGAATGTCCAATGACACGCATGCAGATAAGACCCCACTCCCACCCCCCCACCCCACTCCCCCACCCATACACACACACACACCACCACCACCACCACCACCAACTTTATCCATATTATGAATATACTCCGTTGATTACAATAGACTGATGCACCTGTTAGCCAAATTGGCCGTAAAATAGCCAAGTTAATTTTTTTTTTCATTTATGTAGTTAAATAGCAAAACACGATGCATGCGTGGCCAGTTAGCTGTACAATGTTTTTATGAATTAAAACAAAGACGTTTTAAGAATGAATAAATTGGTAAAATGAGACTTTTTGTTCGATCAATTAATCAGTTTAAACTGAAAATTCGGATATTTTCTTTACATTTGAGACAATATTGCCTCACTATAATGGAATAGTTAAGGAAAACTCACCGATACGCTTAAAAAAAAAAGACTTTCAATTGATATCAACAAATGTAACATCTGTCAAAAGTCAACTAGTGAATTCATCTGTGTTGCCACAAAAACAGGAATATCAAGATTTGAGAAACAACCTGGAAAAAAAGAAAGAAAAAGAAACAAAAATGGCATCGTTTTCAGTATAATTGTTGTCGAGTTTGGAGATTCCTTTATTGAACACACGTTTGTTTGAAATATCACACTAAATGCGTTTCTCCATATCGGAACTATTTCATTCTTTTGTTCGTCCAGGCATTCAAATCCACTGAATCTGATATCAGCAGAGTCAGACATCCCTGATCTGAAACTACTGTTTCTTTTATGTCACAATTCAATCCCGCAAACTAGACAATGTGTGTTATCTGCCAGAAAACATACGAAAAAGGAATGCAACGACATGAATCATGACGTCCGATTCAAAAGCTGAATGTTTGCAAAATGCGGCAAAAATTGAAGAGTGTGCTGTCTTTCGTAGAATGTTCGGTGTAGATCGAAAATTCGGACGAATGCTAAGATAGACTCTTCTAACGAACCAGACTCAATTCATGTAAACGCATTTAGGTCTCATATCAGAAATGGAAGAATGCCTATTTTATAATCATAGGGCATATACATTACAAAGCTTACATGCGCTATTCAATTCCTTTCCCTGTATCGGTGTAGTACCAACATTGGGGACTACCGTGGGAAATGTTGCTCCTATGGTAGGAATGAAACAATACATGTGTACAGTTGTCTTATTTCCCTGGGTTTGGTCCGTTGCGGGGGAAATAATTATTAAGTGTACAATGGGTTTTGCGTGTATCTCCTCAGTAGGCCTTAATTACTAATATTCTGTAACTTTTTACAGATACGAAATTTCTATTTTAAAAAAATGCTTAAAGCGCATGCAAATGACCGAGTGATGGAAGGGGGACGCGGAAGGTGGAGGGCTTTGGGGAGGATTTAATTGCTAAATATTCCGAGAGTAGACGTTTTGTTATAACGCTCAGAATAACATTTCGCCTGGAATTATTTATTCATAAAAAGAAGGATATCCACAAGCTCGACAGGATGCACCATTTTAAGTTTTTTTTTTTTTTTTTTAAACTGTGAGAGCATGCCCCAATATCCACTAGAAACTTCTATATATTTTAAAATCGGCCAGCTACGCCCTTGCTCATTGATGTATTTTTACGTCTTTTAGCATCAAAATAACAAATTTAGCACGCGATTTTAGATGAAGTCTTTTGATATTGTTTTATAATACATATATGTTAACCAGAACCGATCAAACATGTCTGTGCCAATTTCTTCTACATAAAGGTGTATTTAGATTGCTCTAAAATCGTCCTCTGACTGTACCTTGTTTGAGTTAGAAAAACGGGACATGCGCAGTGAAGCAGTCTTACTTTGGACGTTGTTCGTGCGGAATGCTTTGGGATAATGTTTATATTTTCAAAACAAATATTTAGAGGGAACTCCACAGTTTAATGTACATTTTTCAATAATCAAACCCATGACAAGCCCTTAGCCTGAATCCTTGGGCAAAAATAAATCACACCATCATTGTGTCATACATTTCTTAGAAGACAATAAAATTACCCATGTTTTCATACCAAATAAAAGTATCAAAAAGCATTTTCTGTACAACTTTAGTCCCATTTCTTTAAGATTACCGCACCCCTCAAAACATGCTAAAAAAGCAATTTTAGCAATATTTCAAATGTCAATAAATTAAAAAAAATCCTAAGCATATCAGGGTCATTTATGCACTCACCATGCTCTAGCATACATCAGTAAATGCTAAATTGTACGTACCTTTTTAAAAAGTTATTCCATGCTGATCACCCCGTGAGTCAAAATCAACCATTTTACCTACTTCTTGGAAGTGTTTGATAGTTTCGCATTTTTCTATTTATAGCCTCCAAAAAATCCAAAGAATGCATTTTCCAATACACCCAAATAAGATTAGAAGTACTCAAAACTGAAAAAAAAACATCAAACATGCACTTCATAATTATTATAAATACCATCCATGGACCTAAAAGATGCTTAGTTGATTTTATTCTGATTTACAGACATGGACATTCGTGCGAAAGTGAAGAGTGCCCTCTTATTAGTAAAAATACGTTTCGGACGTTGTTCATGCGGAAAGCTTTGGGCTGACCGTATATATTTAGAGAGACAATATGTTTTTTAGAAAGCGAATATAGCTTTCGAAATAACATATATATTTGTGTCCACATTTATTTATATCCATATTTATCTTACAACGTATAGTAACGTATGGCGCCTCATAGATTAGGGCCCGTTTCACAGAACGACATACACACCACACACACATGTTGTTTAGACGTAGCGGATTCTAAATTGGTAAAGTGGTGGAGTGCCTATAATCCTTAAATAACACACCATTACATTTGGTTATTTGTCAAATGGATACTAACGTATGATCAACGTATGCATTTAGATGTCCCCTAATTGTTTCTGAAATCCTGTAGGACTCCCTCTAAGATGAAAAAAATATGAATAGTAGACAGGTGCAAAGTGAGAAATTCAAGATAGCATCAAAGATGGCCACCAATTATTCCCATTTCTTGTGGTATACAAACCATTTTCATGTGTACAATTTGTAGCTATATCTCTCCGAAGTATATGATAATGTTAATGTATAACAATATTTCTAAAGGAAATGTATTGATGACTTAAAATAAGTTAAAATGGCCGGAAATTATGGAAAATTCAAGCAAATATAAGCAAATATTCTCCTTTTGACAGGAGAATGTCTGCTCGAAGCCCTTGGTTAGCAAAGATGTAATGTACGCAGTAACTTGTCGGCTCATGCACATAGCTTGATATATTATGCGGACTAATGAAAATAAGTGGATCATGGACTCATACTGGTGCCCTATATATATTTCAAGCATATATACTCAAATTACGATAGTATGGACTCCTACTGGTGGTCTCATAGTGTTGACCTATGCCCTCATACTGCTGACACATTTTGACTCAGTTAGTGACCCATGTTCTCGTACTGGTGGCATGTGGAGTTAAATTAATGGTACGCTGATACATACTGACTGATGGCCGATGGACTCAGACTGGTGATCCGTTGACTCATTATTGTGATCCGTGAACTCACAATAGAAGCCCATGGACTGAAAGTGGTCGCATCTTGGCGTCCCGAAGACGCACATTAGCAGTTCATTGTCTCATGTCAGTATATGTAGTCTCAAAGTTATGTGGTCTCATACCAGTGACCCATGTAATCATAACGGTAGCCAATTGACTCAATTAATTGGAACATGATCTCATACCGGTTGCCCAAGGTATCATTCTGGTTCTCAATAAAATAGTGGTCCATGGTCTCATACCGATGCTATAACGATTCATTATGGTGGTTTATGGTCTCATGCCGGTGCTCATAGCCTCATAATGGTAGCCCATGGAGATTATTGTCCCGTCGTCCCATGTTAGCGGACATTGGACTCATTCTGTGAACCAATATAGTCTGATCAGTGGTCCGTGTGCTCACTGCATACAGGTGAACCAAGTGTTCAGATTAGTGACCTATGGTTCATACTGGTGGCATGTGTTCCCATACTGGTGACCGGTTGATTTGAAATGATGGTCAGTGGTCTCATAATGGTGACTCATTGACTCATAAAGGTAGCCCATGGAGTCAAACTTATTGGCCGGTGGTATCATGCTGTTGTCCCATGATCTCAGTCTGGTGATCCATATACTCGTATTAATGGTCAGTGGTGGGATAATACTGATGCACGATGGACTCATTGGTGAGTCATATGCTCAGTTTCGCGGCTTATGGTCCATACTAGTGGCATGCGGTCTCTTACTGGTAACCCATGGACTCATAATCGTAGCCGATTATTTGCCCGTGGTCTCATGCTTGCCCATGGTATTATTCATGTGATCCATATACTCCAATAAGTGGTCCGTGAGCTGATACTGATGCGCAAATAACTCGTACCAATACGTTATGGGCTTAGATTAGTGACCTATGCTTCATACCGGTGGAATGTGCACTTATACTGGTAACGTATGAACTCCAGTAAGTGGCGAGTGGTCTCTTACTGGGGAATCACGGACTCATAATGGTAACCCATGGACTCACATGATTGGCCCGTGCTCTCATGTTGGTGGCTCGTAGTCTCATTATGGTGATCCATCGACTCTTACATACATATGTGTCATGGACTGACTCGTACCGGTGAGTCATAGTCTTATATTAGTGGCATGTGGTCCATACTAGTATAGGACAACAGCATGAGACCACATGTCACCTGTACTAGACCAGTATGAGACCATGACTTAATTGATTTTATATCTAACTATGACAATAGATTTCTTTTAAAGACATATTGATATTATGGTGCTTAACATATAAGGTAATTACATGAAGCTACCATTTATTGCGAATTTGACATTTAAATAAATCATTAAAAGATGCACTCATTTAACCTTTACGTGACCTGGGAATGTGTGTTTTAGACACTTCGTCTGACGGGTTTGAATGATGCCAGGAAAGTGATGTTCTGTCAAAAGCACAAGTCAATAGATGGCAATAGATGGCATATATATATACATGTTTTTTTCACATCCTACGCTGCGGAAATTATGTTGTTGTGAATTTATTTCTTTATACCAAGTATTTCCCTTGGATCCGACGTCTTTCCATGTTTGTCTTTATATAATGATGTGATTGTTATATAGCGTGTGTCATACTCAACTATAGTTATATGTATGTGTGTCCTTGTATATTATGATGTGATTGTTATATAGCGTGTGTCATACTCAACTATAGTTATATGTATGTGTGTCCTTGTATATAATGATGTGATTGTTATATAGCGTGTGTCATACTCAACTATAGTAATATGTATGTGTGTCCTTGTATATAATGATGTGATTGTTATATAGAGTGTGTCATACTCAACTATAGTTATATGTATGTGTGTACTTGTATGTAATGATGTGATTGTTATATAGCGTGTGTCATACTCAACTATAGTTATATGTATGTGTGTCCTTGTATGTACGTGCACTTGCAATTCCTGATGTCTTATCGTGTGCAGTGCTAAAGCCTTTGTACTCACGATTATTGAAACCACTTTTTTAATGGGATAATTTAGTCGTGGTGAAAAGGCGTCGACATTTTAGCTAGACGTGGTCGTCGTAGTTAGGGTTGCGGGTTCGTGTCCCAGTGTCGCCGTAGTTAGTTTGTATTTTTTTCTCTATCCTATTCGGACATATTTCAGGGGGTGGGTCTCAAAACATATATATTTAATTTAAAGCAGACGATCATTATAAAATCTACATTGATTCACTACATGAAAAATCGTAACGAACTGTTTTTAAGTGTATTGTCCACAGGCCGGTTCTAGTGTATGTTCTTGTGTCTGTCAGTATGTCTATCTAAACGTTTGTCTATACGTTAGTATGTGTGCGTGTGACTGTATGTTTATCTGTGATTGTGTCAGTTTTGTGTTTGTACTTGTCTATGTGTCGTATCTGTGCATATGTATGTAGACGATATAAAATATGGGATGATTATTCGAGTACTTGAAGGTGAAGTCATATATTAAGCTATATCCCATGAATTGTGGATAAACATTAGCATAAACATCGATGAATACCTGCCATTCTCGTTTAAATTAATCGGATTTATATTTCCACCACCATATAGTTAGTTGCACATGCATTCATTACCTGTACACATGAATAGACATCCAATTATACTCATTTAAGGAACAACTCTGAATAGATGAAAGAGAGACATTCGCGATATCTTCATTGATATTCATCAGACCATCTTTCCAAATACCTACACAAAAGCATTTTGTGCATTTTGCATAATAATAAGACGTGCATAAGAAATGCGTCACCACATCGTTGTATGCATCAATTACCGATTTAAGATTAGTTTATTAAAATATTTTTTTTCATCTGAAGCGGTGTGGCTCAATACAAACACATGTACATAGCTATAAATTTGTGACGAATAGTTAGAACTTAAAATACTGATCTTAATAAGCCCCATTATGCGGGAGAATGCACCTAATGGGTTACCCGTTTTTATTTTAAAGAAATCCGGAAATGTGTATGAGAGCATAGCCATGGTCACGGACACAACAACAGACACATGCACGTACAGATATAAAGAAAGAGATAAAAGAACAGATACAAGCACATACACAAGAACATACATACACACGTACATAAGACGATCATATAGACTATAACAGACACGGGCACAACCAGACACAACCAGACACACAAACAGACATACGCGCGGATACTAGAACAGCCCATGTCGACAATACACTTAAACTGTTCATTACGATTAGTTGATCAATATAGATTTTGTACCGTGTGCTTTGAATTCACAGCCTTTTTTGTTGATGCACGTTGTCCCCACTTAAATGTGTCCGATGTCAGTTGGTCACAGTCCGTATTCGCGTTAGCCGTAAATCTCTATTATAATGTGATCTCATATTGCGTTGTAGATCTGTTACAGATCTCTGATTGAAGCAGTCCGTTAACTGTAGTGAATCCATTACCTGTTTGATGTCACTACACGAATTATTCGAGCATATTTGATAATCGTGATTGGAAACTGTTCGTAATCCTATTGTTATCAAGTAAAATAAGTCTATTCCAATACCGTAACAGTGTTAACCATCGTCTGTACGTGCGTACATACTCGTGTATGTAAGAGGGGGTTGGGCGCGGGGGTAATATCAAGCTATTAGTTCTATTTATATAGCGCTGGCAGCCATTTTTAAAGTTCCAATGTGTTTCTATAAGGCCAAACAAAAAATAGCTGTGTTTCAGGTTCCCGACCGACCGACCCTATTTTTGTCCTGACCCTAACCTTTTTAAAATAAATTAAAAACAAGATTTGTGACGAAATTATTCTGTATTCGTTACAAAAATGTAATACAATTGGAGTATTGGCATATTTACTGATGATGCAGGTTCAAGGGTCTTCAAGGTAAAATAATTGCAACAATCAGGAGGCCAGAAGCGCGTTATCTAAATGGTGTCAAGACAGTCAACTCTTGCAGACGTTACCAGTTATTAGTCCTCGGACTGTCATATTGGCCCGCGGCCTTCGGCATTGGGCCAATATGACAGTCCTTGACCAATAACTGAGCCAATATGAAAACACTTAATTAATAACACCATAGTATTGGGATATATGCACTAGTTCTTCCGCGGATAAATATTGCGCTCTTAAAGTCGCGAATATAATACGCGGAAGTAATCATTACTACATTCTAATACAATGTGATAACCTATAATTATATTGCATGGAGCTTATGTCAGGCAGACCCAGTACGTATTTATATTATATTATATGGAGCCGGTGTCAGGCCTACTCGGAACGCATGTTTATGTTAATGGCGCCGACTCGGAAAGTATTTATGTTAATGGTGCCGATGTCAGACCGACAGGCAACGTTTCTATGTTATGTTATATGGAGCCAGTGTCAGGCCGACTCGCAACGTATTTATGTTATATGGAGCCGGTGTCGGATCGACATGGAACGCATTGAAGTTATATGGAGTCGGAGTCAGGTCGACCCAGTTCGTATTTATGTTATATGGAGCCGGTGTTGGGCCGACACAGAACTTACTTATGTTATACTATATGGAGCCGGTATCGGGCTGACTCGGAACGTATTTATGTTAATGGCGCCGGTGTCGAGCCGATATGGAGCCAATAAAGAACGTATTTATATTATATTGTATTCAGTCGGTGAATCAGAACTTATTTTATGTTATATGGAGCCGATGTCAGGCGTTCAGAACGTATTTATGTTATATGGAGCCGGTGTCGGGTCGACTCATAACGTATTTATGTTGTATGGAGGCGGTGTCAGGCCGACACAGAACGTAGTTATGTTATATGGGCCGGTGTCGAGCCAACACAGAACGTATTTATGTTATATGGGGTCAGTATCAGGCGGACTCAGAACGTATTTATGATATATTATATGCAGCCGGTGTTGGACCGACACAGAACGTATTCACAGAAATGATGTTGTGTATTTATGTTATATGGAGCCGGTGTCTTGTTGACACAGAACGTATTTATGTTATATTAATGGAGCCGGTGTCAGGCCGACTCAGAACGTATTTATGTTATATGGAGCCGGTGTGGCGCCGACACAGAACGTATTTATTTTATATGGAGTCGGTGTCGGCGCGACACAGAATGTACGTTTGTTATATGGAACAGGTGTCGGGCCGACACTGAATGTACGTATGTTATATGGAGAAGGTGTCGGGCCGACAAAGATTGTTTTATGTTATATGGAGCGGTGTCACGCCAGAACGTATGTATGTTATATGGCGCCTGTGTCACTCCGACGCAGACCGTATGCATGCTATATGAAGCCGGTGTCGGGCCGAAAAAGAACGTATTTATGTTACATGGAGCCGATGTCACGCCGACACACAACGTATGTATGTTATATGGAACCAGTTTCACGCCAAAACGGAACGTACTTATGTTATATGGAGCCGGTGTAACGCCGATACAGAACGTATTTATGTTATAGAATATTGAGTCGCTGTCAGGCCGACACAGAAAGTACGTATGTTATATGAAGAAAGGTGTCGGGCCGACACAGATTGTTTTATGTTATATGGAGCGGTGTCACACCAGAACGTATGTATGTTATGCCATGCCTGTGTCACGCGGACACAGACCGTATGCATTTTATATGAAGCCGGTGTCGGGCCGAAAAAGAACGTATTTATGTTATATGGAGCCGATGTAACGCCGACACCGAACTTACTTATGTTATATGGAGCCGGTGTAACGCCGACACAGAACGTATTTATGTTACATGTATATGGTGCCAGTGTCGGGTCGTCTGTTAGAAGTAATTGGTGTCAATCAGACACTGAATGTATTTATGTTATAGAATATGGAGCCGCTGTCAGGCCGACATAGAACGTATTTATGTTATATGGAGCCGGTGTCATGCCGACACCGATATGTTATATAGAGCCAGTGTCAAGCCTACACCGAACTTATTTATACTATATGGAGCCGGTGTCACGCCGAAACAAAACGTATTATGTTATATTTATATGGAACCAGTGTCGGACTATGGGCTGCCGTTTTACTTATTAATATGTGATATCTCCTATTTGAATACATGATATCACATATTCGAATACATGATATAACATATTCAAAACGAATGGGTGATATCACTTATTAGAATACGTGATATCACATATTCAAAACGAATACGTGATATCACGTAATCGAATACGTGATATCACGCATTCAGTATATCTCAATGTGCTCTTTGTAAATCAAATAATCGCTTCCTTTTCTCAGCCCGCATCGCAGTCGTTCCGGGTCCATTCGACCTGGGTCACTGTTCATGTATGACCTTTTTACGGCTTACGAATTACGTCGAGTCAAAACGTTCCCTGTAATAACGAATACCTCAGGAAAAGCGGAATTGTGGATTAATATAACATAATGAATTTATCGTAATTGACCTCTGTCAGTTGGTCCTTTATAAAATAAAGAGATCGGATCCCATGACCAAGATCTGCTTTCAGGTGGCTACAATTAACATCATCACTGTTCAAGCAACGTTGTGATTGTAATAATATCTGCTGTATATTTCTCAGTATGTCCTCCTTAGCTTGGTCCGCCATTTTTGTTATTCAGTGATTATGAATGTCAGGGATCAGTATCGTCAGGGATTGTGTTTAAAACGAATAGATGATATCACGTATTCGAATATGTGATATCACATCTTCAGTTTGAATAGGTGATATCACTTATTTGAATATGTGATATCGCCATTTCAATTTTGAATAAGTGATATGATGTATTTGAATACGTGATTCAATACGTGATATCACATATTCGAATACGTGATATCTCAAAATGGTATTAAAAAGTAAAACGACACCCCATATTGGATGGTACTGGGGCGTCCTTGGGCGTGTGAATAGAGACTCTGACTTAAATCATTTGCCCCTCATCGCTATAAGCTCTAGTCCTCATGGGACCAGGAATCTTTATGGGAGGAAGCTATCCAGCTGGCTTGCAGAACGTCGGTGGTTCTACCCAGGTGCCCGCCCGTTCCCGAAAATTGCCCGGATGGGCACATGGGGTCTTCCTTCACCAATGGAAGCTGGAAAGTCGCCACAATCAGACACCGAATGTATTTATGTTATATGATATGGAGGTGCTCTCGGGCCGACACAGAAGGCCAACATTTACAGTATATGTTATATGTCAAGTCGGCATAGACGGTAGTGATGGGATCTTATGTGGAGCCGGTGTCAGGCCGACAAAGAACGTATGCATATTTTATGAGGCCGGTGTCAGGACGACACAGAACATATTTATATTTTACGGAGCCGGTGTCAGGCCGACACGAAACGTGTTATATTATGTGGAGCCGGTGTCAGATGTTGTTTACCAGAGATACAGTAAAACTCACTTATATCGTACTTGGTTATAGCGAATTATCAGTTATAGAGAGGTGTTTTGTTTTTTCAATTTCCGGACCGGTGTTATATTTTTAAACAATTTGAAAAGAAAAAAAGAAAAAGGAAAAACAAACAACAATGAAAAGAAAACGTACATCGAAATAAATAAGTATAGAACACAAACAGAAATATTCCAATTATATTGAAAAATACATTAATAGTATTCAGAGTGGAGAAAAGTGGGTTATTTATTGTAATATGTATCATCACGTTTCTTAAATCTTAAAAATGTATGTGGATAGATTTTTGTTTGTTTTAATCTTCTCTGGAGAGAGAAGCTCAATAATTTTAGGAACATTCGTCGTTTCCAATAAAATTTATGTATAAGATCACATCTAAATTCATAATTTGAAGGACATTCCAATACAAAATGGAATTTATCTTCTAAGGAATTACAGAGTTGGCATTTTCTTTCTTCTCTAGATATTTTATCTGGTTTATGCCATCGTCCTGTTTCTATGTCTAGTAGATGGGATGATAATCTTAGTTTAGTTAAGCCTATCTCTAAATTTCTTTATCAGTCCTATGTCTAAATGTGTTTTAAAACTGAAGTTTGAGAAAAGAGTGTAAGTGTTTGCTCTATTTGAATTGGTTAACTGTTCGTTCGAATTTTGAATAAAATGGTCTCTAGCTCTTGTTTAAAAATATTTAAAAACAGGTCAATATTTTCGACTCCTAGAAAAATCCACACATCGTTAAAATCCATTTTTTCTAATAAGTGTTTAATTTGCAATGCCCAATTTTGTTTGTTTGGGTATTTAGTGATATCGTCGATCATCATATTATATGTTTGTTTAATATATTTTCTATTGTCGGTGCGCGTTATGTTTAACCAGAAACGGATAATATGGGAGAGACGTTGACTCTTTAGTGAGGTTCTACCGAGTTCCCCATGATAATATGTGCAAGTTATATATGTACTCGGTAAAAAAAGTTTTGGACCAGGGTATATAAAGTCATATAAAAATAAAACTAGTGGACAGAATTTAAGTATCTTTTTTTAGTACCCAAGGTATACCCTACCCGGTTATTTGGTACCAGAAACATTAAATTCAAAACAAGATTTGATTTAAAAATAATATCGCGAACACACAAATGGTCTGTAAGAAATGTTGCAAAGTCCATAAAAAGTAACAGTTACGGACACATTCGAGTAACCAATAAAAAGATTATTATTTTTTCGCAAACTTTCATTGTAAACGATAATTATTGTTGATTGTTGATCTATTGTGAATTATCAACTGAGATATAAGGGTTATGGTCGAATGTCATGGTTAAGCGATCATTGTATGGGTTGGAACACTGGCATGGTCCAAAACTTTTTTTACAGAGTATATTTACCTATGTAATTGTCTGATTGTGTATGTATACTATTTGGTCGGGAACGGCATTAACTGATGTTCACTGATGTTGTAAACACTTGTAGCCCAACCCTTTTGCGATTATATATTGGCAATAAAATATGTTTAAATTATATAAAGTTATTTTGTGTAGAACGTTTTACACCTAGTAGTTGTTTATAAAATTGCAAGTGTATCCTTTCTAGAGATTCGGCACGTGCGAAACCCCATATTTCATTGAAAATATAAACGGCGATAAACAGTCCCTCTGACGGGTCACGACGTAACAGTTAAAAGTTTCACTAAGTCGCTTTTGGTTATTAATACGCGACTTTACGTTTGTATATGTAACGACTTTATAATATTTAGCGTTTTTCCTCTTACTTGGATAAGTTTATAAAATATATTCTCTCGGACCAATACATCAAATGCCTTCGTAACATCTACAAAGCAAACCAACATTTCTATATTTTCGTTTAGTATATGGTTAACAATACCGTGTAGAATAAAAATATTATCAGTTGCTCCCATACTTTTATGAAAGCCCGACTGGGCTTCCGTATATACAAAATAATCTTCCGCCCATTTACTTAGTCTAGTATTTAATATTCTTGTGAACAATTTTTCAAATGTACTTAAAAGAGTTATTCCACGATAGTCTTTATCCCCGTTCTTGTGTATTGGTACTATATAACCTTCTGTCCAATGATAAGGCAATAACACATGTCGAATATTTTGTTAAAAAGTAGAACTAAGAATACAGATAATTGATCAAGTCCACACTTAAAGTATTTATTTATTACATAATCCGAGCCTCCTGACATGCTTTATATATATCCGCACGAGTGATTTCGTTATCGAGTTCTGCAGAAATATTGCTTTAAAACAAACACAACGACAATCATGTTTTGTGGAAAGGAATTTAAATCTCTTACGCGAGAGCTAGGGAAAATGTTTCTATAAAGTGTGTCTATTGGTCGGTTTAATTAAATCAAAGTTTGGTTTACACTCGTTAAAAGGACACACGGCAATCTTGATTTAATAAAAGCTCGCGGCGTCCGGTTAGTTTTTCTATATAATTGGAATGGCTCAATTATAACATTAATTAATAATATATTCCTCCTATAAGGTACAATAAGAAGATACAAGAAAATATGTATTTATATGCAAGCAGGTTTAAAGTCAAAATGATATTGATATTAATGAACCGAGACACTAATTTTAATGCTTGACACTAACTTCTCGCTTGCTATGTGTCCCTTTAAGATACTGAAGGGCTACAGCGGTAGCAAATAAAAACATTTTGGATTATTCAAACAACACAAACAGAATACTAACTCTATATCTGGGAATTTAGATTATCATTTCTGGGAATTTACCCGCTCCTTAAAATTCGCCTGTGCAAGTTAATATCCTTATATTATTTGTTATTTCCTGTCAAAAGTAACATTTATTGGTATAATTTTAAACTCTGAGGTTTTTAGAATTATTTTGAAGAATATATCATACACTTGTATGTTGGTTTCAACGGGGTGAATTAAACATAACTGTAGTTGATGGCCTGTGTGTGACTACATTATTGTTGAATTGGATTTTATAGTCTCACCAACAGCTAATGTCATAGGACGACTGTCAAGCTTCCATTGATGGAGGAAGACCCCAGGTGGCCCCTCCAAACAATGTTCGTGCATGGGTGGGCACCTGGATATAACAACCGACGTCCCGCAAGCCCACTGACTACAATGTAGTGAGTTGCATGTGTGTGTGTTAACTGTAGTTGGTTGCCTGTGTGTGACTACAGTGTAGTGAGTTGCATGTGTGTGTGTGTTAACTGTAGTTAGTTGGCTGTGTGTGACTACAGTGTAGTGTGTTGCATGTGTGTGTGTGCTAACTGCAGTTGGCTGGCTGTGTGTGACTACAGTGTAGTGAGTTGCATGTGTGTATGTGTTAACTGTAGTTGGATGACTGTGTGTGACTACAGTGTAGTGTGTTGCATGTGTGTGTGTGCTAACTGCAGTTGGCTGGCTGTGTGTGACTACAGTGTAGTGAGTTGCATGTGTGCGTGTGTTAACTGCAGTTGGTTACATGTGTGTGACTATAGTGTAGTGAGTTGCATGTGTGTATGTGTTAACTGTAGTTGGTTGCCTGTGTGTGACTATGGTGTAGTGAATTGCATGTGTGTATGTGTTAACTGTAGTTGGTTGCCTGTGTGTGACTATGGTGTAGTGAGTTGCATGTGTGTGTGTGTGCTAACTGTAGTTGGTTGCCTGTGTGTGACTATGGTGTAGTGAGTTGCATGTGTGTGTGTGCTAACTGTAGTTGGTTGCCTGTGTGTGACTATGGTGTAGTGAGTTGCATGTGTGTATGTGTTAACTGTAATTGGTTGCCTGTGTGTGACTATGGTGTAGTGAGTTGCATGTGTGTATGTGTTAACTGTAGTTGGTTGCCTGTGTGTGACTACAGTGTAGTGAGTTGCATGTGTGTATGTGTTAACTGTAGTTGGATGACTGTGTGTGACTACAGTGTAGTGTGTTGCATGTGTGTGTGTGCTAACTGCAGTTGGCTGGCTGTGTGTGACTATAGTGTAGTGAGTTGCATGTGTGTGTGTGTTAACTGCAGTTGGTTGCATGTGTGTGACTATATTGTAGTGAGTTGCATGTGTGTATGTGTTAACTGTAGTTGGTTGCCTGTGTGTGACTATGGTGTAGTGAGTTGCATGTGTGTATGTGTTAACTGTAGTTGGTTGCCTGTGTGTGACTATGGTGTAGTGAGTTGCATGTGTGTGTGTGCTAACTGTAGTTGGTTGCCTGTGTGTGACTATGGTGTAGTGAGTTGCATGTGTGTGTGTGTTAACTGTAGTTGGTTGCGTGTGTGTGAATATGGTGTAGTGAGTTGCATGTGTGTGTGTGTTAACTGTAGTTGGTTGGCTGTGCGAATATACATATTGCTTTCAACAAACACCACGACAGTCATGTTTCGAGGAAAGGAAATCGAATCTCTTACATGAGAGCTAAGGATACTTTTACTAGAAAGTTTATCTATGGTCGGTTTAGTAAATAAAAGTTTACATGTAGTTTATACTCCTTAATATGCGGAAGGGCTACAGTAGTAGCAAATAAATATATGTTTGATCATTTGTCCGAAATATGGATATGGCGATCTAAAAGGGATAAAGATGTGTACGTGAGGGAAAGCGATGATACAAACAGAATACTTACTCTATATCTGGGATTTTAGGAAATTAGATTATCATGTCTGGGAATTTAGATTCTCTAATTTACCCGCTCCTTAACATTTGCCTGTTCGAATTAAAACCCATTTATTGTTTGTTATTCTTGTCGAAAGTAACATGTATTGGTATAATTTGAAAACTGTAGATTTTGGAATTATTTTGGAGAATAGATCTTAAATGTTATATGCTTGTTTGAACGGAGTGAATTAAAACATAACTGTAGTTTGTTGCCTGTGTGTGACTACAGTTTAGTGAGTTGTATGGGTGTATTTACTGTAGTTGGTTGCCTGTGTGTGACTACAGTGTAGTGAGTTGCATGTGTGTATTTACTGTAGTTGGTTTCCTGTGTGTGACTACAGTGTAGTGAGTTGCATGTGTGTGTATACTGTAGTTGGTTGCCTGTGTGTGACTACAGTGTAGCGAGTTTCATGGCAGAAACACATGCCTTTAAATTAAAGATACGGACATTTCGAATACATCTCAATAAAGCTTAAACTATATGATATGTTAATATGCAATCACACTTCTCCTAAACAACCTGCTTCATAGTGTAGTGAGTTTCCGGTGCTGGGTCAGATGTAGTGATTTTCAGGTGTAAACGCGTATGTGTGTGTGTGTGTGTGTGTATGTGTGTGTCAGTTGTGGCCGGGTTTAAGTTTCCAAATACCGAACGACACAGCGAGAGATATTTCAAAACGTCAAGAAAAGCTATGTCGGCTGAAACATGAAAAGTCTTACAAACAAATGCCTTGGTCGATGAGATAAGCTTCT
The DNA here is from genome assembly GCA_037043455.1 of Cyrtodaria siliqua. Taxonomy (NCBI): domain Eukaryota; kingdom Metazoa; phylum Mollusca; class Bivalvia; order Adapedonta; family Hiatellidae; genus Cyrtodaria; species Cyrtodaria siliqua. The sequence continues at coordinate 202,231 of JAWPHD010003102.1, forward strand.
CTTTGGTGCGTTTTAAGTATGTAGTGTTGTATTGAAGATTTATTCTGTTGAATACGGCGGTTGTTTATTAAGCCATTGCGTGCTCTCTACAAAACCATCGCCGGAAAAGTGTGCATGGGGGTCGTAACCTGGTATTGTCTATCATTCTAAGCTAAGAATTGATGGCTCTAAGGTAGGTACATACTACCATTATATCCATCGTTTTTACGTCTAGCCTTTATTAGCTCTACTAGCCGAAGGCCAGCAGAGCTTATGGGATGCCGAGTTGTCCGTCGTCCGTCCGTCGTCCGTCGTTAACTTTTGGCTCGTTAAGACGATAGGGCCTTCATTTAACAGGTTGTTAATATCAATGAAAGCTCGGATGAGTTCGAAAACCAGCTAGATCGGACAAGTAACAGCGGAGTTGCCCTTGATTTAGTTAAAAATGCTATATTGTTATATTTGGCCTCGTTAAGATGATAGGGCCTTCATTATTCATACTATCTTTACCAACCTTTACCACATTGTTAATATCAATGAAAGCTCGGACAAGTTCGAAAAACAGCCAGATCGGACCAGCCTAAACGAGTCAGATCGGACCAGTAACAGCAGAGTTATGGTCATTGATTTAGGTAAAAATGCTAAATTGTTATATTTTGTCTCGTTAAGACGAATAGGGCCTTCGTTTGTCATCCTATCTTTACCAAACTTTATCAGATTGTTAATATCAATGAAAGCTCAGTCAAGTTCGAAAACCATTTATATCGGACTTTATTTAGTTCAAAATGCTATATTTTGCCTCGTTAAGACGATAGGGCCTTCATTTTTCATCCAATCTTTACCAAACTTGATCAGATTGTTAATGTCTATGACAGCTTGGTCAAGTTTGAAAACCGGCCAAATTGAACCAGTAACAGCGGAGTTATAGCCCTTGATTTTGTTAAAATACTATAGTTTGCCTCGTCATACGAAAAGGCCTTCATTTTGTATCTGATCTTTGCCAAACTTTTAGCAGATTTTATGACTTTCTTTTTTTATATTAGTATTATTTTTATTTATTTATTTTTTTTTTATTTATTTTTTTTTTATTTTATTTCTAATTATTATTATTTTTTTTTTTTTTTTTTTTTTTTTTTCATTTTTTTTTTTCATTTTTTTTTTCTTTAGCTCTATGTTGGACCAGTAACAGAGGAGTTACGGCTCGATTTAGTTAAAAATGCTATATTTTGCCTCGTTAATACGGTAGGGCCTTCATTTTTCATCCGATCTTTACCAAACTTTACCAGATTCTTTAGTTATGGCCCTTGATTTAGTTAAAAAGCTGTTTTTGCCCGAAACTTTCCAAAAAAAAGTAAATGGCAGTCATTGATGTTATAAGAGCCGTGTTAGCCAGTAGAGCATCCACAGTCCCTCTTGGGCCTCTTGTTTATGTTATCAAATGCAGGGAAAGGACAAGTTTACACGTGACATGTAAAATGTCAAATTGTTGGGTGAACGATTAGATCTCTTAACAGGAAAATCAATACTATGATACGAACACGTATAATGACGTCTTAATATTTTAAATATGAACAGGTTAATTCAATGAAGATTAAAATCGAAACTGTATTGTTAGTTTAAAACATTCCACTTTATCTTGTAACTTCAAATGACAAAGCTATGTTACATGTATCACATCAAACTCACAGATGATTCAGTCAAAACAACATAAGCATTGTGTGTCAACGAATCTACTGGGGTAGTAGAGGGAAGACAGATTACATACAATGCACAATCTGATAACTGTAACGTTTAGCTGTAACCAAAACGCAAAACAAACGGATATAAGCTGTTTGGGATATCAGCAATTTCGAATTAAATTTCCATGCATTTCATTTTAGGCTGTGATACTTTTCAAAGTGTACTTGGTCTTGGAAAATGATTTTCATTCACAAAAAGTAACAGAACATGACAAACATTCCATTTTACTGTTGAAGCAGTCAATTACAAAATGACAAGATGAAAAAGGTATAAAAAATCGAGTTCACGGTCAAAACCGGATACTCTGGACAAATTACTCAAGTAGACCGTTGTATGTGTACAGCTAAATGTAAAACGGCAAAACAAAATGTATGGCCTCCATTGTTTATTAAAGTGTACAACTTTTAAACGTTCAATGCGTTAAATTATCCACCTATATAGAGCTGTAATGTAGAATTACTGTAGACGCTTTGCAGAAACGTTCATATAATTAGGGTTTTAATTTTAACAAAAGTGGTGTATCGATTGTAAGGCAGGAAATGGGTGGGTGTAATTTAACATAACTGTAAGAAGAAAATGTATACATTCTGTGCATTAAAAACTCATAGAATTATATAACCTCAAGAAGTTTATTTCAGCCACAGCGTGTGTTACCAAATTAAACTTTCCACTGACGGAATATGGTGCTAAAACTCTGTAGTCTGGTATGTTTTTTGCACTGGTATTACGCATTCATTCAATGACACATATGTTGTTTTAGACACACTAGTTTTCTTTTTTCGACTTGTTTCCTCTGAATTCAGTGGCTTTCGGGATTCCAAAACAGTTTAAGATATTATTTTGGAAATGTTGTCCGTGTATCCCACTAATTTGCATAGGCTCACCAAACTAATACAATAGAATTATTACTAGAGTAACGTGTCCTGGAAGTTTGTATCATCTCTCATAGGTAAATGCCAGAACAGGATCACACTCGAGGCGGACCTTTTATTATATACCTCTTACACATCATTAACATAGAAATATTTGCATCGATATTGCATACACATTTAATAAAGCATATTAGTTATCGATAAAGTGCAGCTGGAAAATGTATGTAGTTTTAAGGTGTTGGTGTTCATTGGTCTGACCTACTTGTTTTGTTTCCATGACGTCTTGACGTTCTCGCGCATAGTGGCGTAAAACTTGCTTGAATCATTGGAAAAAAACGCTGTTCTATTTTTAGTAAGATAGTGATACTAACTCTATTTTTAGTAGCATAGTGATAACCTGTAGTGTGATGCAGGTTGTTGTATTTCATTATAAGAAAATGAAGGTACTATGTATATATTATTGATAGGTATATACTAAATTATATTATTATTCCAGATAATACCACATAATGTTAAAACTTAAACATCAACAGTACAGACCGTCTAAAATACAATAAGAGTTTGCATTAGTATGAGACGACCTTCCGAAGCTATGGTTTTATCTCGCGTACCTTGGACGACTTAAATTGATAAACTGACTGGTCGTGTCGTTCTGGAAAAATCTGGACAAAAGTATATTTTACCAGAGCCGAGGAGGAGGTAATTGTAGAATACGTGAAATTGATGGTAGAAACTGTTGATCTGTTCATCCGGTTTGAAAAAGAGAATTAAGAAATGGAGTCTAGAAGAAACTCCTCCCCGCTTTTTGTTCTCAATAACATCTCCCCATAGCTTAAGTATAGTGAAAATATCTTTATTAATAACGCATACACATTTAAGTATACTACCACTATACTATACACTTGCCAGGAGACAATCATATTTTGTAGAGCATTTGCAATAGAACTCTATCAATAAATTTATTTATATTGTTAAATGCATAAAATATATCTGTTGTCAATGAGTGTTCACTGTGAATGATTTGTGTATGTGAGAAGAAAATCTGTACAATGTCATATACGTTAAGGATACAGCTATATATACATGTATTTAGTTTAAACATATTTATTTTATATCGATTGCGAAACACGTTATTGCAACTTATATTAATCACTCTCGATGGCTTCCTGGGTAGAACCAGTACTAAGCAATGTGGATTAATTATCTTTCTGAAGGATAAATAACGTGACCGCGGCGGATCGAACTCATATTTAACTAGTACATTGTTTACATAACATTGAATTGCTGTAAGGTGTGCAGAGGAATGGTTCTCCCCTACCCTCTGCTCACCACTAGACGGTGAGAATAAATGGGCTTCTATTTTTGAAATTGAAAAAAAAAGTGAAGTGACACTCTAATTGTAGTCCCGTGTACAGGCGAACAACACGAGCAGAACATTTTCTATGCAGAACATATTCTGTGAAGTTGAAGTTGTTGTGTGGGTTCTATATGTGGAGCTAATGTTATCAGATATAGTCGATGATATAGTCTGTGTCATACGTTTTTAAAAATAAAAAATTGTCGATAATATACCGATGTAAGTTGATAAAACCATAACAACTCATGCATAACATATTTACTGTTGGGAGTGCAAAGGAACATGAACGACTACAGATCAATCAAATGCTGGTTACTTGCTTGTGATATCATAGTTGACTCTCTTCTGGAAAATACCACACGTGGTATAAACGTTTTCCTTAATGTGACAATAATAGTCTGGTTACCGATAACAGTCAGTCACTATGCTTCACTTTTCCCTTGTGCGATGATTGGACAACCTCTTGGAACTCTATGATTGCACCTACTGAAACCCCGACCAAGAGAGGTAGGTTTGGTTACTAGATTGGTTTTCTTGCTGTGGTTGTTCAGTACAATTCTGGATACATCGTGAGATGTTTCTTATTTTGAATCTTAGATTGCTTTACAACAACATCTTAGTGTTTCTTTTGTTAGTTGCTCTGGATGTGGACTGTATAGCGAGGATAATGTACACATACAATTGATACAAGCTAACTTGGAGGCCTTATTGCCTATTGGCCATTCCAAGACGGTAACTCTGTCTTCACCAACCTTTCTGTTGTATTTTGTCTTTTCATTGTACAATTAATTGAATAATCCTCCATGTGTGTACTACAGTACGGACCGACGATGACATTACGTTTGGACGCTGCGGTTTCTATAGGACCCTATATCTCATATTTGCTGCATTGTTTGACGTCACTTGCTGTTTATCACAAGTTAAACATAAGAAATGAACATGTAATTAACTTCAAAATACTTGTTTTTAATTTCTCAAAGTCTCGCTAAAATTGCCCCATTACTTGTCGTTTTACCCCAAGTCTTGGTTCTAAAGATCATACCTTAGCTAAGAAACCAGAAGCAGGCCGGGTGACTGAGACAAATCCGAGTAAAGTAAAAATCAGAAGCAGATGACCGTGGCTAGTGTAAACGAAACCATTCCGTTGTAAAGTTTATTTAATTAAAACATCACGTTAAACTCGATTTGTTTTAACTTGTTTTAGATTTTAAATCGACATCTGTATATAACACAATCGACAAGCTGTACATAGCTTGAAATAAATATATCGTGTATATTAGATAAACATCTCGTGTACATCCGATAATACTCATTACGTCGAGTACCTTTATACTGATACATTTTTATTTGTTTTGTTTCAATGCGATATAAAGAAGGAAAAAAAAGGCAAGTTCACTAAAAACTATTTATTGTAAAATAAAGAACCATTTCAACGTATTTGTTTTGCATTTATTGAATAACATCGTGTTTTGTCGACATAATTATATCGATTTATGGATATATATAATAACAACTCGAGTTATTTTAAATTGAGGATTTTAATATAACCCAACAAGACGAGGCACGAATACGCTTCCGTAGCCACCATATAAATCCGATATCGGCGGCTGTATTTAGTATCCGCTTTTGATGTAAATCAAGGTAGGATGCGTGTCAAATACATGACCAACTACCTCTGACTATTATGTATGTAATGAGTGTATGGTCATATACCACTATTGCATTTCCCGTAGGCCTCCATTATAGCCTTTTGGCTTACAACCCCTGTTCCTATATCAGAACGGATGATACAACCTAACTTTTTTTAAAGAACTATCTTAGAGACACTCAAAAATGACCAGGAAATTGGGAGTATATTAAGGCTTTCCGCCTCTAATAGTGCACTGAAGGTGGGCACCCCCAGAATGGTATTAAAGACATTTTACTTTTTGCAAATATCCTCTCAGTACAACTGTACCCATAAAAGTGCAAATCTCAGTCATAATATCCTAAATGAACATGTTTTATGTTGGAAATATATTTTTTGGATGTTCTTTGGGGTTTTGTTATGATTTGGATAATTGAATACAATCAGAATCTACCTTACAATCTGACTATATGCCCTAATAGACCCTATACATTTTTCAACCAATCCGAAGCCCCAAATCAATAGTGGTATGTGACCGTTTAGTGTAGTGTGTCAACGGCCATCTTGGATGGCAGGCGGATTCAAAAAATACATATCTGTGATGGGCAAGCCGAAGGATCATTGTGATTAAGTTTCATCAAAATCCTTCATGCGGTTTAAGGAAAGATGTCATTTTGAGCCTTTATTTTATATAACTTTCGGTCGCCATGAGGGGTAATATCCCTAAAATCATTGTGATTAAGTTTCATCGATACATGCGGTTTCAGAGAAGATGTCATTTTTAGATAATTCCTATATAAGTCTTTGTAAACTTTGGGTCGCCGTGGCGGCCATTTTGATTATGTGACGACAACGAAAAACACAAACTTGATAGAGGCCTGTTCAAGGGACATGTATATGTATATGATATATCATTAGAATGGAATAAGAGGTTTCATAGGAGATTTGAAATTTCCTTAAATTTGACATAGTTTTAACCCTGCCGGCCATCTTGGATAACTGGCGACCGTGAAAAACAGAAAGCTGAGGGGGCCACCCCAAAGATCAGGGTGATTAAGTGTCATCAAAATCCTTCCAGCGGTTTTAGAGAAGAGGTCGTTTTATAAAATTGCTAGCAGACGGACGGACAGATGGACAGACAGAGAGCTAAAAATGGTGCTTTGGCCAGTTTTATGGGACTTTAGTTCGATCATAAATCGATAGAAAATAAACAAAATGGGTAGAATTTCTGATGAGGAAAGATTTAGTTAAGGGTGGTATGTCGTATTTTCATATACGTTACACTTCCTATTCTAGTTATTCGAACATAATCATTTACTTTCAATTTGCTTTCTAAAATTTAGAAACGTGTCATTTTCATGGCACTCATGATTTTATTCTAAATATATTTGGTTAGGGTGGGAGAATCATGGGCGTATAGAGGATGTAAATCAGAAGGCTGATAGCAAACTTCAGAGCTATCGAAAACATAAAGTGTGTCCCGATTATTTAGTAAAATACTTATATTTATTGTTTCTGTTACATGAATTTGTTATTATTTTGGTGATGAAATATTAAATTTACAGATGATTTAAATGTTAACTTTATTTCTTTTATTGCGAGATTTCATAATGTGGGTTGAAAACCTTTTTGAAATGTTTGCGAAAAAACTACTGGTGGAGTTAAAAGTTTTGTTAAGTGAATATTTATTATTATTAAGTATCAAAATAAGTTAATGTGTAATAAACATTGTAATAGTTTGTAATTGTAATTTTGGATAACAGAATCATTAATAGACTTTGAATCTGATGAAAACTCAATGTAGGCCGTTTGTCATAGAAGGTGTGAACCATATGTAAATTTGGTCAAAGTTCAAGTAAGTATTTAAGTAAGAACGGCCAATAACATAATTGGTATCGTTGTTAGTAGAGCGACATATAGGCCAAAATTCCAAAGAAAGAACTTTTGGTGATACAAGCACCACATTGGCACAGTGTTAGAGCATTTTATACTAATCATTTTCGGATAAATCTTTCTTTCGCGCGGAGTAAATTAGTTTTCTGTTAATTAAAGATAGAAGGGTCTGTACATAAATTGAGCCAGAATTACGTGCTTACTTAATAAAACGGCTAATTATTATTAGTAAGTCATATACAACATTATGAGACAGACATGTATTATAATTTTGTATATGCTCATGCGCAAACTTTTATGTATAACTCTGCCGAGTTTGACTAAAATTCATAATTTATGTTTTCACTATTACAGAACGCTAAAGTACATGTGCACTTAATATATTACAGAAAGGACCGATTTGAGTTACACGTGTAGTTAATATATTACAGAAAGGACTGACTAGAGTTACACGTGCAGTTAATATATTACGGAAATGACCGATTAGAGTTACACATGTAAACAAAATAATACAACAAATGACATCTGTTACCAAAATATGACCAAAATATTTTTGAGAAATAGAATTCTGTAGAATATAAACATTTTCGAAGAAACTTAAAAAAAAGACAATGAATGACCTTGACCTTGACCTTGAAAAATTGCAGTCATGCGATTTTGTGCAACTTTTTATTGATGATTTTTCCAGATGTTGTACATTATGCATGTAAAATACACATTTCTGTTCAAAGTAGTACAATACAAACGTTAAAGGTATCACAAATAAGACTTATTGTATTGTTATTGTTATACGTTCCTATATCTAACTTCAACATGATACGACTCGATCATCACTATTGTATGAAACTATTTACCAGCACTCATGGTACTTTGATTACATTTCAGATATGAGTACGAAACTCCATCCAGTTTCTATATTTAGAACGTTTTATGAATTCTCCATGCATTGGACGTAATTATTACGGACATATTCTATGTTTTAAACCCAACATTTGACAGAAAGTAACAGTTTGATCGCGTTCAGAAACGGTTGAAAGTTGATATGCATACTTGATAGTAATGTCTTATTTACACTACATTGTCGTGTGACCTTGAATAGTTTACTGGGTTTATTTAATACGATATGTTGTGTATCTATAAATAGAATGAAATCGATGCTATACAACAAATACTTATGTTCATGACTACACGCATTCCAGAGAACAATCATATAAGTCAAATTTATATTTTATAACATGCGTGTTGCAATACAAGGAATATAAATTATAGACATGTATAGACACACACATATATATATACTACTATGTTTATGACACGTTGGATGAGTATTTATTTATTTTACACAATCTACAAAAGGTAATATATATAGATAGCAGAGTCTACAAAGGTAATATATATAGATAACTAAATCTACAAAGGTAGTATATATAGATAACAGAATCTACAAACTTTAAGGTAACATATATCATATGTCATAATCATAGTAATATGCAACAAGCACAATTTAATAGAAAACATGTCTGATATTGGATATGACGTTTTCCATTCAAGTTTATATGAGCAGATTTGTAAGAATGTGTACACTATAAGGCTCGGATGTAAAAAAAACGTAACATCACAATTCAAAAACTAACATATACATACGCGAGGCTAAATATGCAAAACTCAAAGTGTAAAATGTAACTTCTGATTACGTTTACAAAAATGAAAACGTGACATGAAAAAATAAATGGCCCATTATTGTAGAAAAGATATTCTTGCACGAGCTACGAAACATGAAGCATCCCCAGTACACATCCATATACAAACAGGTTACATTAAATAATGTAAAATAATATACACATACTTTAAACGAAATAATCACCGCACACACATGTATAACACTAAATAACCGACGTACACGCATCTACACATGTCTAACACTAAATGACCGCCGCACACGCATATACACATGTCTCACACTAAATAACCGCCGCACACGCATATACTCATGTATAACACTAAATAACCGCCGCACACGCATATATACATGTCTAACACTAAATGACCGCCGCACACGCATATACACATGTCTAACACTAAATAACCGCCGCACACGCATATACACATGTCTAACACTAAAAAACTGCCGCACACGAATACACATGCCTAACACCAAATAACGGCCGCACACGCATGCACATGTCTAACACTAAATAACGCCGGACACGCATATACACATGTCTAACACTAAATAAACGCCGCAAATGCATATACACATGTCTAACACTAAGTAACCGCCGCACACGCATATACACAATATAAAATTACGGAATAGAGTATACATATTGATGTTGACTTCACAGAGAATCGTTACGGTACTTAATTTCCAAATACAACATGATACATTTGAAAGAACAAAATGTTTTAACACTTAACCTGCTATATTGCTATAAGAGACTGTTCTTTCCTTGAATCTGGAGCATTCCATTCATGTTACAAAGTGGTAGTATGGAGAAATTATTGATGAGCAGCGAACAATGTAAAGCCTGATCAGACTGTGCATTATGCGTATGCTGATCATATAAATCATAGTATTCATGCTCAGCAGGCTAAGGGTTAATTCAATAATTTCCCTGCAACAAATATTAATTATAGTGTTCTTCGTAAGAATAACTCTTAAAGTGCTCTGTCGAGAAGTACAGTGCAAATATACGGTTCAAATCACACAATAGCGCCTTCACCACAGGTGGTAAAACATTCGGGTTTTAAGAGAAAATTATGAATTTGACATATCGGTCGTTCTACAAAAAATGCATATTTTGTGTCTAGGGGGCATTGACCAAAATAATTTAAATCAAGTGATTATGTATTTGTTAATGTTTGTATAACATTTGTATATTGCAAGTAAATAGTAAGTACATTCAATTTTTCATTTTAAAATTGTCGAAAGCTGTCTGGTTGTTTTGCTTGTTTCGCCTAAACAAACAGGTATTAAACAAAGTAACTTCAATTAACAACTTGATTCAGCATGAAGTAAAATTAGAACAGGGCAAATACGTCTTCAAGCGAAAGACGCTGCCAACGCCTTCATTTTGGGGTAAATGTTGCGTTTATAAACGAAAATCGCCGAAATCTAGAATTATTTTTTAAACAAAGAATGGAACATATTAGAACCAATTCGAATTGATGAAATCATTCTCGGAACCAATCTCCACGTGTCCAACCGTAATATATATGGATCAGATAAATACTTACGATTGAGATTTTGGGGGTAAAATGTTTTAAAAATATCTTGTCTTTTCTTTATATATTTAGTGGATAACACCATTTTTGTTTCACAGTCAACTGTTGGAAAACTCAGCAGAGATGGTGTGTGGACCTTGTATAAAAACTGAAACACTCATAGTTGATTATGTTAGCATTGTATCTATCTACGTTAAACAATTCTTTATACAAGATATATATGCTGGGTTTTGGAAAAAAACACAAATATTTCTTTACAATTATCAATGAAGGCGTATTAAAGTAACAAAATAAATATTTTGAACATTTTGTCAATATCAAGATTTAAAAGGACACACAGCAATCTGGTGTATTTGTAAATACAATTTTCTTTTTTTGAAAGACCCTCAGATTGCAAAGAGCCCCTTCTATCAAAATTGTATTTTAAATCTTCTTTTGAATATTGTAAAGAAATATAAAAAAAACTCCCCATTTATATAGTTTCTAATCAAGATATGCATTTTTTTTTTCTTCTAAATATTTTGAAAACTGTTCATATATAATAAATAGTATGCATATTACATCTATATTTGTACGGTTTGTTGAGGGTTGGCCCACCCCGACCCTCACAGACCTATTACGGGGTGAATAAATGGATTACCATTAATTTGGTGATCGAAATTAAAAAAAAAAAAATGTTTTAAAAAAGTGAATAAAATCGCTGATTTCTGTAACACACTGACGAGCGAGGGTCGCAGGCCTTGATCGAGTGTGCGTCGGTCCCAGCAAGTAGGCACCTGACCCTCCGTGCTCAAAAAACTCGGGATCGTTATTATTTTATTTTTTTCTTTAATTTCGAATCTCATAACAATGGAAATTCGTTATTCAAAAAAGCAGGCGCTAGAGCGGTTTGCTTGGCGGTCGTTTTTTCCCAGGAGTTTTCGCACTCTATTCGCTCGCATACAACCACGCTCCGTTCCCATGGGATTTCGTTAGAAACTCGCTCTGATTGAGATAATCAACTTTTCGCTAGGTGTTCGCGAACAAGTTCGCTTTTTTGTGTGTGCTTTCAAAACTTCGAATGTCGAATAAGAAACTGGGAATGCATTTCGACGATATTCTCTTCAGTCTTCTCATGATGTGGTTCAGTTGCCAAAAATCCTAGAGACAATATTGTTTAAAGGTGATTTGTTAAAAGAAAATTTATTTAAAATGCATTCCCAGTTCCTTATTCGACTTTCAATGTTGAATAAAGAATTGGTTTCTTATTCGACATTCGAATTTTTGAAAGCACACAAAAAGCACAGAGCGCCACTGTTTGCGGGCACCGAGCGAAAGGTTGATTCATGAGGTTTGCGACGGGACAGGACAGATCGTCCTGAAGATCGTAGGAGAAGCGGTTTTCGCAAAAAAAAACTTGTTCCCAGACAACGTTCGCTTGATGAGAGACACAAAAACACACTTTTCTCGTCACCGAATGCCACGATGTTCGCTTGAAAGACGTCTCGGTTCACTCGAGAGACCGAGGTTTGAGTAAGATCATATACGTTCTTATCCCCAGTCAGGGTCACACGGCCCCCTTTGAAAAATAAACTAAAGTGTGTGTGTGTTGGGAGGTGACCTAGTCAGTTTATCACCATTTAAATTATTGAAAGCGGGTATTGACAGTACTAGTTGTACTAGTAGCTCCCTTGTTTGACGTCTAACACATAAAAAGGTAGTTAAAGGAATGGTCGGCCTGGAGTCTGTATTATGTGACTGGCTGGGTTACATGTCATGAGTGTACAGCGTGCTATTCCAGTGAGAGGCAACACTATAATTGAAGATTAATCTCACTGCTACAAGTAGACACCGTCGTGATATGACTCCAAAATTGTTCACAATTGTTGAAAGATACTTGTAAACCCCAATATAAACACGCACGCACACGCACACACACACACACACACACGCACAAACTCACACACACACACACACACACACACACACACACACATGTTATTGAAGTAGATAATTAATCCAGTATTTTGCAAAAGGTAACATAGTTTCGATTTAAGATAAGCATACTCTACGTATAATAAGTTAAGGCAACAGAGTATAAAGCAATGTACCACAAATGTGAATGAGTAATTGTTATTTTCAGAGAGAGATGCATGATAGATAATGTTTTGTATTTATATATAACAAAAAGCATTTATTGTACATTTATATAGATCAATAAACGCAAAATGATTATACAGTTTTGCCTTTGAATTTGAAAAATTGTGCATACATTAACGTAGATCTTTCTGCTAACGGTTCACACATTGTAACTTAGCAGTTTCATTAGAAACTGTGTATTAGTGTAGTGTATTACGTACTGGACAGGTATTGTTTTTGTGTTCGGCCATTGTGGGTGTAAAGTAAAATACCGCATAAGCATGTGCTTGGAGGCGTTGGGGATGGGTAGGGGTGGCGAGTGGCGTGAGAGATGTTGAACATTATATTACCTATAATGAATCGACTAATAAAACCAACTCTGCCACTTTTCTCTTGTTTTTGTTGCTTCAATCTATCTTTTTCTTAGCTATTGCAAATATTTTCCATACATTACCAACTAATGGTACATAAAGCAAATGTATGATTAGGTGAACGTTTTAAGGGAATTTTATCTCGTATTTCCTGCCATTATTTCTAATAACATAAATTTTGGAGGATATGCTCTCTCTTTCAATCCGTTTGGAAAACATTTGAGATTGAATTCTGAAGTTTGGAACCATAGATGCCTCATAAATTGCATGCATAACTTTACGTAAATATTTTCTAGTAAGGGATCCTTGAAACATATACACCTATTATTGGTTCAGAATTTAACATTTAAATATATTTATAGTGTATATGCTTACACGACACTCAGCATTCAGTCAGGGTTTTATATATCGTCGGTTCATCAACAGTTTTCCCCAAAAATGACATTTTTATGTTAAAGTAAGAATTTATCATATTTTTTGTTAAAAATAAATAAAAGCATATCTATATATTTTATCATGTGTATATTCAAAATCATTTTTCAAAGATATCATTTGCTCAAAATTCAGCTGCCATAAGGACTCATCAGCCAAAATGCCATAAGGGTTCATCAGCAATATTTAGTGCTGATAAGTGCAGTTTCTCGCTGTGAAAATGATATCAGGTGATAATGAACAACACTTAATATGTGGTTAATCTCAGGAATAATTGATAGGCATGCATCTGGACACCTCAGATACATTAGCCGTACAGATGATTATGTTATATACACTTGCTTTTAGAAGAAGATTATTTTTGTATTGGACGATTTTGGAGTGTAGTTTTTAAGAATGTGGATTGTTTAAGAAGGTAAGAGACTACATTTTAGTATTTTATGTAATTTATTATTTACCATACATCTACAATGCTAAAATCATAAATTCTAAAATGCTATGATTAGCGTAGAAAGGAAGGGATTAATAAAATTTCTTCGTTGCTGTTGAGCACTTATGGCTCTCTAAATATATATCAGTTTCTATTGAAATTGCTTTGTTCAAACAGCTTCGTTTTATTTTGTAATATGTGAATTAGTTATAACTATTGACATGACAATCATTTGACTAATGTTTTCAGAACATTTAAATGCTTAGTTATATTTTATATGCTGATGAGCCCTTTTGGCATTTTAAATTCATATGAAGTTTAGTAATAAGGATTTATATTTTGTTTTTAATATAGTAAAATGGATTCCGACTGGAAAGTCGAGGAGTTTTATGTCACTCAAGTCAGCAGTCAACATTTTGGAAATGGTAGGTAGTATAAATTTCAAATATGTGTACTTATAATTACACTAACTGTACATAGTACATACATTTAAGTCATATGATTTTGAGTTTGCCAATTAGAAGGAAATAAAAATTGACATTTTATTGTTGAACATGTGTTAAATTTGTTTAATAATACGATGTTACAATTAACTGAATTAATGCATTAATTTATGTTGACTTTAACAGCTTCACCATTTATTTTTTAAACAAATCATTCAATGACATGGAACAGCAACATAGTAACATGTGTTCTAATCCTGGCAGCACTAACTTTGTTCCAAAAAGAGAAACCTGTTCATAGCAAAAGGAAGAGCCTTCATCATTATTCAGCGATCCTACAGATCAGAGCGATCCCACAGAAGGGACAACTTCGGTTACCTCAAAAAGAACAACAAATGCATACAATGAGGATATTTCAGACTCAGGGAGTTCAGATGATATGCCACTTGCTAATATTCAGAAGAGTCTAAGCAGATCCAAACTAAACCTTCCTTCTCACTCGATGATGATGAAGGCAGTGAGAATGTGCCTTCCAGTTCAAGTGTTGATGATTATTCAATTACTGTCCAAAAAAGAAGGAAAACACGGGTTCGAAAACGGATTTGACCATTGAAAAGAGAGAAGCAGGTAGAAGAATAAATGTCAAAGAGAAAAAGATAAGGAAAATAACTAGGAAATAAACAGAGTCAAATGTTAAAAACATCACTGAAAAGACAAAATCAGTCGATGAAAGTGAAGAATCTCAATAGTGTGAAAAAAGAGTGTAGCGCAAAGTACCAGTTAAATGAAATATTGAAGAAGCATTCGGAAGTGAGACTAACAAATGTACTGAACAGCAATTCATTACATACAGTATCAGTACCTTCAGATGGGAACTGTTTCTACAACGCAGTTCTCCTTAAACTGATGACGATCTCACCCCCAAATGAATTAAGAACAAAACGTTGTGAGCATCTTATTCAAAATGTGCAGCATTACAAATAAGCGGTGAAGAAGGGAATAATGAGGAACGCAGGGACATCTATGTTGAAAGATAGCATCCTTATATCTATAGTACATTTCTGTCTATATTCCTGATTAAGGGTACACTGTTATTCATATGGCAAGGAGACAAAACCCATACACAGTTATTCCATTAAGGTTTGACCAGTTCTAGGACTTGAAAAGTTATACTAAAGGTAACTTTCAAAAAGTCAAACTGGATGTGACTGGCAACAAAGTAAATTGGCTAAAAGTTAAAGTAGTGAGGGTGTCTAAAGTGCAACCGAAGCAGATTCAGATTAAATATGAATATGATAAGGAGGACTTTAAATTAATAAATGTTACCACAACAGGAAGAGGCAGGCCAGCAGCAGAGGAAAATTGCGAATAACTAAAAACAAAAAAAGGGATTAAACGTATGTAGGTCTTTGATAATCCCATGTACTTAGTGGTTATTATGCGAACCTACCAACTGACAACAATGCAAAAGATCAGCTACCGATGCCTGATGCACGAGAGGAGGACTCCGACAGTGACTTGATTAAAACTCAATTTTATCGTGCTTGTCAATTTCTACGTAATGAACTGTTCTAAAAGTCATTTGAATTATAGGGTGTTCTAGAATTCGAAATATAACAAAATTATTGAGTCTGTAATCGTTGCTTAGTCTAAGACAATAGATCGTATATAACCCACGTATTGCAATAGCCAATGAAATACCTTGAATTAGTTGTTCTGTAAAATGCAAGTTATTAGCTACGTGTTACACACGATAATATTGATGCACTTTCTGTCATCTTATAATGTACCAATGTGATGAATATTGAGAGGATGATACATGTACGTCCTAATTAAACGTTGAAAATGTGTTTCAAAATGAAAAGACAGGTGGCTTTGTGTGCTATTGTATGTGTATGTACATCTGTATTATTCATTTTGTGCTAAGAAAATATTATTGCTTTGGATAGAGCACTTAGAAACTTATAACCCAATAAATAAATGTGTTTGGAAACAATTCAGACTGTAATGAGCCCTTATTTTTTAAGAATGCATAGAGGATTTCAATTTAAACCATAAGGGCTCATCAACAATTACTTTCAAACAAGGCGTCATAGAAGCGGTATAAATTGTTATGTTAATTATCAAGAAAACAACAGCTTATCTCACACACTAGATGGAATTTGATCTTTTTTTTTACAAAAATGGATTTTTCATCAGCATTGAAATCTTTAAGCTTGATTTTCTCAAAAGTCTAACAAATGCAGATGATCCCTGATGGCCCCCAACCGGCTATGATTTAGAAATAACGTGGTTATCGTCTCTACCTGTACCTATCGATTAACGGCTTATCGAGCGTTTTATGCGTATCGACCCTAAAAAAACGGTAGTGTTACATTTATATTAATAATTTGAATAATAGTTTACCGATTTTTAAAAGCCATGTTCTGATAGAAAGTAAAAAAAAAAATTCTTAATTATTTATTTTTTTGGTGATAAAGATTATATTTCGCTGGTTTAGAAACGAAATCGCTTTCTTTATTTGGCGACCGCTATTTTGTTTCAATTTGTTCGATTTTTACCAATTTTCAGCAACCCGTATCACTCTGTATACTAATAATAGCTTTTTTTTACAACTCCTTGGCCTGTTATCTTTCCCCAAATATTACATCTAGCGAGTTATGTTTAGAAATGTTGAATAGGAACCTCAAATAGTAGCACCATCTTTCGCGGCGGGTTATTTGCATTTCACAATGTTTCTGATAGTTGATGTTCTTCTTCAACATTTATAAACATAACTCACTAGATGTAATCTTTATAGAAAGATGAAATACCAGGGAATTGCGAGAAATACAATTTTATGAGATATTATTACCATAAAGGTGTGATACCGGTTGCTGAAAATGGTAAAATCAGAAAAATTATAACAAAAACAAAATGGCGGTCGCCTGAAGAACAAACCAGCGAAATATATTATTTATCACCGAATAACAATAAAGAAAATTAATTGTCTAAAAAGAAAATTGTATACACTTTTTATTAGAATATGTCTTTTGAAAATCAGTAAAATATAATTCGAAATGATTAATAAAATATAACATGTATAACATCACGACTCATTTTGCGTATAGCTGATGCGCGTTCACACAATTACTGTCGATAAGACAAACATCGATAGATTCAGGTAGAGATGGCAATACAGCTCTATTTACGTTAGTGTTTCAAAACGATATACATATAAGAACTCTGATTCAGTAGACAAAATAGTAAAAATAAATGGAAAGTAGCTTTCACAGAACACACTCAGTAAAAAAAGCTTAAACGTTGCATGTTGAATGTCGATACAATTTAGTCATGAAGCCATGCAGGCATTATAGATAATCTAATTTCACTCCAGTTCACAACAATTATCACAACTTGTTGTTTAACAATCAGCATCTCATCAATATTTTTCCCAATTTGTTGCATTATAAAACATTTCATTCAAATTATATTGAATGGCTCTCTACAATACACACAACACAACGACTTTATAATACAACTTAATATTCCATCCATAAATTTCATAAACAATTAACAACACAAAGTTTATCTGTTACCCAAACAAAAGAAACATGATGTGAGCATCGGCGTGGCTGCTTGCATTTTTATTTGAATTCTCTGCATACAACGTTATTACCAGGTATCACATTTGCGGAACAAACAATGGTTACAAAGATGAATAAAAGGCAAGAACATAAAAGGGTTGATAATAGACCTACCGACTTGGAACAGTCAGTGGCAAGAAAAGGCCGCTTTTGGTGAGTTTAAAACCAAGTTTTAGGGTGCACCAAACCTCACTTTTACCCTAATGCCATCCCAATAAAATGATACAGTATGAATAAAGATATCACCACCAGGTTATATTCTCTAACAAACAAGGCAGAATTAATAGGCAATATAAGGATAACACATAAATGATCATGTATATATGAATATTAAAAGGCACAGAAAATCACAAAGCAAGTATTCAATGACTTGGCAGAAGCCAAAGGAGCAACAAGAGAACAACCTGCTAAAGGTAAGACAAAACCCGATTTAAGACAAACATCAAACGCTACCGTCCTTTGAGGATTTAGGCAGACGTCATCATAGGGTCCATAATCTGTCCGGTCATCGAACAATCAAAGAGGAGAGCATAGTCGCGAACTGTAAATTGGTCAACATCTAAAATGGCAGTACGTTGCAAAATGATAGGGTCATAACCTCTTTTGATAAACATATTAACAAGTTTAATAAAGAGTGTATGAAATACTGTTTTGCATATACTCCTTTTGCAAGATGAGCAATCTGTAATCACATTTTTATATAAGCCAATATGCTGCAGAATATATCTTGCTAACGCATGTACACTGTCAGACATACGAGGGTGGGCGGACAATATAGTCCGTAAACGTATATTAACATAAAGGTAAACGATTTGTGCAAAAGGTTTTCGTGCGGACGAAAGAGTGACATTCTTAAAATAAATTAAAGATTCAAAATAACCACCAATGTTATGAATACTTCTACTTTCAATATTTTATTTTCTCAATTCGGTTATAACTAAACAGTATTACAAATCACATGATAAACATGTGTGAGGTAATGGCAGACGTGTAATATGTAATCCATATTCTTCAATTCCTTTTATGTGGATATAGTGCGTGTTCATTTGCTATGTTAGAGTGCGCACCAGCATGTTGGTAACAACCCTGGGTAACCAAACACATGACCATCATATTGAACATCGAACTGTCAACTGATTAGCTGTGGTTAATTAGCATATGAATATAAACGTCAATCTCATGATTATATGACGAATCTTAAACTATCATACGATACAAAATTACGGTGTATGCATCATAGAATAATTTAGAATCAATCTATTTACGAAAAGCATACACACATGCAACCTTTTGCGAAATATTTGCAGAGTTTGCACTTTATTTGTAAGGCTATTGCAATCTATTTTCCGAATATTTCCTATCTTTTTTCAAACAGTTACTCGGTAAACTATTGCAATCAGCTCGTGCTATACATTTGCAGAATATGTTTTGCAATCGGAAGTGCAATAAACATGATAACACTGCAAATGGATGGAATACATTTCTAAAGGTATAGTCACAGCAATGTGAAACAACTGTTTACACACACATTTATCTTGCCATGCGTGATAGTGTATTTTTGAACAAGGAAGAATGTCAATAAAAATAACAACTTACGTTTTGAATACTTCTAGCTCACATCCGCCTTTATCCAGAATCGATTTTGGTGAATCTCACATATAATCTTGTTTCATATTTTAAACAGATAATTTAATGCGAGGTAAAGTCAAATATTTAACCCTTTTGTGTTAAATAACTTTTTGATATATCGTTAATGCTCATTTGTTCTGTTGAAAGCGCTCACTGAAATATTATCTAACTAACCCTGGGTATACTGTATACGTAACCAGTCATGTGACTACCATATTGAACCCGGTATGGTGTATTTGTTTAGTTATTTAGCATATGGATACAAATGTCAATCACGTGATTGTATGACGAATTTTGAACTGTCATCTGATACCACAATACGTAGTATGCATTATACTTCATTTTGAATCAAACCATTTCACAATAATTACATTTAAACAAACTCACCCGCAGAATTAAGGCAAAATTGCACTTCAAAACTGTTTACACTATCCAGGTATTCATGTCATATAATAACGTCTATATGTGCCAATCAAAAACATCGGTTTATTCACGGGTTCTTAAAATAACCGTAAATGAATAAGCGTAAAACATATTATGAGTTGGTAACTCCTAGTTCGACGAGCCAGTTTTGGGGATTGGTCTGCCTGGTTAAGGCCATTTATTTTGTCTCTATAGAGTTTGGATTCTCAAAATATGTAATTTACTCCAGGGTCCTTATCCTCTTCCTCCACCAATGGAAGCTGGAAAGTCGCCATATGACCTTAGCTGTTGGTGTGACTATAAAATCCAATTCAATCAATCAATTATATAACCGACGAAGCTACTGAACAGAAATTACGGTAGCTATAGCCATGTCAGAACGAATGAGATAAAATATAAGGAAATGAAGGGTCACCTTAGAAAGAAATGAGGACTACCATTGAAAGAAGTAAGAGGGTTACTTGTGACGAAAGGACACCTTTTCGGAGTGGATGCCATTTACTGCATACATTATGAAAATTCAAACGGGTGCAAAAACATATGTATTATTATACAATGTTTAACGATATGCCCATATTTAAGGATACCATTATACCATTATAGTATGTAGTGACTGTGTCGATATTTACGAGTGGATTAATATCAATCCTTGTCATGTAATACGTTAAGTTACTTTGTCAAGGTTTTGTTTTACGTTTATCTGCCATATGATAATACATCAATATCAATTGTTATCGATAATTGACATACTACATACACTTAAGGGGAAATGTACGGAAGCCTATTAGGGCCGAAATGACCCTAGACAAGAGCTGATTGTGTCGCCCAGATAGGAAAATCACTTCATTGTTGTTTGGAATTTAACTAGTTAGAAGCAAAACCATATTTTTATGAACGTACGAACTTTGCAATTCTATACACGTATTGTCCTTGCTCGTTTGTTGTAAAGTGCGTATTTAGAATTTTAAATAAGGGACTGTAGATATTAATAAAGTCCTGTTTAGTTTAAGAATCGAAGCTATAATCAGATAATGGTTTTATATTATGCACCTACCGTAGAGCAACGAGTCCACCCGTTAGAAAAGTAGGTAGGGTATGCGGGTCAATTTATTCTGCTACTTCGATGAGAGGTTTAATATGTAGTTACAATTTGGTACTATAAATAATATACAGCCCCGTATGTGAATTCAATAAACCATTTTATAAGATATGAAACCACCCATTACTTTTCCCAATTGACAACAAGGTGAAAATGTCATATAATTTAATTCGTAAACTCAAACAATTATAAAATATTTATAGTTTAGGCTATTCAGCGACACAGAAAAGGTATCCTATTAATTCAATATTAATGCTATTATTGAATGACTTAAAATAAAATAAAATAGAAGTAAATACGACTTCTGTTGGCGGTTGGACGTAACTGGTTCGTGTGAATTTGTCCTATAGTTCCATGACAGATATCAATGAACTGTCAGACACCGGGTATTTATGTATATTACATCTACATCAATATTATGAGAGAGCATGTTAGTTAGTAAGTAAGTAAGTAAGTAAATAAGTAAGTAATACGTAAGTAAGTAAGAAAGTAAGTAAATAAAAAAATAAAGAGAAACACTTTGGTAGCATCATCTCCTACAACATACAAGTCTTGCCGATTCAGACGTCCACTTGCCCTGTTTTGAAAACACGATCATTAACTAGACCGCTACTCGCGACAAATATATTCTTTGATTTTGAATTCAAAATAACAGTGGGTAACTTTTCAACCAAGTGTTTCAAATCTTGTAGGACATCTCAGAAGTTATCTTGCCAGCATTTAAATTCTAATATGTCTGCGATATGCAGAAACAAATGAAAACGTTGTTAATATATATAATAAATATAATAAATATACATAATATACTCAAAGAATATACAGTAAACTTGTCAAGTAGTAGATTCTACTAAATTATGAACAAATGTAAAATTTACAAAAAAAACATAGTTAAAGTGTACGTGTTTTATGAATTCGTGAAACTATCCAACGGCCTCAAACATGTAACTGCCCATCGGGTTTAATGTACAAGGGTTTAATGTGCAACTGCCCTACGGCATCGAACATGTAACTATCCGGCGTCTTTAACATGCAACTACCCAGGTTGCAAACATGCAGCTGCCAACGACATCCAACATGTAAGTGCCCCGCGTCTTTAACACGCAACTACCCAGGTTTCAAAGATGCAACTGCCCAACGGCATCTAACATTTTTATGTTTTCGTCATTAGCGCCTATGCACTGAATAGGG
Organism: Cyrtodaria siliqua; assembly: GCA_037043455.1. NCBI lineage: Eukaryota > Metazoa > Mollusca > Bivalvia > Adapedonta > Hiatellidae > Cyrtodaria > Cyrtodaria siliqua. The sequence goes on from JAWPHD010003102.1 coordinate 224,683, forward strand.
AACCCACATATCATTCATGCATGTGAAATATTAACTTGACACTCCCTAGTCTTCTTTATCAAAGTACTTAGAAATACCATCTACTGTGGTATTACCTTCCATAGGAACCCATTGTATGTTCAGCTTAATATTGTTCTGAACACCAATTTGTTGATATTTAAAAGAGTATGATAGTGGACTTTTGGAAACGGCCGAACACGATCAATACGAAATATTGCAGTCTCGGTTTGATTGAGACTGTTCATGAACGGTAGTGAAATATCCTTCTACCGTTCACGCCCCCTAGCCCGGGTTGAGCAGAACTCAATATTCATAAAATCAATATACAGAAATTTAACCATCCCGAAGATGGCATGCCACTGTGCTATATAAAAGAGTAAAGCCTCATTTTGTAATTCAGACTTTATACTACCTGCGGAAACTATTCTAACACACGTCTGTAAATCTGAAAACCACTTAACATATTTATTTTTCAGGCGTAATATATATGCATTCAGTTCCAAGCTCTCTCCTGTGGTGTCTCTGTAAGTAGAGCTTTTTAATGACTCTTCTAGCGACCAATATCTATGAAAAGCGGAATCACTGACTTTAACCATGTACGTCCCCGTTGCTACATTACTAGCATCAGAATATAGAACTATTTCGGGTACGTTATAATCAATTCCTCAAGAGATTTAACAATTTCCTTCCAGAATTGTAACTCTTGTATTACAACGGTCATCTGAATTAAGTTTCATTTGAATATCTCATGAAGATCTTGTTTCTATATACATGTGTACACCTTTTGTCATACGTTTTGCAATGTTACCTATATACTGCAACTTGCGTGGACAGAACTTTTCCGGTGCATCGTGCCGAGTTTCTACTGTGGCAATTGACAATGCATGGAATATTAAACCAATAATCTGTCTAAGGTCAAACATTTTTTTTTTCTGGAATCGAAATTGAAAATTCGTGCGAATCCCAAATAAACCCTAACCATTCAAGATGTTGCGTACATGTTGCGTAGGTTTCCAAATACTGTTTTCTTCACTGATAAGCAATCCAGAACTAATCATAGACCTTCTAACTTTGTCCGAATCGCGGTGGCAACACTTAATAAGTGTTTTAGAAATCAAAAATGGTAAGAAAATACTGATTCTTGATATGAGAGTAACAAATAAAGTTATTTGGAAAGAAACGTTTCCCTTCGAAGATCACGAAGTTGCTCTTAACTATTTTACAAAAGATGGTTATTTGTATGAATTCGATATTAAAAAAAGCATATTATCATACAGATTTATGCATAGAACATCATATATACCTGGGATTTTCACTTAATGGGGCATTTCACAGTTTCACAGTCTTGCCTTTTGGTCAGACATTTAGTCCGAATGTATTTACGAAGTGTCCTAAAGAGCTAGTTGACTACTGGAGAGAAAAGCAAATGCATGTTTGAAATTACCAATTTATCATGTGAAATGCTTCGAAGCTATAGATGGAATGCTAACAGTGTCATAATGTATACGCATACAGGTATGAAACCACTAATCATTTTCCACATAGACACCAATGTTAAAGTGTCACATATTAATGATTTGCTGCAACTTCAACTCAAGTATTGATAATGCAGCAGTGTAATGTTCATATAGAAAATTAATTTTCCACTTGAAAAATCACAAGAAAAGGTGGGCTCACAAGACATGTTCTATATTGTAAGCAAGTGACACTTCTACGAAGAACAGAATACAAATTCAACGAACTAAACAATTTCTCAAAATGATTATAATCTAGGTGAAATAAGCAATGCGGAATATATCAATGCGTGTTATTTCCAATTTACATATACTATTGGGTAGTACATGCTGTGTAATAGCAGGTATTACACACTGTACTATTGGGTAATACACACAGTACCATCGCATATTACACAATGCATTGTTGGGTATTACACGCTGTACTACCGGATATTACACGCTATACTATCGGTATAACAAGCTGTACTATTTGGCATTACACGCTGTATTATTGGACATTACACGCTGTACGATTGGATATTACAGGTTGCACTATCGGCGATAACACGCTGCATATTACACGATTTACTATTGGGTATTACAAGCTGTAATATTGGGTATTACCCGCTGTACATATTATTATATGTTGTACTATTGGGCATTACACGCTGTACTATTGGGTTATGCACGCTGTACTATTAGTTATTACACACTGTGCTATGGGCATTACATTCTGTACTATTGTGTATTACACGTTGTACTATCTGCTATTACACACTCTACTATTTGTATTACATGCTGAACTATCGGTTTTCACACGATTTACTATTGGGTCTTACAAACTGTACTATTTGGGTATTTTACGCTTTCTATACTATTGAGTATTACACCCTGTATGATTGGATATTACACACTGTACTATTGGGTATTACATGTTGTACGATTTGGTATTACACGATGTACGAGTACTGTTGGGTATAACACTCAGTACTAGTGTGTATTACAATATCAGATATTACACCCTGTACTGTCGGCTATTACACACTTTACTGTTGCTATTACACGTTGTACTATCGGCTTTCATGATTGCTTTACTATTGGGTATTACACGCTTTATTATTGGGTATTACATACTTAATTGGGTATTGTACGAAATACTATTTGGTATTACACGATGTACTATTAGTATAACATACTGTACACTCGGGTTTTTCATAATGTACTATTTGGTATAAAACGTTGTACTTTAGTGTATTACCTGCTCTCTATTGGGTATTACACGATGTAATATTGTGTATTACACGCTGTAATATCTGATATTACACACTTTACTAATGGGTATTACCAACTGTACTATTTAGTTTTATACAAAGAACCACTATTGGACATTACAATATGTACTTTCGGGCATTACACGCTGTACTATCGGGTATTACACAATTTACTATTAGGTATTACCCAATGTACAATTGGAAATTACACAGTGTTCTACTGGGCATTACACGTCTACTTTCGGGCATTACACGCTATACTATCGGATATCACGGGAAGTACTATTGGGTATTACACACTGTACTATTGTGTATCACGACATGTACTACCGGGTTTTACATGCTGTACTATTGAGCATTACAATCTGTTATATTGGGTTCACGCTGTACTATTGGGTATTACAATCCTGTACTATTGAGAATTACAATACTGTTCTGTTGGGTATTAAACGATGTACTATTGAGTATTACAATCACTTCTATTGAGTATTACACGCTGTACTAATGGGTATGACAGGCTGTACTACTGGGTATTGCATGCTTTACTATTGGGTATTACACAATGTACTAGTACATATTGCACGATGTTCTAGTGGGTATTTAATGCTGTACTATTGGGTATTACAAGCTGTAATATTGGGTATTACAAGCTGTATTATTCGGTATTACAACTGTACTATTGAGTATTACATGCTGTATTATTGGGTATATTACAAGTTGTACCTTTGGGTATTTCACGCCGTACTACATGCAGTACCCATGTGATTCGCAGGAGAAGTGTCGGACAGACTGTGTGTTTAAATGTAAACCCCAGTCCATTCAGAATGTGACCAACTTCCCGTTCAAAACAAAACACAGGTTAATTTGGAAGAATATTCCGCAGTCAATGTGTATTAATACAGGTGCGCATTGATACCTAATAGTTCCGCGGTAATGAATGTCTTGCCAACATTACTCTTTGACGTGCATGCAATATGTCTAAATGGTATGCTGAATTACATCACCAACATTACGCTTTGACACGCAAGCAATATGTCTAAAGGGTATGCTGAATTACATCACCAACATTACGCTTTGAAACGCATGCAATATGTCTAAATGGTATGCTGAGTTACATCTCCAACATTACTCTTTGAAACGCATGCAACATGTC